>OX359248.1:8194362-8713238 GCA_947179485.1 Allacma fusca
ACTGCCTACTATCGATTTACCTCCATAACCATTGTTCATTCGTGCGAACTTCAAGCATTTCTCACATTAACAGCAGCAGTAATGGCTCAAGCACAGCTGGTTAAGGCCGCGATGGAAATTGAACACACCATTAATAGTAAGTGGACAAAATCCCGTCCCCACTGATAACCTCCCGCCCCTGCTCCCCGCCGCCGCCGCCGCGCTTCCGTTACGGTTTGGCGAAAAAGGAGGGGGAGGGAAAAAATCCCAAACCTTACCCATCGTCCCACCCTTCCTTCGTACCTCGTTCGGAAGCATGCATAATATTTAAGTTGAGGTATTAATTAATTTTTGTAATTCACAGAAGTTGTAGCGGACTCTGTTAGAGAACCGGATAGTTCAATTGGACAGGATGTTTGTGGAACATTTGACTGGGACAAGAATCCCCCCATGACTTCTGAAGTTACCTCGCTGGGATGTAACAAGAAGTTGGTATACAATAAGCGGAAACCAGCTGCACCCGTTAAGAACGCTGCCGTTGTGAAAAGCATCATGCAAAAAATGAAGGGAACTGATGTTCCTATCAGGCAAAAGCGCGCTTTGCGATCTGACAAGATTTATTCCAAACCTTTGCCAAGCTTCTGCTCCGCATGCAAGGATGAATATGATAGGCAAGACATTACGAAGACTACGTTTGCTCAAATTGATTGGGGATGTAAATCGTGTGACGAGAGTCAAATTACTCTAACTCAAAATCAAAGTACCATAACCATGCTGATGACTGATTTCAAGGATATTGCTATGCATTACATTATTAATTTTTGAATCATTTATACAACCTTTTATTTCTGATTAATAAATACAATACAATTCGGATCTGGAAATACATTGCTTCTGAGTCTATAATTATCATTTTGTGTCTGACTGCAATCAATCATAAGGTATCCATGAGGAACTGAAATGCACTCCTTGTACGCTTCCTCCATGAGCGAGTGCTTTTTCCCACAGTTCATTTGCATTCCAATTTTATTCACGACTTGTGTTTCCCTTGGATTTTTGAATAAACAAATGTACTTGGCATTGGTTGTTAAAGGTCTAAGTCCATCATGAAAAAAGTTTTGCGTTATGAAGATAATAGAACAATTCCGATGATGGCTTCCTCTAACAAAGGCTTGCATGACATCTTTCGACTTTGAAGCCTCCTCCATTAGGTCATCTAATATATAAAGATATGGGTTTAGCATGTCGTCGCCATATTCCTTTGGTAATCCATGATGAAACTGAATCTCTGGAAATTGCTGCTTCATTGAAGCAAATTCGTTGGGCTGATCAATACCATAGCAATACACGACATGCTCTATGTTCGGAAAAATGATTTCATCCCTTCGAGAAATAATACTCTTCGTGAGATTCGATTTACCGCTCATTGTAGGTCCCGAAATAACAAAGTTAAATGGTGCATGCAGAGTGTAGTCAAATGTAGGTGCGTCCATGATGAAACAATTAAACACAATGAATGATTAAATTGAAAATGATAGGATTTTGTATTTGTTTTTATTTGCACATAATTTATATATTTCACATAAACATCACATCATTTTCATGGATTATCTTCACATGTTCTTAAAAAAGCATCCAGGTTATTATAATCTATAATACTCTTATGTCCATACGCTAAGCTATAATTAAAAGTACTGTGGTACCTTTTATTATCAAAAGAATTTAGACCCCGTTTTTGCTCATTTACATTATATAACCTATGCCCTACAGACGATATTTTTCTATATTTAACTTTAGTAGATTCCGCTGACTCTATTAATACTCTATCATAATCATTAAAACTAACATGATTCTTAATATACGATTTTGGAATACCCTTTGCTTTCTTATCAACTATACCATCACATGTTAAGTAAGCATACATTTTGCATTTTAAAAATCTAAAAGACTTAATCGGATGCCCTGCAGAGACATCCTTCATTACACCTCTAACTTTTTTATTAGTTTCCACATAAAAAGGGGCCCACTCAGCACTTGCACTACTACAAGGCTTAAAATTAGACAAGTCAAACAGCTGATGGTCATCCATCATATCTTTATATACATCCAAATTATGGCTAGGGCTCTCTATGCTCACCATTAAACTATCTGTGTCTGTACCAATAAGGCTTACTTTACAGTTGTTATCACTATTATATTTTGCTTTAAGATAGTTATAGTAAAAATCATACATAATAATTTTGCTAATATCTAGACAAGAAATTCCCGTGTAAATAGGTTTATTTAGGTACACACTACTTTTAGACATTACAAATAAAGCAACATTTGGAGTTATCATAATTATGTCCTTCAAAGAGGACTTTCTAGAAAAGTTCAAAACTCTATCGCTGTACTTACTATTTGAATTTTTATTTTTAGTTAAAACATGAATCGTAGTTCTATTTCTAACTGATTCAATCGATTTTCCAAAGCAACTGTTGCAAATGTATTTATAGAAATCCTTCTCAAATTCAGATGTTGCTACCTTCCTACGCTCGGTGCATAAATCAATAAAGGACCTTAACCAATCTGACTGGTGAAATTTTAAAATTCTATGAACCTTATCTAGCGTCATGCCTAATTCAATATACTTTTTAAGGGCTCTAAAATGAACAACATATTTATTCTTTGGGTGCAAATCTGCCACTAGCTTTCCTACTTTCATAGAACCATGAGTTAGTTTCAACTGACTTTGCATTTCGACTTGGAGAAGAGCCATTTCACTGATATCCACGCATCGTTTTCGCGGCGCCAGTGGATAGTCGTTGAAATATTCATGCTTGTCCTCAGGTACAGAAAGGTCTACCTCAAAAAAGTAGCCCTCCTGACCGTCGTCTGGCAAGTTCAAAATATTTTCAACTCTGGACAAGTACATAACTTCCGACTCTGAGACCCAAGCAAATTTTTTTGTGGGTAGATACGAATCCATTGCCTTTGCATACAACGCATTAGCATCCCAGTACATAATATATTCACAGTCTCGGGATTGGTCATATGTTTCCGGGACATACTTATTGTTAGCGTCCGCATATCTTTTAGAGCCAGACCCGGCGTAACCGCCCCTAAGAGCCGCCTCTAAAAATATATGCATGTCGCTATCTCTAATGTAATCCAACTCGACCTTGCTATGCTTTAATGCAGCCTGCCAACTTATCATTGGCAAACTAAAAAAGCGAGCAGGGTCCAAGTTGAAAGATGTTAGGAAAAGATGTCGGAAATTTTGAAAAACATCCGCCAACAGGGTAACATCTAACTTACAATAAAAATTGCAGTAGTCACCCATGTCCTTTATCCCAAATGCTTCCCAAACGCTCTGAGCATGCTGATAATCAGCTTGACTAATATGCTCATTCTTTAATTTGGAATAAAAGGCCTCTATAGGGGGTAGCTCCTTTTTTTCCAAGTCAGCAAAAGAAGTAATGGCTTCATAAGGAAATATACCCTTCTTAAAAAGCAGATGCTGATGGTCTAGCGTATTTGGATAATCCTGACTAAACACCTCCTTGGTAAGCCTAAACTTTTCCGACCCTTTCTCCCCTAACACTGCAGCAAGCTTATCTAATGAACAACTCAGAAATTTTAAACTATCAATAAATACTAGTTTCTTATTAATTTCTATGGATAAGAATTTCTCGGAACTGAGTGGAATAACGCTACATGACTCTATGGTTTCATGATCTAGATTGGTTACAATAGGATGACTATCGTAACCGCACAGATTATGAACCACTACAGGAATCTGTTTACACCAGCTAGCCTGAATATTACATTTGCTATGAGCTTGCCCCAGGTACATGTGAGTAAAATGATCATGATGCTCTACGCCCCGTTCACCGTCCTCACCCTCAGGATTAATGAGACCCTCACAAAAATAACAAACATACCTACTAAACCCAGACATATCAGGTGGATACAGTCTATTACTAGAAGCCTGCTTCTGACGAAGCTCCATTTCATCTATTAGAGCAGATGAGAAAGGATTTATGTCCTCAAAAAATGCGTCCATCAGATTCTCATCGTCGCTTTGAATGTGATATGTGCTCTTGTGACGGAGCTCGCCGTTGGGTCCAACACAAATGTATGAATACGAGCATGGTATGTGCTCTTCTGTATATTCCCTAGACCCAGCAGTAGTAGTTGACTGAAATTGGTAGGTATGGGGATTCGGAACTGTGCCATATCTATTTGCAGTCGTCGGGTCTTTCGGTACAAGTTTGGACTCAAAGTCCAAATATATTACATAAGGAGCTGGGACCATATATTGATAAGCCTGAAAACAAATTTTAGCTTCAGGGTCAGAGTTGAAAACAGATTTCTGAGCCCCTATTTGAGAACATCTTTCAATATGCGAGCTTAAAGTGTCCGTTGACCTAAATGAGTGTAAGCAAAACCTGCACAGATGAACCCTAGTTCTTATCTGCGGATTACAGAATAAGCTATTCAGATCTCTGCATAATACAAAATGTTCGTTGACACTGTCGTCAACTCGTGAAGGGATCGGCTGACTGGGGTCTATAATGTTCTCTTCCTGCTCATCATTCTGTATGATCATTAGCAAGTCTAAAATGTAATGCTTGCTTTTGTCAATAGTTACCCTGTGCTTCCTATCTGCATCCTGCTTCCTACTAGTATCCCTATCATCTGCTTGGTTGCAGGTCTTGCTTATATACAAAGGAAATATATTTGAGTGTATCATTTTTCGCCGCCTAATACTTTGCTCTCTAGGACTAAGATTTTTTAAATTCCTATGTTCTGAGGTTACGCCTGTGTCTCTGAACCCAAAAATGTTGACAGAAATAAAAGGGTTCTGTCTCTCAAACCTAGGTACCTGCTCCAACGTCATAGGCATGTGAATGCCTGTAAGGTCTAACTGACTGATAATATGTCTATACCGGTGCATTTGCTCATGACTTAGATTGCGTATACCTGCTGCTATAGAAAAAAGAAAACAAGAGTCTAAGTCCCTGTCACTTTTGTAGTGTTGTTGGCTAACTGTTAATTTTTCTACATTATAAGCTTGAGCACTATTATTTACATTTACAAATAAACATTTCTTATTAATATCTACTGTACTTTGAAGTAAGTACGGGAGTTTTGCATATGTACCACCCCGCAGGGGTTGATACTTGGAAATTACCATATCAAAGATGGGGATGTCAACTAATACTAAACCAGAGCCGTTTTCGCAAAAGTCTTCTATCATTAACACTAATTTTTGTGTAATAGATTCTATTGTAGTGTCTATGTTACTTTCATGGAGAATGACATGCGATAAGGATGACATCCATTTTACAATTCTTTGGGCGCTACCCTCACTATCTAATTTTTCGAATATACAATTTATATGGACGATAATTTTAATATTTGTAAACAAATTTAAATCCTTTTGAATCTGGTCAGCTAACTGCGGTTTAACAGACTGCATTAAACCACGTATATCGGTAGCATGGGATATATCACTCAAATCTACTCTGTATGATTTTAAATTATTAGATATGTTAGAGCTAGTTGAATACAGTTTAAATGAGAATTTATTAGTCTTTTTAACATAATTGCGCTTCTTGCGCACCTTTTCATGTACATTCCTACTGTTAATAACATCCTTCACCACTTGATCAATAATTTCAATATCATGAATCTTAATATGTTCATCATAAACCTTTCTATCCCTAAACGTTATACTACACTGATTGCATCTGTAATTTTTAGCCTCATGAATTTTTTTATGAGCATTACATAGGGACATAGTATAGAAATAACACGCACAATAAGGGCACTTATAAGATTTGGAAGGACCTTGTTGTGGGGTATTGTCTTGATGACGATGTTGCTCTTGATTTAAGTCCAGGACTTCAATTAATTCGTTCATGGCTTGAGTCGATACCAGGGGAAGAAGTTGAGAGTCCGGAGCGTTGTGCACCCACTGCTGGGCGTCGTGATTATCCCCAGCTCCAGGCTGAACATCTACCTCGGGGGTTCAGCTGCCAGAACTTCCTGCGTCTGCATCTCCGTGCAGTTATCACACAGATCATCCACACTGCAGGCATCGTTGGGGCAGAAATGGAGATCAGCAAGGCTGAGTCCTTCGAAAGGATCTGCAAATACAATCAAAACAATTAGTATTCAACTAAAAAAAAAAAAAAAAAAAAAAAAGAGTCTTTCGCAAATTGAAATTTGCACTCGGTAAATTTTTTTTGCAAATAGTGTTTTTAAAGCGTAAACAGTGTTTTTAGACCATTTAAAAAAATTACCTTCGTCCTCATGAATACCCTCCGGGATGAGTGCCTGAGCAGGAGCTAGAGTGGGGGGAGGTTGGGTTGGTACTTTGGCCAATTCTTCCATTATTTCTGCAACGCGGGCAGCTTCCCACAGGTCCTCTTCATCGTCAGTGTCCATACCATCCAAATCTGAAAATAATAAAATAATATCGTTTAAAATTCATTCAGTTACTTTATTCACATAATTTTTAACATACTTTCTCACGTATAAGTAAACTTAAACTTTAAAAACAAGTAAATTATTACTGCTACACATACGTCTTTTTTTACGGGGAATGACAACAGTTGTTGGAGCAGTCCGCTTCCGCATCTCCCGCTTGGCCTCAGCTTCTTCCCTCCGTTTGGCCTCCTCAAAAGCTCTGATTGCCGCCACCCGTGCCCTCTTTTCAGTGAGGTAACTCTCTCTGACTATATTTTCATGGCATTTCTCTCTGAAATGCTTGGTTAAGTCATCAAGTTTGAAGATCGCAGTATTGCACTTACACAAGAATTTTGGTGGAAAAAAACTCATGTTTTTCTTAGGCCACTGCTTGGAATCCAAATGTTTATTTTGACATTCCTTGTCCTGGGCAAAGTGGTCTCGGAGATCTCGAAGAAAATTAAACCCCTGTTTGCAAATGCAAACAAACTTCTTCACTAGCACGTTGACCCCGTCCACAGCTTCCAAAAACTCATTGGGAAGCGGGACTCTAATAGAATTTCCACCCCTGCTACTTGATTGCCCGGCTTGATTATTAGCCATTTTTTTCAAAATTTCGAAATAAAAGAGTTTTGAACTCAAGAATTGAATACTAGTGACAATATTTTTTGACTTCCACAAAAAAAAACTGGGGACTCAACAGTTCACGCAACAGCTTTCGACAACTTGACAATAAGTGCGGACCCTTCTTTATATTTCCAATTTTTATCGTACACCTAACCTTAAAGGACCAACCAGAATACATTTGCAGCTTATTTTGTTTTTTATTATTTTTGGTTTTTCCAGACGGTTCATATCATACAACCTCTGACTTTGCCTTATTTACAGTTAGACTTTCCTTTCGTCTACAGCACACTTGGAAGCCTTTTTTATTTATTGCTGCACTTATATTTTATATACACTTCTAAATATTTTCTCTTTCCGAAGGGTACCTGACCGTATACATTCTTAGCGTTTACCTTCTTTACGTATAGAACCGTTGCAGCCACAACAGCAAACTTGAACCTTTTTTCTCTTTCCGAAGGGTACCTGACCGTATACATTCTTAGCGTTTACCTTCTTTACACATAGAACCTTTGCAGCCACAACAGCACACTTGAACCTTTTTCCTCTTTCCGAAGGGTACCTGACAGTATACATTCTTAGCGTTTACCTTCTTTACGTATAGAACCGTTGCAGCCACAACAGCAAACTTGAACCTTTTTTATTGCTGCACTTATATTTTTATATGCACTTCCAAATATTTTCTTTTTCCGAAGGGTACCTGACAGTATACATTCTTTGCGTTTACCTTCTTCACGCATAGAACCTTTGCAGCCACAACAGCACACTTGGACATTTTTTTATTGCTGCACTTGTTATTTTGTTTTTTAGCTGCACTTGTTTTTTTTTTTACTGCACTTGTTTTTTTACCTGCACTTGTTTTTTTTTGTATTCCATATATACAATTTATGTATGTATATATCTACATATATATACATCATACATATACCCAGAGAGGTCACACAAACAAGGTCACCTATACCTACAGCATGGGGCGTTTTAACATGGATGGGCTTAAATAGATACACTACTGACAAATATGTATAGATATGTCATAAATTTTTCCAGGAATTTCAGATAAATATGATTTCAAAACTGACTCGTTATTTTTTCTCCTTTAAAAACAATAGGGTCTGATCAGGTGCAAATTGTACATCTTATTTTGTTGTGACACGGGAATGATATACCTGTGCAGCGGGAAGGGGATAAGTGGGGATGCAAATTTCGTCCCAATTTTTCTATCACATGGTAAAAAATGGAAGGGCATAAGGTCACATAAAGCACTGACATGGGAAGCTGGGAGCAGCCGTAGGAATTAAGCTAGTGTCATAAATATACTCATGTGTAATAGAGTGTGAGGAATAAGGGGGAAGGACGAGAAGTATTTGCTCGGGACACCAAGTGACAGTGATGGGTTTATGGTGAGAGGGCTTTCGAGGCGTATCTTGGCATTTCGAATGCCTTATGACGCATTCAGCTCTGTCGGCATGACAGCATTAAAAACGCGGGTAATATGTAATGCTACAGGAACCATGTAACAGTATTGTTCCGGGAACCAGATGCAGTACCTCCGGACTACGCTTGCAATTATGGTAACATTGCAGGGACCACATGTACACAAATTTATTATTCCTGGAATCATAGGCAACATGCAAGGCAGTAACGGTTCAGATGGTGATACCGGTGGAGTCCGGAAAACAAACAAGATACAATGAAACATGCATACGGAGTACCCTACCCTGGTTAAACATCTACAGTTCCGAACCGTACCATTATTAGTCCCATATACATTGAAGCAAGTAGTGCCATATGTTTGTCAGGTTTGCGTGTCATAGCGGAAAAGTTACCACAGGGAAGTCACCGCCTTTCTTTTCAAGCCATTTTCATGTGGGAAGGTACTCAAAAAGAAAAAAAAATAGTGAGAACAGTGTAAGGCATGGTGGTGAAGTTTTCAAAGTTGTTCCCTTTATACAAAGCTGCACAGGAACTTCAACTGATATTTCCTGCCGGTGAACTGTGTACAGTATCTACATGTAGAGGTATTGGGGACTGTAGAGTATCTGGAATTAGGCCTATTCCCAACATGTGCATTACCATTCAAGTAGATAGGTATATGGGAATGAAAGGAAACACTGTTGCTTGGAGTTTATGACATGTGATACATAAATTGTTTTTGGAATAAAAAGCTCATGAACTGTAAGGAAAAGAAATTTTGGACTGTTCAATGGATACTTGTAAGATACTTGGGTTGTAGATGCTAACTCACTTCCATTCACTTCCGATCACCCCTCCGATTCCTTTTTCAGAAGGAGTTGAAGTACTGGCACTGACAACTGCCAACTGAGCCAAAAGGTCTAGAGTTGGCGAGGGGACTTCGGGGAAAAGAGTTGAGAAAGGAGAATGTACAGCTACCTCTATCTGTATGTGTGTCTATGTACATATGGGACGTTCACGTACTGGGAGCTTACTTACACCAGAGGAGATAAACATGTACAAGAGTGACATTATACTCCGCTCTAACTGTCTCCATGGGAAGGAAATCTGTCTTTTCTTTTGGTTTTTACACGTCAATGGGAACGGGATCGGTTGTAATAGTCCTCTATTCTTCCAGGACTGGGCTCAAGGCAAGATTGTGAAGAGTCTTGATGTAAGCTGCAATTTAACCGCCGACCCCAGATTTTCCATGCACCACTGACTGGAATTACCCAAGGGGATCCATCCATAGTCTATAGTCTCACTTTATAATTCATTTCTCAACAAACTTTCCCCTGGAATGTTTGAATATTTCAGATCACCAAGTTTTCCAAAGAAAGTAATTTCTTCTGTAATTATCCTTTGAGGACTTTAACTTTCCATGGATTTCCTGTACAGTGTACAAGGGATTTTCAAATATTTACACAGACTTTTCCATAAACTTTATTACCGTTTTGTGGGAGGTTTTATTCAATTTCCTCTCCCCTACATCTCTCCCACCCGAATTTCCAACGATGGTGGAATTTTTAATGGGGCTCAAAATGTTCCTTAAGTGAAGACAGACACTCTGGTGCAGGTAGGGGTAATAAAATGTAGATGCAGGCCTACAAGTAATGATACACAGGGTATTGGGCATTAAGTGTGTAGCTTTGCATTAATCTAATTTAATGACTCCTGTCTTCCAAACGTGAATTGTTTAGAAGACCTCACCTCCAGATCCAGATGTTTTACGGTTCATGACCTTTAGTTTGTTTTATCTTGAAACACGGCATGCATAGGGATTTGGCTTCATGGGACTGGATGTGTAAGATTTTAAGATTCTCACAGTCTGTTCAGTCTATATACTCTGTATGATTTTATGTTAGCTCAAACAAGTATCTGCTAATTCACTTGAATGTTCTCATACGGTCCAGGATCTGGGCATGGTTCTTCCATCAGGGATCCAGCCACAGTGATGTAGTAAATATTACATGAGTTAAATATAGCTCATGTATCTATGTGTGTGGATGTATGTATGTATGGACATGAAACATAAGAACAATGATGGTGTAGTATGATAGACACGAGGACCTATTTGTATGGATGGGTAGGTGAGTAAGAAACTATACCTTCTCCTGACAGTGGATTGATTCACAGTGGAAAGGATTCTACATGAAATTTCTTTTTGGGCTCAATCTTATTGATTGAATAAATGGAATGGGGTTTCCCACAAGTCAGGAATGTCACAGTTGATAAGTCTAATGTGTATTGATGTATCATCTGTTCCCGTTACAAGTCAAGCTTTCCCCTTCTATTTTCCACGCTTGAACCTCCGGCTCTCACCCTTCTCCATATATTCTATCTATGTACGTATGTACATATGAAACTCTGAAGAGTATACTATTTCCAGCCTTTCCGTTTGGTAGCTTTCACTTAAATTCCCCGTCATTGCCATCGGACTACGTCAGTGTGAAAAAACCACAGTTTGTTTTTATATTCTTTCCCTTTGGATTTATTTTTGTGAATTCAATTCCTACAAGAGCCACTCGATCGGTTGAAATTAAAGGGAAAAGTCAGGACAAGGCGTTATCCTCGATAAATCCTTGGGAATAGCTTGAGGTTTTGTGATGAGTTATATTGAAGAAAATTAAAATTTTTTGTAAGCTACTTCTTCTCCCTGTGACGTACGTGTTTATATAAGTTTGTGTGTGTGAGAGTGTGTGTGTGTGTGTGTGTGTGTGTGTGTGTGTGTGTGTGTGTGTGTATGTGTGTGTGCAGATGAAGAGGGAAGCTTGGGACCTACACTTGTAGCTGGGGGAATTGGAGGAAGGAGGTATTCTTAATATGTCTGGCGGAAATTGTAATTTGGGAAAAGCTTTTCAATGTAATTTCTTTCGGTGAAATCTATTGAGGGATGGGGAAAAATGTGATTTGGACAGTTGAGGAATGGAATGATAAATCTAGGACATGATTTCATGTCAGGATGTGTAAAATGTATTGAGATGATAATATTGTTCAAGTGTCTGTGTAAGTGTTATGTGTCTGTGTGGGCCATGTGATGAAATGAAAAAAAAAGATGAAATAGTACAGTGCTTTAGCTCTCATGAAATTGAAAGTACTGAACTTGTGATTGTGTAATTCCAGAGGGAAAAGGAGCGGGGTTCGCACATTTCATACATGTTTCGCCTTCCGTTTGCAGCTGGAAGTGTCTTCTCTGCCTCAATGTTGGATACACTTCTGTATCAAGCCTTTGTCAAAGATTACTTAATCACTTTTGTTCGACTTCTTCTCGGCATTGACCAAGCACCTGGCTCAGGCTTCCTCACATCCGTAAGACAAACTACTTTTTCTACCATGGTTCTTTTGTAATAATAACGAGTGACGCCCAAAATTCACCTGAATTGTCTCAAATTCCTATTTTGATTTCATCCTACCTGTTCTTACAATTATTAGTAATGATGATTTTGACTGCATATTTCCAGGACATGCACTTACATTGATAAGAATTATTAATAAATGGAAATGCAGGCTCGCTCATTTAAAAATAGCTAGATTCCACAAGTGTGAGCTGCCGTAATTTGTAAATCGTATTGAAATGAACGTCCAGGTCAAGATTTTGATTTTGTATAATATTAATAACTGCTTATTACTACCATATGCAGAAATTATTGGGCGATTTTTGGTAGCTCAAAGTCTAGGTCTCTGTATTTAGTGGATTTGTAACCATAAACTTATAGCTGGATGGAATCTCCGTAAATTCTGTAAATTCCTGTAATTCCAGCGTTAAGCATGGTTATGTATGGAAGTAATTATGCATCAAATAACACACTCTTCGTAAGTATGACCGCACGTTTTGGAACAGAGGAATGTGGGCGAAATGATGGGGTTAACTCTATTGAAAGTGAATTACTTTTGACTTTTATGCAGGCATTCCTATGTGTATCCATGTAGGTGTAGGACCGTACTTATAAAAGTGTTTGTAAGTGCTGGGTTTGTCAGAGAAGCACTGACCTTCAGATTAAATAATAAATTCCCAAAGGGTTCAAAGCATTTGAGAGCATTAGAGGGCCTTGCGGATGGAACAATTGTAGGAGGATATTAGCCTCAGTGCCTACAGAGACTGGGAAATAAGACCCAGCCAGGTGCTTACTGTTGGTCACTTGTTTACTCGCTACTTTTGATTATCAGAGGTGAAAGTCAGTTTCACATGAAGATAAATATTAGCTTTTCATTCCCTCCCCCGTTTGATCCTACGGACGAGACAGAACCCATGCAATGTAAATACGTCCTCAAATGGGAAATCCATAACAGGGTCATGTCTTCCGATTGTGGGACGAATGAATTCAAGGGGAAATTGTGCGTACCTATTTTTGCCCTTTTTCCTTTTATTATTATTTTAACAAAAAAATACAGATCAATAATACTTTCACTCGTACTTTGCAAACTCACCCCTTGGAACAAGCACCAATTCTACGAACTCTGAACCAGGTGTCGTGTGTTGAGTATCTAGGAATATTTTAGAAATCGTGCCCATGCATAGATGAAGGCAATCTGTGTGGTTGAAGTGAGCAAATGTAGGAGAGGGAACCAGGTATCTATTTATTTCATGATTTAATTGGACATGTATTTAAATAAATCCATTTTTCAGACTAAAGACCCTTATTAGCCGGCATGGGGGTAAATCGAGTGGAAAATAAATATCGTATATGGTTGATACATAGGTATGTATGCATGTTCTGTATAATACCAACTGGTAATGGCGTCCAGGTGTTCTTCTCACCCGCTGATGGCTTTCTTTGGAGTCTGATTTCCCACGAGTCATAAAATATAGTTGGAGAGCCTTCACTGGAGTGGGGGACTCTTAGTTAGGAGGAATAACCATATGTACGTGCTTCCAATGCTTAAAGTATAAATTGATACTAAACTACAAGTGTGTAGGATACGACTACGTGTTTGCTGTTAGCTAGAGCAACACAAATGTCTGTACAAGAACGCAACAAAGTAGGGACTCACATAAATTTAGTGGCCGGTCACTTAGGAAGCTTTTAAGTTTTGCAATCATAAGTGCGTGGATTTTGTATTCTGGCCCAAGACTTGGGTAAATAAAATATTTCCCTTCATTTTCAACGTTCGTAGGCCATGGCACGCTTCAAGAGAAAACGTTGAGGGGGTATGAATATTTAAAACCGTAAAGTATTTTTTTAAGATTGCATTTGTTATTTCCTGGGAAAAGTCCTTTGGTATAGCTTCTGCTAGAGAAAGGTGCACTGCACCATTGTAACGGTTACCCGAGTCAAACCACGAGGATTACCACAGTAGTCTCATATGAGTTGCCGCAGTCATAGCGGAAGGTTTAATGTATCTACTACATACAAATGAATTGTTAGACATGTCCTTAGTGCATCCCACACCACATGAAAGCACAAAGGAGAAAGGAAACTGAATTTGGTGCTATATTCCTATATTCCGCAGATGGATAGTAAAATTTTGGTTTTTGGGGGAAGATAAGAGTTATTCTGTGGGAAAAACTTGAGAGCAATTACCAAAATTGATGTACTAATTAAATTTGGTTACAAATAGCTGGAAATCACTAAAGATGACCTATGGGTAAGAACATATGGTCGGCTGTACCAGAAGCTGTGTTCCACGACGTGTGAAATTCCAATTGGGATCTACAGAACTCAGGACACGTCGTCAGAGGATTCGTCGGACAACGGTGATGATTTCGATGGGGGAGGCAGACCACGAAGTGAAGCTTCCAGTCCGACACTAATTGGTCCCGGGATAAGCATCAATGACCAAACCCATTCCCCACCACGATTTGCTCCCAGCAGTGGAACTCAACCGGGTATTCGCCACCATCAGATCAGCATGCACAATAGTTGTTTGGGCGGGTGTTCCACTCAGCGGAGTTCTTACATGTCACTTGCTGTCCCCATTGAGGATCCCAACAGCACTAGGGACTCCCATGTTCAGTTGATTGAACGGGCGGAAATTGCGAGCTTAATAAGAGCTCGCATGCAGAGTTTAGGACTCCCAAATTTCGGTGACACGATTTTTCATTTCACGGAGAAACGAAGCTCTCTGTCCTATGTAATCATCAATCCTTCCTGTGATTTGAAACTCAAAGAAGGTAATAATCAGCTCTCGCTTTAATTTCAGCAATGTATGTACGTATAACTATGTTCCAGTACTTATGTATAGATACTAATACTATTAATATACACCTTTAGATCAAAACTATGATATAGTGTCAGTGCTAGAGTCTTAATTTAATTTCTCTATTAATTGGATTTAGTGCTTATTATTAAAAGAATTCCCGGGGATTTACCTTATTGTATCTGGGAGTAATGAGATTTTCATTGGATTTAGTATCTAATTACAAATATAATGTATGTATGGAATTTAGTACACTAGCAAGTTATTATAAGTTAAATAAGATATGAGATGAACATTTCTAAAAGTCAAAAATGAATCATCATCTGGAAGATCCTTTTTTGTAATGTTTTTATCCTTATTGCTAGAAGTTAATTTCCAGACGGAATGAGAAATAAATATTTTATTCCCGATTTCATGTTCAACTTGTTGAGACTGTGGGAGGAGGCGGTTTGAATGAATAGTTATGAATTCCAAGAATTATTAGGGCTATACATAGTGTGAACTTGCATTTGAGATATAAAAAAAAGATAACAAGAATTATTTATGTGACATTGCAGGTGACCACATTTATTGCATCAAGCCCTCACCTTTCTCAGCTCAGAAGACATTCGAAAGACATAATTCTCGGAGGAAGTCTACTCTGAGCTGCGTTTCCGGTAATGGGAATGGAAATGGTGACCAGCCCCTTGGGTTTAACTTGTTTGCCCAACCCAGTAATAGCGAGAATGTTCGGAAGAGACGTTCATCGAGCGGCTCATTGTTTTGTACGTCCACAGCAAATCAAAGTACTTCTGGTCATCATCCCAGCAGGGCACCGGTTGTTAAGAGCAACAGTCTCTCCTTGCCGGACTCTCCAAGCTGGTGAATATCCCACTCAATTCCTCTGATTTTTTATTTGGGTTCCCAGCTTCTCCCTCCCAAGTTTTATTGTTTGACTGTGACAAATATTGTCCCAATGAGAAAATATTTGTTGCTTCTTTTCGGATTAACTCTCCAAGTCTCCCCTATTTCTTATAGAGAGGATGGTTGTACCTATGCAATTATTATTTTCCCTGATAAAGTGTCACAGACAAGGCTCCTATATATCTACATGTGTACCATCCTCTTCTTTTTTATTTCCCACCTTATACTATAGTACTGTAATACTTGTATTACAGAGCCTGGAAATTGGGAACATCTAACAGAAATTCTCCAAGGTATAAACAATAGTAATTTCTTTTTTCTTTTATACAGTCGCCCCCGTTCCAACTCCTTACGCCCACTAAACGTAACGGACGATATTTTGGTGAGACGGTCATCGTCACTTCGTCAAGGCTTGGGCTTGGGGATCACGAACAGAAGACTTTCCTCTCATGAAGAAATCGGCATTCCGCCTATAAGTCCTTCGCGACCACTTCGACTGACCCTAAATGGTGGGATTGGATTTGAAGTGACCCCACCTGAGGATCCCTGCTCTTCCACGGGCTCGTTAAATTTACAAGGGACGATTGTATGACATACGGAGAACTCCCCTTTCCCAAGTCCCAGGTTCCAGCCCCGTGTTTCCCAATGCCCTCCACTCCCTACCTTTAGTATTAATGATGAGAGCGGAGTCATTGTGACTCCCAGCTCGCTCGGGATGAGTGCCAGTCAGCAAGAGCTGTGTGGTCGACATCCGGTAGACGAGCCCAGTTATAGTTACGAACGTCGACGATCGAGTCTCACATCCATGCCAACGGGTGGTTTTGGGATGGCTAATCGTGGAGCTGCTCATCCGCACAAGAGATGGAAGTTGTTCTCATATGCACCTAGTATGGTGAGGAGCACTCCTGCCACTAGCAGTGTCAAGATGAATCGAAGTCCACGCTTCCACAAGGGTCACGTCCCAGAAAGCGTTTAATTACAAGGTTGATCTTCACTTGACGTCGTGGGATATAAAACTTAATCTTTGTTTACTATTAATAAGTTTTCCGAACCTGTATGGATAATCTGTGACTGACTACTCTCAACAACTGTTACGATATCAGATCCCGGGACATATTGTACTATCAGTAGTCAGGGGATAGCCAGGTCAATTCTACAGTTCGGCATTCTATAATAATTATACATACGTACTATATAGTAGCTGTAGAAACACATCTGTAGCTCTACCAATATAATTCAATTAGGTTGTTCTTCCTCAACCAAACCTAACCGTCCTGCAATGCAAAGCTAACCACAACTACATATTTGGAGTCGTCCCTATTTCCTATAATTACTAGACAAAACTTTTATCTGTTATACTTCAAACTCAATGGAACCAAATTGAGTTTACTTATTCTAACTTAGTGCCAGGTTAACTTTTAGACAGCTGTTTACTGTCCCATCATATCTTTTCACAATTACATGAAATACCCCGGGAAAAAATTCCTTTTACATGCCACGCTGTTCAAATTATGAACTACAGGGAATATTTACTTCGATGGGAATTTTTTTTTTCAGTGAGATGAGCTGAACATGTAATTTTACTGAAATAACGGTAATTACACAGAAGGAGAAACTATTGGAACAATAGCTATTTCATAACAAGTTTTTTCTCGGAAAGCATGTAATAATTCAAGATTTTATGGGAAACAGGAAACAAGAGTACATTCATTTGTGTGTATTTGTAAAACAATTAATCGAATAACTATAAATGATGTGCGTAACTCCAAGACCATGGCTGTTTGTAAGATATGAAATTATAGACATTTTGTATGTATAGAAGCATCCAAAGATTTTTTTAAATCACAATTGTCTGTAGTAGTTGTAGTTTGTGGGAAAGAATTATCTTGAGTGAGAATGTCAAATATTATAGTTGTAATTTAAATGAATTTCTCTGCCTGAAAACAAGTTCGACAGAGATGTTTCGAACTATGTACATACATGTAGTGACAAGCTAATAAAAACCCTTAGGTTGTAGGAAAGATCGGTGCTGGTGGGAATTTTCAGTGATGCTATTTGTCATTGTGAAAAGTTTTGATGACAGATGTGATGACTTTTTTGTTAAATATATAGAGGAAAGCTGAGACTTCCTGTTTAGGTATAGATACAAGATGTGAGCCCATTCTAAACGAGGTAGTAATATAATGCTAGAATGAATGTGCCTCTTTTACAAACTATGGCTGCTACTAAATATTGTTGTGGACTCCAATTTTGTTTTGTCATACTCTCTAGGGTGCGAGTTATTGTGATCAAAATGTAAGCTCAAGCTCGTAACTAAAGCTTGGGTCCGTGATTTAAAAATCATAGTAATGGGAAGTATTTTTCCTGCTTTGGTGTTACGGAAGGAAAGAATGGATATGGGTGCATTTCCTAAATACATATAAATATATATATATAGATATATATAAATATAATATTATATTGTAGTAAAGATATGAAAATATCAGGGATCTTGTAATATCTTAATTTGGCAGTTACTTAAAATATCACTTATGTATATAATATAGTATGATAATATTAACTGAGTACTTATTCCTATACTTTCGAGCACTGTATATAAGCACTGAATATTTGGATATAGGCAATGTACGTATAAATCTTGAATCAGTGCATTACACTATACTAGCAGCTAGATGGAATTTTCTTACCTCTTAATCATATCGTTGTACACTGGAAGAATGTCTGAGCCAATGATAGGCTCAATGAATAATTATCTTTAAGGATTTCGAAAAGGGTAAAAAATATAGATAATTGCACATAGCTTAAATTTACTGTTTAACATTTAAGTCAGAATGTTGTGCATCCGAGTCCATTCCCTTTAGTAACATCGTTACATTTCCAATTTGGTTCGACAATGACAGTGCGTGTAAACTTTGAGCAAAATTGTTTTAGCATGAGGTATATGAGGTTACGTTAACAGTAATTTGAATTACCAATTTAAAAACATTTCAAAACTAATTTGAAACTCTTAGCAATTAATTTAACTACTAGTATGTAAGTAAGGGAAAAGTAAAGCTATAACTCCCATTTACCCTACTTTGAAACATATGTCAAAACTTGTGACTTTGTTAGAAGAGAGCGTCTTTAAATGTACTTGAGGTGCAGGACGTATGTATATGTAATTGTTTAACAAGAAAATATCGATAATTGCAGGGGGGGGGGGTATATGACTTGATGACCAAGTGAAGCAGAGTAAAAGAGAATGTGGTTCCATGCTGACCTTAACAAAGGAGAAGTATTTTCTCTATGCTATACATATTTTAAGAAATTAAAATTTTAAGCTTTCCAGTTCTCTCCGATTTTTCTCCAACAGAGCTGAATTTGAATCCTACAAGACTCAACCAGGGAAACCTTTGAGAGGTTTGAATAAACCAGGGGAAAATTAAGGTAGAATTTTAAAACACAGGTGAGGTTAAATATTAAAACATTGACTGAGCTGGAATACCAGAGGAATCTCATAGGTTGAGTTTGTAGGCAGAGCCCCATAGGGCTCTGTTGGAGAAACAATGGGAAACTTTGAGGAACATTGTGAAAGTCAAATAAAAGGCTTCGTATATAGACGTAATCATTTGTTGGCACATTTGATAATACACAACTAAAGTTTCGATTGATTGCACTAAAATCACTTAAGGGCTGGCAGTGGCGACATTATTCCGCACGGGTTCACAAGTCCAGCAACTTTTTAGGCCTGTAAATACTTAAACCAAGGGATGCCGATGAGAGGAGCTGGGGAAGTACCTACATTTGGGGGCTAAAAGTTAATTAGGATGTGAACAATGTGCACAATACTAGGTAAATTACATAGTCATGAGCTAAGACAGTGCATCAATTATGCAAATCTAGACTGAATTAAAACATGTGAAACCTTACAATTGTAGCGTAGACACATACACGTTGTAACTTTGAAACTTTTAAGCAAAAAACATTGTACATTTTAGAAAACTTTATCAAAAGTTATTAAAACATACAAATACTGATTAATCATTATAATTCTGTAGAACATAATAAAGTTTTCCTTGTTCAAATTTCCTCTCTCACGGGGGGTAGTCATATACTTGATCTCATGATAACTTTCTGTACTCTGTAGTAAAAATAGGGATTTACATATTGGGTAACCCTGAAACTGTACTATACTGTATGGTTGCAAAATGCATTTCATATGTAATAATAATTATTATTATTTAGAAACACTCGAATAAAATACCAGCATCTCTTTCATATATTTCGCCTGCTCCTGCAAACACTTTCTGTCGTTATTTCCTTCAAATGTTACTCATTACTCTCGTAAATTGCCCGGTCATGTCCCTTGCACTAATTTTAAAAGCAATAAGATCCGCTCGTAATTCGTGACACCCGGCAATTACACGTGAAATCCAACTGCTCTTATGCACTCGCACGGATATTAAGTGGTTGCTAAACTCCATGAAGATTATTAATTATGTTTAACAAATTTAAATTAATGTAAAACTATCCCCCCATGCTTGTTGACATCGTAATTTTATCCCAAGATATTGTTATGTGTTGCTTATCTCTTCTCATAATCATCCCCACAATCATAACAATATACTCATAGCTTCAGTCGAATTTTCTACATTGAAGATGTGACCAGAAATAAATTTTATTTTCTTTGTAAATTAACATTTGTACATTTAAATTGACTTTTGTGTCTCTAATGAGCTAATCTTAGTAACCTTTGAGGAGTGAACATGTTTAAAAGACGCCAATTTAAATGCCCGGACTAGAAAAATACGTCTTTCCCTTTGGGAAATAATGGCAATGGATTTTTGAACTACGATATTATAAATAACTTGGCATCTCTTCACAGTTATTTAAACCAGTGATTACAAGTTCCCAAAACAGGAGGAAAGTCCTGGGGACATTTTTCAGCAATAAGAAATTATTATATAGAAGATACTAAATTATAATAATTTGTAATAACTAACGTTTCTACACACGCGAAGAAGATTTTGATTGGTATAAAACCCAGTTGATGTATGAAAAACTGGGGCTATTGTTACATATTTCATCCTCCGGGGAGTCCTTAAGTTGGCAGAGCAGCGTTGACAATCAATATGGCAATGGTTGCAACGACCACAACCACATTCACACCAATGCAGAACATCCAGCTCGTGCGTGTGATCTGAGGAAAAAAATTATTTACGAATTAGACGGTTACAGAATCGGCCAAAATAAGATCTCCAAGTAATTTAACGCCAATTATTTTGTCCCACTAAAAGTTATTGGATTTTTCCACGGCCCTTTACACTCCTGTTTTGGCAGTTAACAAAAATAATAGCTCCAAACACACACCCAGCCTTGAACTTTTGACGCGGTCTTATCTTCTGCACTCCCCGCACTCCTCAATACTGAGTTAAACTACATACGCCCTTATATTTTATTACTCTAGCTGACTACACGATATAATGAAGCTAATCCTAGCATATAAATAGCAATGCCAGCAAAATAAAAAAAATCACTTTGCTTCACTCAGTTTGTAACCAGCTATAATGTATTGGCTCCTGGCTCTTACTGATCCTCAGCTAAGAGACAGAACTGAGCATCTGCGCAAAACCTGGCCTTAGCAAGCGTACTAATTGAGAGTTGCAAAATAGCCCGTAATCTCAATTTGATGCACATAATTTTTCTTATGTATCGGATTCGTTCCTTCAATGACTCCAAACCAGAAGTATTTTTCCGGAACCATGCACAAAATTGCTTCTTACCGATCCCATACTGTAGTAAAAATATACCAGAGAAACTAGAGCAACCAGAATGGTGTGAACAAGCTCCAGACAAAATACATATGGACATATGTAGATGCACATTTCCCAGCACTTGTTTACACAGTGAGGATACTTTTTTACTCCTCACTACAGTATCCACTCCACTGATATACTTATATTGTACACTTAAGCTTAAGAAAGACGCTACGCAGGATAGCTTTACTTTATGTAATTCCGAAAGTAGGACATGAAAAATAGGGGAAAACATGGGGATATACCTTAAATCCGTCCGTATTTGAGTTTCCATTTGCAACTTCCACATTGATGTCGTCTTGTGTAGGAGGAGACATGATTTCTTCTGTGCTCAACAAGTTTCCGCACCGAGACCGAGATTCGTCCGCTGAGAGCAAATTCACTGAGAGTTCTGAGTCTTTGGGAGACTTCACGTCGTCCTTATCTCCTCGGAAGGTTCCACTGGAAATTAATTCTGCAAATGTGTGGAAGAAGAAAGAGAAATATTAAAACCCCTTTTGCACTTGAAGCACCTTATGGTACATTAAAAATGCTATTACAGTATATATTCCGACGCAAGGACAATGGCAGTGATGGTGATTAGGGTAGGGATGGAGCAGAACTAAAAGGGGGTATAAAAAAAATACTGATTAAATGAGAACGGAGGAATGGCCTCACTAGATTCGTTCTCTTGTGGCAATAGTAGATTCAGCTCGTGGCTTTTTTGCAGGGCAGCATTAAAACTGTTTCGGCTGTCTTCCTCCTTCGAGCGGGATGTGTTCAAAAATAAACTAATGTTCCTTATTTCCAGTTCGGTTTTCTTTATACAGTCAATTTTCTCTTTGAGGCCTCCGCGATGGGTTTCAAGGAGATTTTCTAATGTTTTTATTTTCTCCCACATCCCTTGCATTCTTTGGTCTGTTAATCAATGTCGGAATTTGTAATTAACGTATTTTTCCTTTCCTTGATATACTGGATAATTGTGGGAAATAGTTTTTATAATAGCATAAATTTAACATTTTAACATGAGAGAGACAAAATTTCTCTCCCTACTTCCACTTACAAGGTTGATTGTTCGGGGACGGGCGTGGAGGTGATTGTTGAGAAACATTCTCTTTATCACTTTCAATTTCATTTATCACTTCCAGTTCAGGTACAGCAGTCTTGCGATTTCCCGGAGTCCCACCGGGACTCTCAACTGGTTTCGGACCATTAGGACTCCCAAGTAAGGACTCACTGCTCTCGTCATTATCCTCATCCTTTAGGAAAGTTTCTGTGAAATCCACAGCGAGGAGATTGGACTTCATCCGACGTAACTTCTCATGATTTTGCTCATACAAGTCCAATTCCGCTTCAAAATCGAGCTGTAATTTCTCCAAGGTTTCCTCCAAATGTTCCAGGTGATAGTTACTGATCGTCACCGTCGGCTTCCCGGTTCTGTCCTTCGCATTGGAAAAGTTCTCCTGCATTTTTTCCCTACTACTTTATATTGTAGCACTGGCTACACAGGTACTGGTTCAAGGTACGTTGGAACTATTCCCTCTCCTCCCGGAATTGCTGGTCTATACAAGACTGGTATTAAAGTTTACCACATTTGCAGGTATTTTTATATATGTATATATGTATGTGAGTAATGGATATGTCGTGTGGATTACATTGAGTTGGAATTACTGCATATTACAGTATCTCTATACGGGGTATAGCTAAAATACAGGTACAATAATAATTGAACTGGCACGGTTGGCAGGGCAATGGACACTGAACAATGGTATGTTGTAGAGGAGCAACGTTGTTGGAACGGTGGAACACTATATAGTTCTGAGGGAAGAAAAATTTACGCGAAATCTTATTTCTCACCGGCACCACTCACACACTGACAGAGGTAAAATGGTAACGCATGGCTATAGATCCTTCTCACAAATGCCATACGCTTCTTTCCGTCTTGCTGCTCGTTTGTAACTCGTAAAACATAAATAATTTCGATGCTTCTCAAATGTTCCTTCGGAAATAATTGTGATGATTACATGTATTACTATGACGCACTATAGAATTTTGAGGAACTGGGGCCGTGTCTTGTGTATGAAGCTGTGCTGCAGTTTGATACCGAAGCTTATAGTCTCTACTAGGAGATAGATGTGTATTGGAAATCAAACTAAAAAATTCCAACTATTGGATTGATAAAGGCGTTGACGGTGTGAATATATTGAGAACACAAATGTGATGTCATCCCATCAAATTTCGGTAGTTTGTGTTGGCGTTCAATATCTATGACAGTAGTAGTAACTAAAATTATAAAAACGCTGTGGGCGGCTCATAGACACGGAGACAGGTTCTGTTTTTCAGTTTCTCTCAACTCTCTGAAAAAGAGTATATGCAGTTCTGGAGTATATGTCTTTAGAATGAGGAGCTCATTATAGATATTTTTAGTTCTACTTCAAACCTGGGGTTTAGTCATAGGCTCGTAAAACCTAGTCGATAATTCATTCGTAAAAAGCTGAAGGATTTACTGTAGGCCTAAATCAAACACATATTGGTTTGTACTACAGAGAATCTATATATGTAGGAGCATATTTCACTACAATCTGTAGGATTTCGTATATCAAGCATTCCATTTATTATTTCCACACATATGAGAACGTTGTCGAACCAATCCTTATGATATAAACGAGTGTTTGTTCCTGTATCTGTATCGAATGTAAATATCTAGAATCATCAAATGCATGTGCTTATGGTATGATAAGATTATCGTAATTGCTACAAAGTGTCGTGTACGTAAAGTGACCTATTTCTTTGCCGTTTACTCTCTGTAACTTTTTATTCTCTGTACCTTCGCTCTTTGTGATAGTTGGCAGGAATATAAAAATAATGGTGTTGTGGGCTATGAATACAAAAAGGCACTGGAACTCGTTAGATGCATAAGACTAAAAACACACATACGTTTTTCCGAGGGAGTGTATGCATTTGCGTTTGTATTTTATCTATTGAAATGCAGCACATAAAATAGAGATTGCAAGGAATTGGCTTTAGTGTGTTTTTATGCAGGCTTTTTTGTGTATTGCCGAATTTCCTTCACTATTATTACTTAAAAGAGTCGAAGTAGTAAATAGATTTGTCACTGTTGTTGTAACACAAACACTTCACATGCAAGAAAATACCCGTGCAATTTGTTGCTTTATGATGCGCGTAGAAAATACACAACAGATGTCCAGGTTGGGATTGAGACTGATTGTATAAATAATTTTTGAAGGTCTTACCTTCATGAACGTAGTCTACAGCCAAGACATCGGGAAAAAATAAGAGTTTCAATGAGGAAGTGCACACCAATTGGAAATCTCAAAGATGTGTACAATGCAAATGTTTTCTGTGTAGCTGTAGAGTGTTATTATTCTTCCCCCGTGATCAGTTATCTGTAAAAGTAAAAGGGGTCGGCTATGGTATTGAAGCCAGCTATGAATAATACTATCAGTATGTTGAATGTGCAGTTAAAAAACGGAAAGACGGACGAGTTTATGGACCATTAAATTACACACATTTTCATTCTTGTCACTCTCTAAACGTCTGTACAATTCAGTTCATAGAATTGAACTGAGACATGACTATTTCATGTTTGCCAAACACCCAGCAACCTCAGGGCATACAATAACACGTTCCTAGAACTAAGCGTACAAACATTGCAGTTGCACAAGTAAACAATCAGATAAGATGTTTAGCTTCATTCAACTTGCATAATGTTATGTTACAACAATAAACGACTGTAAGAAACTGTACCCTGACAGCAGTGACGAAAACTATATGATGGTAATAACTCACATAAGCAGCTGATTAAAATTAGGCAAATTTCGTTAACACGTCCAAAATAGTAACCATTTAACAACCATGATGAGTATACTGATTCTTTTCATGTTCAGACAGAAGACGGAAGTATAATATACAAGCATTTATTTCAATCCCCACTCACAAAATTTACAAAATAATTACGTAAATGCGTTGGAAATTCTGCACCTACGTACATGAGAAAAAATCTCTTGATAACCAAAGGCAAACAATTTTTGGATGTAATGCCAGAAATATATTAGAAATATTTGTTCATACAGACAGGCAAGAATACGAAACTGAACTACTACATGTGGTTGTTTCGTATAACTTCAATGGCTTTATATAGCAGATTGTACATAGTAACAAAAATTTTGATCGATTAAAACGAATGTACAAGTTTCCTTAGCATCTAATTCAAAACAATGAACTATAAATATAATGCATCTAATAAATGCACCGTTTATAATGATTTGGGTATAAAATTGCGGCATCAGTTCGACATGGAAAACGATTACATTTTACATTCTATATGATCAGCAAAAATGTACCGAAAAGTCTGATTCGAATCAACAAGGAAAATAACTCGTGAAGGGTACAATAAGTTCACTGCAATCAAAAACACACCAAAACTAATATCATGTCATCGTGTGTTTTAAGCAGTCATTAGACTGCTGAAAAAACCTACAGCGTATAAGGTACTTGTAAATATAAAATAAATCGCAGTACATTTTACCAAGTCATTACAAAGTGGAAATTACAGAGCTGAATACACGAAAACGTAGAGGCACTATTAGCAGCATGTATATAGACACCATCGTTTGCACTACTCTTATGAATGGAAATGTTGATAACACAGCATCGCTCTCGATACAGGTTTTAGCTCCTCAACTGTGTCGCTAGTAAAATTATCACTATTAAGAGAATGATGAATCCGGTAGCTAAGAGGCAAAAGAGGCGTTTTCTGTACTTCGTCTGAAATTTAAAAAAAAAGGTAACATAAAGCAAACAAAACAAACATATGACAAGGTTTTAGCCCAAACGATCTATCAATCAATAAGTTGTAGAACGAACTGCAATATTTCAGTCTCGAGTGGTGAATATTTTTACCAAAATTTGGGGATTGGATTTCGAAAGACATACAACTAGTATTGATGGTTTACCTGATAAGAAGCTGCTTTTTGCAATTCTTGTGTTCCAGCCTCCACCTCATGATAAGCGCCATCAATATTTCCTTCAATTGTATCTGTAAACAAACATACAGCACACTTCAGCAAATTTTGAAAATGATTAATGTAGCTACTGGGCTTCAAACACCATATGTTAAAAATATTACAATATCAGCACATTTGTATTGTAGGTTACATTATAAAAACAATAATTTCAAAACAATTACCGACGGCTTCTCCTTGCGCGTGCACCATGGTACCCAATTCTCTCATGATGTCATTCACATCAACAATATCGGATTCAATCTGCCGGATCCTATCTTCTCTCTCGATAAGCATTCCTTGTTCAAACTCTAAAGTCTCTTGCAGATGTTGTGCTTGTGCCTGTGTCTCCTCATTATTGACGAGCTGTGACTGGTCATCATCATCCGCACTCCCAGAAGTTTTACTGGGGGGCAAAAATGTGACCTTCATTTTAGCAACGATCTGCTTCTGCAAGTCAGTATACCGCTGAACAGTAGATCCAAAATCAGAAGTGAGACGAGTCACCCGCATTTGCTCTTCCTTTCCAGCTCCTTGAGGATTCTGCCGAATCAATGTGCTAAGTTTCTTCAGGTTATTAGTCGTCTCCACAATTTTTTGATTAGCCATTGTTTGATCCACATGGACAGCCTCCCGTACATATTTGGAATCATTCTTGCTCCCGATCGTTTTCAAGGTCTTTTCTAATGTGTTGGCTGTTCAAGAACAAGGAAACATGTAATTTTCGTTACTAACCACAAATCTACCATGAATCAACATTCCAATCACACTTTTACATCCAGGTATATTCAGTTATAATGCACAGAAGAGTCAATAAATCCTTTTTACCATGCTTGGCAATGGCAAAAACACTGGAAGTAATCTGATCACACAGTAGGTAAAACTGAGCAGCATCAAAGAACCCCGGGGACGAAGACCCAGAAGGTCCAGCAAATCCCACTGTGGGTTCATCGTCCGTGCTTCCGTAACTTTTTTGGCCGCCAGACATCAGGCCTTGGGAAGACATTACTTGGTTGACAACAACACAGAATCAAAAATTTCCTTCAGTCTCAGAAATTAAGAATTCCCTGCAAACATATTACAAATAATTCCATCATTCAAATTAAAACTAATAAGACTTCAAGCAATTACGAAACAGTTTAACATACTACAACAGACACACATCCATCAACGCTCTCATCACAAAAACTACAACAACAAAACGATTACATTTAATTTCGTATTTTCTTAATTTGATCATACTTTACTTACTTTCATTTCAATCAATCCATCAAATAGAAAACAATTGAGCATGAATTAAATTCCAAATAATTTGTAGACAGACTCATTCACACATTCCTCGATTCCTTTGTGCAAAGTATTTACAGTAATCAGTCACTTGATGCTGGAACTTGAGCAATTACCACAAAATAATTCGAATTTATTCCTCCCAAATAAACATATGTAAAAATATTGCTATATTTTTGGAAGAATAATAATTATTATTTAATTTTGTAGTGGTACCTTTGAATTAATTGAATTCTCAACGGTCACTTGATCACTTGCACTGATGCAAGTGCTCACGTAACAGTTAAACAGCGAGTAAATAATAATCACAAGGAAATAATACACAATCAAATGAACTTTCGACTGCTACAACAGCAAAGGCTGATACACAATCCTCTTCTGAGGCCTACTAGGATGCAATCAAGCCTTTGGACTGGGTGTTTTTCTAAAAGGCAAGAGCAAGGACCATATATAATTATATATTACTCATATGCAACTACATGTAAACAAATTGAATGTGCGGTCTATGAGCAGCTTTGCTTTAAATTTCTGTGATACGATACGAAGGCTATGTTGTTATGTACGCAATTACTAGCTGTGCTGTTGTCTGTCTGTTCTGTGGACCCTGGACACTGTTGCTGATCAAGGATATGCATCCCATTCTGCCTACCATCGTTCGTTGATCAAATCATAATAAATGCAACTTCCGTCTAATTATTGTAGAGCAGTAAAGCTTTCTACACGTCTCTTTTTCCCCGTTGCCGAATGAAGAGTCAATGGTAATCAAATTGACACCCCAATATTTTTAGAAATATTCCTTCCAAATTTTTTAAAAAACTTATAAAAAATATATAATATAATATATATTAAAAAATCAACAAAATCGAAATATATAATCTCACAATCCCCAAATCTCTACAGAACGGTGGAAGAAGCAAGAACTTAAGCTTGTTTTTCCATAAGTTTTTATGGGTCTCAAAATTTGCTGTCATAAAGATTTAATTATCTGGACAAGGGTGGATTCACTGTGTCTATATTTCTGAACGCAGAACGCCGTGATTGCGATGATAGCAAATTGTTTTGGTATCAAAAACGAACTACAGTATAATTTTTTTTTTAATTTTGAAAGGAAAATGAAATTGGGCTTTTTTAAAAAAGACACCTGATTTTGTTTTACCTTCGACCATTTCGATCTTAAAAGTTATGGTAGATGAGTCCTGATAATTCGGAAAAATTGGCAAAAAGATTATATTGAAAATAGGGAAATAAGCATTTGTCAAGCGTGTGTAGGTTTAAGAGAATAAAAAAAGGTATGAAGAACTTTGCACATAAATCACTGTAATCGGATAATTTAACGGTTTAACTTGGTAAAACATCATTTTTATTGGTATAAGTAACTTCACTCATTCTTTTAACATTTAAGGGAATTTAAAAACAAAGTTCTTGACAAAGCAGGAATAGTACTTCCATGTAATAACCACCCATATACCATGCTAGATTTAAGGATTAACAAGCTAAAACTCTGTTTTCGGTGTCGCCAGTGTAATACTACGTGCATGAATGGCTTGAATTCCACATTGTCAACCAAAGGTGTCCACCTATCCTATTTATAGGCCTATATATAGGATAAAAATAGGCAGGATGCAAAATCCAAGTAATTATAGGTAGTAAAATAGGGTGCAGTAATTACCGCTAAAATGAATCCTATATTATATGTAGGAGCTGCAAGAGTTCACTTTTTATTTAGGAACAAGGTAGGCAGTTTGCGAAGATAAAAATAGGCATATTTAATAATCTATTGACAAATTTGTCAAGCAATTATTTGATTTAACCTTAAAATAAATCTCAAAAATATTCTTGTGACATTTTAGTAGTTCGATTTTTTTCATATGTTACGATTGCACGTACATACATAGATGATTTTTAGTTGAAAAAATAAGCCTTTCTAGGCTAAAAATAGGTGTTTATAGGCTAAAAAATAGGCCTTTATAGGCTAAAATGTAGGCAGAAACATTACAGTAGTATATATGTAGGCAAATAGGTAGGCAATTTATTTTTTATAATAAATATAGGTTAATATGTAGGGAAGGCAAAGCTGCAAAAAATATGTAGTATTTTAGGTAGGCTGAAACTTTTGGACACCTTTGTTGTCAACCATATTTGTAGAAAATTAAATAGTTGTCATTTTGAGAGTCATAGTACGATGACGTTCGCGACTGAATCACTGAATGAATTTTTCATGTGTCATATTGGGTGATGAATCATGCTTTGCAATTTGCGTGGTGTCTATCTGTATATTATAGTGCATGGTGCATTTAACGTTGAGTTTTTTAAAAATACAAAAAAAAAAAATTGCGTGCGTCAACATTTTTATTGCAGTTAAAAGCGGGAGGCTTGAGGCTTGCGTGCTTAAATTAAAGCCATATGTAAATTGAGAGTTGATGTTAAAGTTTTACTAGCACTGCACAGCCAGCTATTGCTGGCTCAAAAAGGCAAATGTAAGTATCGAAGGCAGTAAATAGTTGTACGCAATAGCTGGCTTTGCAGTGCTAGTATAAGCTTAATATCCGGTAAAATGTTAAATTTTATTGCAAATTATAATATTTCGGGGTACACACAATTAATTGTATAAGTACCATTCCCTGGACCCTGTAGTTCCCCCTGGTCCTCAGTTTTATCCACAAATACTTTTACATTGTCTCGAGAATTGGCTCTAGAAAATGCTACATAGAGTTGACCATGAGTAAAAACGGGTTTTGATAACCAAATACCTACTTTACTAAAACTTTGACCCTGTGACTTGTTTATAGTCATGGAGAAGCTTAGCTTGACAGGAAATTGCCTCCTTCGTAAAACAAACGGGTATTCACCCTCATTTGAAGTTAGTGTAATTCGGGGAAGAAACATGGTTTCCCCTTTCGCCCTTCCTGTTAAAACATTAGCAAATATAAGATTCTCCTTGAGTTCTGTAACAATCAAACGTGTACCATTACAGAGACCTCTCTTCGTATTTAAGTTTCGGAGTAACATAATAATTGCTCCGATTTTAAGTTTTAGAAAATGAGCAGGCATTCCATTCGGATTAATTGAGTTTAAATACTCTACAGGATAATTCTGTACATCGCTTTCATTGGCACTATCAACTGTATCTGCACTGCAGTAACATTTCTCTACCCCTGACAATAAGTCTAGGACTTTATCATTGATTTTCGATGAATCGACATTGAGAGGACACAATATTGCCCTATTGGCATAATCTTCTATGTTTGTAGGAGTTATGCCGTCAAAAATCTCGACAATTAAATTACTATTTGTAATAAGGTTTTGGGGAATTTCCACCATATCATCTTTATCTTTAATTCTCTTGTTGAGCTTACCGTCTCCAACCTTTAGAATCCAATCAGAAAAGTCCATGTCATACCGTGCTCGCATATTTACATTCAACTTAAAAGTTGAGAAACATTTCCAGTTAACACTGCTTTTGATATTTGATTCAATTATTGAAATTCGATTCCCACGTTTGACAACATTTAAAATTTGTCGAAAATCCCCTCCAAGAATTATTAATTTTCCACCAAATGGTCTATTATTATCCATAATTTCCTGTAGAAGCCTATTAACTACATCCAAACTGTACTTGCTTGCCATCGTGCATTCATCCCAGATTATTAACTGAGATTTGCGAATTCTATCCGCCTCCACAGAGTTAACTCGCATTGAGGACGTGGTGTCCTTGTTTGTATTCGGAGGTATGCAAAATTGAGAGTGGTAAGTCCTACCACCTTTCAAAAGTGTAGCTGCAATTCCCGTTGAAGCAACTGCAATTGCTATTCCTTGCAGCCCGTTAAACAGATGTCCACGTACATAACACATTAATGTTTCATACACAAAGGTTTTTCCGCTCCCCCCAGGGCCATTTAGATGAATACAATTGTTTGTGTAATTATTCGATTCAATTGCCTTTATTGCAAAATTTACCACTTCTTTCTGCTGCTCGTTCAGCTTCTCATAATTTGCTGCAAATGAAATTTTTTCTTCGTCAATGTCATAAGACTCATACATTGTTGATGTCATGTAGCCTTGTAGTTTTGGCATTCCAAAATCTTTTTCACCAGATTTTTTGTGCATTTTAAAAATGCTTTCAATTTCATGCAAGCATAATTGCTCGGCAACGTTTTCAGTGTGATCACGACGAAAGTCTTCAATAAGATGATCTTTATAGTGGTTAAAAATATCTATAGCGCTTGAAGGAGAGCCGAAAACACAAATAATTGCAAAAAGTTGCCGCAACTGCTTAGGCATTTGATATACTATTGCCTCGTTCATAGCATGGTACCATTGCTCATCATTTTCCACTAAGTTCAATTTCGAACATGCATCTTGGAATGAATCACATAAACGTCCATCTACAGTTCTTAAATCATCAAATGATGTAGCTCCCCTTTTGTGGAGTAAGAGTAATTTTATAGCGTATTTTTGTATATTTGAAGGGCTCACATTAAACATGCGGCCGATAACATGCGGATCATATCCGTGACAACGTTTTTTCCAAACTTTGCACTTCTTCATTGTTATTGGATCAGTTCCATCTGTGAAACAGTAGTAATTAGGTATATCTGCATAAAGATATTGCCTTGCATTCACATCTTGTTCATTCAACTTAAAATAAGCAGATAGATTAGAATCTTTTACATTTTCTAATGCCTGTGCTTCATCACCATCGCGATAGTACAATGTTTGCTCATTCGGTTCATGAACATGTAGACGATAAATGGTGTGAGATTTGTCCTGCATCCAGAACCCAAAAATCCTCCACATTGCTTCCGGAGCGCTCACATATCGAGCATTTATGTGTTGGCTTATTTCATCTACATTGACTGTAGTTTCAGTTTCATTTAAAAGCAAATCAGCACAATCATGACCCTTGTAAACGTACTTGTAGATGTACTTTACAGCTTTAACAGAAGAACAAACTTCCACATTAATATGACAATTATACTTAAGCAATAAGTATGGGTTATGTGGTACCACATGTTGGTTTGTAAATTCATTTCCTCCCTTATGAAACTTAATTCCACTATTTCTGCGCTTGTACAACGGGAACCCATCAACACCTGTATCAGTGACATTACAAAATTCTTTAGGAAATCGTTTGGTACAAATACCATTACGCATACATTTTTGGGAACATGGTCCGTGAAGCATATGCGTTGTTACTGCCTCGTAAAGCTTAGGTTGCGTTTGTTTACATGGAATTTCGGCTGAGACGATTTTGTCCACACAATTAGGATCTTTCAGATCTAAATCCCCACCTATCCATAAAATGTGGGCGTGAGGAAGGCCTCGTTTTTGAAACTCAATTACATACACATATCCTCTGCATTTTCCAAAAATTCCACGCTTGGTAATATCTTCAATTAACTCCTTTAACTTTAAATTAAAAACACGTGCAACGATATCAGGTCTATCTGATGGTTGTTGACCTGGCAACAAATGTGCCATTATTTCTTTCCATTTCGGATTGCAAGTCATAGTAATAAATAAATCCGGTTTGCCAAATTTTCTGACAATCGCCATTGCATCCTGATATCTTTGTTGCATATTTCTGGGACTGCCAATGTAACTTGATGGAAATATGACAGTACGGCCAACTCCTTTTCCAGTTGCAGCTGCTCTGTTTGTCACATATTCTTGAACAGAAGAATATGTATCCGCTTTTAATCTTTTTTGATTATATCGCAAAAAGTTCAGCCTATTTGCTTCCATTCTGCAATACCAATCCACCATCAATTGGTGGGTTAGTTTTCCACCAGATAGCAAGTGGTTTGTCTGGTCTTTTCGTATTTGTAAATGAAAGCTGAAATACATCATTTCAGTAATTTTTGTTTTCCCATCACTGGTTTTCAATCCATAATTCCAGCCTATCTCCCCTGTTGGGAAAAATAAGGGATAAGTAAGTCCATCCAAGAACTCATTGAGAATATTAATATTTTTCATTCTTTTTTCCTCTCTCAAATAAACTCGGATATCCCGTTCAAATGGAGGTTCGCCCTCGTCATTTGTAAATACCATAGCAATTTCGTTAGCTTTGGCTACGTTGTACCTTCTAGGGTCATAATTATTATTTGTCGAAATTTTCATTGCAAGATTTTTTGTATCTTTTCCGGCTGATTGCATTTCTTCCTCTACTTCTTTGAGCATTCTGTAGCAAGCAACTAATTTATTATTTGCCTCCATAAATGTGTGCAAAATTTGTAGCACTGTATCTTTACACCCAGAATTAGCTGGGTTTTCCATTCTGTATGATGATGCTATCTCACTATCATACACATACAATTGAGCAAACTTTGGATTGTCACCCTGTTTTGGGTACAATGGTCCACTACAATGATACAACTGACCATGAAGGCGGAAAACATATGGGCCACCTAGCATAGGCTGTACGTTTCCACCGCAAGATGCCATTGCAATAGCAGAGTTATATGAACGAATATTTTCCATAAAATGTTTTTCCCGAAAGAGTTCTGCCACAGTTTCGTGTGGAGGCTTCATTGGAATCAATGTATCAATTTTTCCATGATGGCAGCAAGTCAAAAAACTCAAGAATTTATTTTCACCGGATCCGTTAGATCTGCCCTCTTCTGCAAAATGCAATGCATGACAGTTTCGGCATTCTTTATCCATATTTCCGATATTATATTCGGTAACATCGCTCTCATCAATATTGATTGTCAGACCACAATATTCGGTTTGTTCAAGTGTGCGCCTATTTGCTGTTAGCCTACGAACACGTTCGGTCTCGTTTATACATTCCCGAATAGGAGCACGGTAGTTTTGTAGATTAGTACTCAAAACCTCTCGATTTTCAGCGTAATTTGCTCTCCGAGTTACATTAATAATTGAATGATTCTCAACACGATAATCTCGCAAGTTAGCACTCAAGGTTTCTTGGTTTTCAGCATAATTTGCTCTCCGAGTTTTATTTATACTTGAGTTATTCTCAGCCCTGTAATCTTGCAAGTTAGCACTCAAGGTTTCTCGGTTATCAGCGTAATTTTCTCTCCGAGTTTCATTTATACTTGAGTGATTTTCAGTGCGGTAATCTCGCAAGTTAGCACGCAAGGTTTCACGATTATCAGCATAATGGGCTCTGCGGGTTTCATTAATACGTGAGTTATTGTCGGCACGATATTGTCGTCGTGAAGCATTGATAACTTCTCTGTTGCTGGCATAATTAGCTCTTCGAGTTGCTAGATTACTTGCGGTAGTGTGCGCGGGTTGAGCAATTTCTGCAGTATCATTATCGAACGAAACCTCGTCATTAAGACCATGGCGTACATTCGAGTGCATAGTCTGCTTACGACTTCTTTTGTTCGCGGGATTCATGTTTTGCCTTTAGAAGAACAGGTGTTGTCTTTAAGTCTGATTGTGTCTGTGAGCAACTTTAAAAGATGCAAATTTTCTTTAAAAGACTGATTTTGTCTTTAATAGACTGGTTTTGTCTTTAATAGACTGGTTTTGTCTGTAAAAGACTGAATTTGTCTTTAATAGACTGGTTTTGTCTGTAAAAGACTGAATTTGTCTGTAAAAGACTGATTTTGTCTGTAAAAGACTGATTTTGTCTGTAAAAGACTGAATTTGTCTTTAAAAGACCGATTTTGTCTGTAAAAGACTGAATTTGTCTTTAAAAAGACAGGTAATTGTGTCTTTAAAAAGACAGGTAATTGTGTCTTTAAAAAGACAGGTTAATTTGTCTTTAAAAAGACAGGTTAATTTGTCTTTAAAAGACAGGTAATTTTGTCTTTAAAAAGACAGGTAATTGTGTCTTTAAAAAGACAGGTTAATGTCTTTAAAAAGACAGGTAATTGTGTCTTTAAAAAGACAGGTTATTTTGTCTTTAAAAAGACAGGTTAATTTGTCTTTAAAAAGACAGGTTAATTTGTCTTTAAAAAGACAGGTTAATTTGTCTTTAAAAAGACAGGTTAATTTGTCTTTAAAAGACAGGTAATTATGTCTTCAAAAAGACAGTTAAATAAGAAATGCAGCGGAAAACGGAGAAGAGCAGCTCCTATCTCGGCAAGCACGGAAGAAGAAATGAACTGAGTGTGAGTGAGTGGTGTGAGTGGTGAGAAACGGCGTGGCAAGTGTGCGACGGCTGCGTGGTTTTCGTAGACCAGCTATAGAAACAGACGCAACGTATGTACTTACGTAGCGTATATAAGGCGCGGTTGCATATGTGGAGTCAATCAGCTGAGCTTCGGCTTTCTGAACTCATAGACACAGGCAAGCCGATGAGTGTATATGAGTATATATACATGGTATATATGGTATATGTATATACAGCAAGCAAGTCGAGAAGAAGAGCTGAACTGAAACTCTCTAACTCTGTTGCAGAAGAGAGCTTTTCCAGTTCCAGCTTGCTGTGTTTCTCGGCTTGCTTACTTCCTAGCTTGCTGTATATACCACCGGCTTGCTTCGCTATATAGTGAAATAGCATCGTACATAGCGGCTTGCTTTACAGTGACTGAAATGAGCGCGCGAATATTTGATTCTTACGACCACTTTCACTTTCACTATCACTATCCACTCCTTCAAATTAGAAGAGAGGATTTTGAGTCCATCATAGTTTTAATGTTTTAAACAAATAAGCTAAACTTATTTTTACGGACGTCGCAATCTTTGTTATAACTCCCCGTAAAATATCTTTTGAATGTTCTTACATCAGTCGTACACTAAACAGTATATGTTATGCAGTAAGGTGCTTTTATTATTCCTTACAATTAGTGTGCTCCAGGGTTAGTGCAGCAAACGTTGAGATAATCACGCTATTATTACAAGCGGAAATTACAGTTTTATAACTTCATTATAAAGTTAATGCTTATTTTTATATTCAACCTGTGATTTGTATGACTTTTGAATTTATGGGCAGTTACTAACTCTTAGTCTGCATATTATTTTTGTGATCCGAAACGCTCTTTAAATATGATCATGTTTGTTAGAACTACCTACAACTCAACTGTTGGGGAACGAGGCGATGAAAGATATTTTTGCCACACATCAATGGTCACATGAAATGCGTAAAGGCTGCGTATTTCCTTGAATATTTTCTTTTCATAACCTTCTTTTACTTAAATAAATTTTACATAATCCGTTGGATTTAATTACGCGCCAGTCAATAGCCATTGACCATTTTTTTTATTATGCTTCTTGCTTCATTTCTCTTCTCCTCAAGCATATATTTACATACCCCGACATAAAATTTTGTCTCACTGAGCTTACTCATCATGGTGTCAAATTCTTGAATCTACCAAACCAGTTCTGAAATGCAAGGCTTGAGTAGGTAAGTATGTGGAACGACACATTAGTTAATCTGCGTTTGCTTCCACGAACAGGTTCTGCCGAGCCCGTGCGTTGGCAGCTACTCAAGGGTACGTTTTTACGTAGGATTGGAAAAAGAAAACAGCCTTGATTGGAAAATTCTAGTGTGGAAGAATAATATATTTGTAATTTTCAATAATCGAGTAGTAAATGGAAGATGGGATGCGAAAGTGAACTTATAATTAATAATGATTAGGTTAGGCAAAATCCATAATGTTGTACAACGTAATGATGGGAACTCCCGGAAGATCGACTTCTACAATGTAAAAAATGGTTCGGTTCTGACTTCGGGGGGTTCTCTCTAAAGGGGAAAGATTTAGTTCGAATAATTATTACGGTAATAATAATTATTGGAAGTATAATTTACCCAATAATTAATCGGGTAAATAATAATGGACAGGCACTTCCTTCAGCATCATGCTAAATGGCAAAATTGATTTTTTAAAGGAACTTCAAGCTTGCTTATTATTTGTAAAATCTAACATTAAGACTTAAATAATAATCATGAATAAAATAATATTTTTCGTAAATTTTGGACGTTTGTTATGTTTAAGTAAGTACTTACTACTTACGTTGCTGTACGTGAGTTTTGAAGAAAGATGCAACTTCAATATTATTAGCTGGACTAAAACATGCAACCTACAGGACCGTCTGTTCAACCGCTAATGTTCAGATTTGAACATTTTTCCGATTTATACGCCGTGTGTGTCTGTGTGGATATAAAAATGCTGTGGACGTACTGTAACGTGTGTGTGTACATACAAAAGCATTACGTAGCTATACATATGTATAGCATTTAGAAGTTAGCTACTGCTACTGGTGTTCTCATTCATTAAGTCTGGTGTTGGTGGTTCCGTTGTTTTAGAAAAAGCAAGGTGCAAGTGGGTATTTAATTGTATTGAAAGACACTCATCATAAATTTTGACAAATTTTTATGAAGTTTTGCAAAATTTTATTAAGAAGGTGGTTGTGAGTATGAATAACAAAATCTTAGGATTAATTGGTAGTTCACTTCACTGTTGAATCGATATAGCGTGGAATCCTGGGAGAAATGCATCTACACATTGCTTTGCAATGTAATTAGCTATCTCACCTGGATACGGTGACCCTGATGTATTATTGACTAACTGTGAGTTGCACAGTTCCTGGTAATTTTTATTTCTTGGGTTATATTTTGTTTATAGTGAATTGGTGAAGTGAGAGCATTCGGAAATTTATCCCGGTGTCAGTCGGACACATTTGTCATGTAGATTGATGGGGTACTGGTTGTTTACAGATGTAACGGTCTGTCTGATGTTAATATTTTGTGTGTAAATGAAGGTATTTATATGAGTTAATAAACTTATTTATAGCCTGAACTTGAAGTTGTTCCTTCCGTCCAGTTTTTGACTTGTGGAAAAACCTTACAGCGTATAAATTATGGCTCCCATTCCGACGGTACAAAATTCAGCGGAGAAGCGGAGCTCCCGCCCGCTCGGTAGTTCGGAACGAAAGTATGGAATATATGAAATTATTATATATAATTGATGTGTTTTTGCTGTCAAATTGATTGTTTTTAAAAATGGTGAAATAATTAAATTGCCTTGCCTTTGAATGTTGGCGTATTTGTTAGTTGTCGTGGTTTCATTTGAAGGTATTTAACAATAAATTGTTAATTATTTTGCAGGTCGGAGCTTGTGACCCGGGTTAGGTACTGTAATACATTGCCAGATCTACCGTTCGATACCAAGTTCATATCTTACCCGTTTGACAGCAGCCGGTTCGTCAACTACTCTACAACGTCCTTGGAAAGAAATTACACTTATGAAGTTTTAACTGAGGCCGATTTAGGCGTTGATGTTGAGCTGGTTATCCCTAATGCGTACAATCTCCCTCCGAATGCTCCTATTCCTGCCTTGGATCCGGCAGATGAAAGGCTGCTTGAAGATGAATCCGTTCCTCAGAAAGACTTGAAAAGGAGTCGTCATCATACCAAGAGCGTGTCCTGGCTGAGACGAACAGAGTATATTTCCACTGAGCAAACTAGATTCCAGCCCCAGACAATTGACAAAGTGGAAGCGAAAGTTGGGTATTCTGTAAAGAAAATGCTCAAGGATGACTTGGGTCATTATATGGATCGAGATTCACAAGTCAAATCCATTGAGAAAACTTTTGAAGATTCACTCATTCCTATTGAAACTCATTTTGCCAAACCAGGAGTTACACCTGTTGAAATCCTGCCGGTATTTCCTGACTTTAAGTTATGGAAGTATCCTTGTGCTCAGGTATTAATTGAATGGGTTACTTGTATGGATTTCATTGTAATTGTATAAAATAATGAATGTTGCCCTATTGTTCTTTATTTATTTTTTCTTCAATTAGGTAATTTTTGACTCCGATCCTGCTCCTGTAGGCCGACCTGTCCCTGCCCAGTTAGAAGAAATGTCTCAAGCTATGATAAGGTACTAATATTTCAACTGATCATTACGATTGTTTTCAAAGAGTACACAGTTCTAGGCAGTGATGATTAAAAGGCGAATTCGAAAACACTATGAACTTTTTTATGTTGGAGGATATTTTGTTTTTTACCCTATTCTTTGTTTTCACCAGTAAAATGTATTATTCAGTTGTAGCAATTTGTAAAAGCTTACAAATTATGTGGCTCTTAATCCGCACATAAGGAAGTTCAAAAGTTAGTGTTTGGAAATGAGATAAAATTAAACCTGAGCCTTTTTATGTAGATATCTACTTATTGTTTACCCGGGTTTGTGGTAGCATTAGTTTACAACGATATTTTTGAACATTTTCAGAGGAGTTATGGATGAAAGTGGTGAGCAATTTGTTGCTTACTTCCTCCCAACGGAAGAGACACTGGAGAAAAGACGACTAGATGTAGAAGAGAAAAGAGACTATGAAGATGATCAGGTCTATGAATACAGAATGGCTCGAGAGTACAATTGGAATGTCAAGAGTAAAGCCACAAAGGGTTATGAAGAAAATTATTTCTTTACTATCAGAGACGATGGTGTTTACTACAATGAATTAGAAACAAGGTTTGTTTTCATTTCCTTAATATTCTTATTCTGTAACAGATTTTATTATTAAAACTTTGATTTTATCAGAGTCCGACTCAACAAGCGCCGACTTCGAGGTCCAAACCAGCAGCTGAATACCAAACTGTGCGTGAAGCACATGCCCCTGGCAGCCTCCGACTACAAATTCCAAAGGAAAAGGGAAAAAGAATTGGAACCCTTGGCTGAAGACGATGAGGATGAAGAAGAGGAAGAAAAATCCGAAGCAGAGGATGAAAAGTCTGACAAGTCTGATAATGAATCCGACACTAATGAAAAATCCAAATCGAAAAAGTCCGATGATGAGCACGAAAAGTCTGACAAATCAGATGATGAAAAACCAGTTCGCAGTCGCAGAATCAAATCCGATGAGTCGGATGACGAGCATGAAAAGTCAGATAAGTCTGACTCGGAAGATGAGCGGAGGAAATCTGGTGATGAGCGAAGAAGTAAAAGTCGTAGCCGAAGTGCAAGTAGGAGTCGAAGTCGGAGTCGCAGTGGAAGTAGAAGTCCTGCTTCTGATAAGTCTGAGAAGTCAGATGATGAACCTAAAAAGCCTGTTAGATCTCCCAAGTCCGATAAATCCGATGGATCTGAGCACTCGGGTAGAAAATCAGCAAGTTCGGACTCAGATGATGATAGTGACAGTGGGAAGTCCGACAAATCAGGCAGTTCGGATGTATCTGACGATGACAAGTAATTAGCTACATAATCATCATTTTTAATTATTGTAAGTCTACTTTGAATCCCCTGGCGGAAAAAAATATGATTTCAATTTTCTGGTAATTAAACGAAGTTACAATTTGATGTAATTTTTAGATTTTGTGTAATAAAATTTTATTAGAAAATGTAACCGGGAATACAATAATCTTGTACGTCATTGACTGTTTTTATCGATGTTGTTCTTCTCAAACATTTTTTTCATACTTGATGAATCAATTGATGGACACAATAAACTGATCTGGAAAATAAAGTTCAGTAATAAAATTATATTATAACCCGACATGTCATGCCAGAGGTACAGATTTTGTTGTTGCTACATCACGGCCACTAACCTGAGTACAGAAATGATTAACATCTAAGGAAATCTGATTGCGGATCTTGTCATCATCCGAAAGAATTTTCAAGTCTCCGCTCGAATTAACATTGTTCATGGTTTGATTTTGACCTTTAACTTTCTTCAATCTTTTGAGACTTTCTTCCATGCGCTGCACCGAAGTTAACACTTCCTGAACCTGAGCTTGGTATCTGCAAGTGAAAATCGTGAAAAATAATTATGGTGAATGGAAGTTTGGTGAATTTACAAGGTAAACTTACCGTTGCGACACTTGCATTGAAGCCTCTTGACCAACCATATCCCACAGTGAATCCATATGAACAGAGGCAATTGAATTCTTTAATGACTGAATTGGTAACAAAATAGCATCAACATAATCACTACTTCTGGTAGGGACGTCTCTATTGGTTCGTCGGAATAAACGAGGCACTTCTGTTACAGAGGACATACTACTGATGCTCCTGTTTACTACCATCTCCACCATTTTATTCTCAGCAGCTTTCTTAGCTTTGCTCCACGTAAACTCAGCTAAAAATTCGCTTGAAGCACCACTGTTTTGACTAGTTTGTGAAAGCCCATTAATTTTTTCCACCAAAATTTGACCAATGATCATTTCCGCGAAGTTCAAATCACAGTAGAGATTAATTAAAACTTCTAGCTGAAGATCTGCATTGTTGGTAATACATTGCGTGGCTGCATTCAAATACCGTGACGAAAACAAGGCACTAGCTTTCAGAAACCGTCCATACAGATGGGAAATGAATGTTTTATTTTTATCCCAGCACTGCAAGTAAACCAAATAAAAAAATATTTTTAAATTGAATGAGTCTCACTGAATGACAACGGCAGTTAATTTTACAAGGTCAGCAGTTACGTTTTAAGTACAATTACCTGTTTAATAACTTTGACGGTAATACGTGTCGTGTCAAACTTAAAATCCGCACTTGCAGAAGAAGCCAAGAAATTATCCAAAGAAGACTCCAACTCCATAGCAAATGTGTGAAATCTGGTATTGTGGAAGGAGATATTTAAAACCATTGGATAGGCAATTTTAATTATTTCGCAAACTCCAGTAATTAGAAGTGTGGAATAAGCAATTACCTGAGTTGGAAGTAAACTGGGAATTGCCACTTAGAAACAAAATCTTTGTACTCATTAGAATCTCGGAATTCATTCAAATGTTCTAATGACGGAAGAGCGGATTCAATGGCCAAAATAAAGGCCTCACATCTAGTCCAATTCGAATGAAAAGTATCAGGAATAGACGGCGACCATATATGAGGAAAATGTTTCGAAAGTACTGTAACTATCTTCGGAAAAATTCCTCTACCAACAAAGTTATACTTCAAAACCCACGGGAACTCCTCTAATCGTTTACAGAACTTAATAATTGGACATGTCCTCATAAAATCTTCCGCTTCATCCAGTAATGCTGCCGTGTTGCCTTTCTTAGCCAAAATAACTTCACACCTTGGAGTGAATATTTTTTCCACGAAGATATCTTCAGCTTTATCCTCCGCATTCAATTCCGTAAACATATGGAGAATATATTTAACCTTATTTTCATTTTCAACACATCCTTCTTTGCATCCCTCTAGCAGAAGTGCCAATTTCTCCAACGTTTCTTCACAAATACTGTCCAATTTCTTAAAAGTGCAACAATACAAGTAATTATTAAGTACAATGGTATTAATTCAGATTGTTCCCTTTGATCATCCTTAATTACTTCCACTAACCGTTTTCGACTCAATGAGAATCTGCGAATCAGAACATCTCTCAAGTAAAAACTTTGTGGCTCCAATTTCATCACAGGCTAGACACAAGGCAGAGAAGTCGCTTTCTGACTGGATATTCGACGGAATGCTTTTAATGTATCTGCATGACGCCTCCAGAGAGGAATTAACAAGTCGGAGACATTTAATTTCAAATCTCAAAGCTCTCAGCCTCCGTCGATACTCAAGTTGTTCCTCAAGGGTATTTAAAGTAGAGTCTAAAACGTCCAACAGTCTCTGCAAGAAAGAACCAGACAAGCAAATATGAAACACCATTCCAAAATCATTCCAAAATCTTTTTTTTTTAAAGTATCCAAAGTCATAAGATCCGTCACCTGCAAATCGCCCCTCGCCTTGCTCAGCGGCCCCTGAATATTTTGTATCTTTCCATCCAGCCCAACCAAATTTGAAGATAAATTTACGAACTGACCATAGTCCTGATTAATTAGCTCGATGACAGATGATCTCAGATATTTGAGGTGGGTTCCTAAATCATCCCTGAGTACATCCAAAGGAGTTGTGTAGCGCTTCCTCTGAACCCATTCGTCCACGGAGAACTCATCCGCATCGAATTCTTGCTTGTCAAAACTTAGTCGACTGCTTTCAGTGCGAAAATTCATTTTCTCACTGAACCGTATTGCACTGAATCAATTAAATATTTTGAACTATTAAATATTATATATGTAAGTATATAGGTACAAATAACTTCAATATCTTAACTAATAGCTTTTATTGCTTGGAATCCCCAAATTTGCCTAAGCTGCTAAATACTCTGATTTATATATAATTTAACACGTAATATATAAATTATAAAAAACGTAATCCATGGATCTGTTAACAATTTTTATTCAATAAATTAATTATGCAATGCGGATGCCGCAATGAATTGCTGGCTTGACTTTTAATCTACACATATGAACTCCCGTAGCCTCACGATATATACTTAGTCCACTTGCCTATCTTCTGTTTTTTTTATATTTTGAGTTCCACTGAGTTGGCAGCTCCTTATATTTTCCCGCCAGACCATTGAGCTCTCCGGCTCGGGATTTCTAATTTCAGTGATGTCCGTGTACTCTACATTTAATAGTTCACTAATAATAATAAATAATGTAATGTACCTGTGAGTTCACTGAGGTTATTGAGGCTGTGATTCCGTAAGACAATTTACGTTATTGTAATTTTTGTAATTTAAAATAATTCATGGTTACTTATAATTGTGCGCTTACAATATATCATATCATTATTCCCATATTCCCCCCTAGAACCATCTGGCTTAAGTATGAATAAAATCCCTATTTGAAAACATAAAAGTAATAGTACGTATGTGATAATTATTGCAGGTAATGAAATTACCCATCGAGGGGTATGTTAATTACCGCCCACAGTTTCACCTCGCCCCGAGAAATCCATCGCCATTACGAAATTCCCAGCAAAATGTTTTTCATCCCCGTGCAGTTTTATAGTCAAAACTTCTCTGCGGGTATGAAAGTCCAGCTTAACCGTAGTAATTACTTAATTAGAGTATTTTAAGTATTTGCCTACAGCCGTAATAAATAATTTCGCCCGACAGGTATTCTACCGAAGGGTGGTGAATACTTTACAAAATTGACCATATGTAATTATCTCATAGATCAAAGTCCCTGAACACGCCTAGGCGCAATTTTACAGAATAAAGTTAAATTATTTCTCATAATTTTGAGTTTTTTCACTAAATAAAACAAGATAAGTGCAACAGTTCCGCGCATAACACTTCTTTGGGGGACAATAAAATCATATGTAATTAACTTTAATATAAAATATTTATTTTTAACATTTAAATTGGTTTCAGTGGAATCCATTCTTTCTTATAAATTACTGAATGATTTATTGTGTTTTTAAGACATTGTCTACAACACAGGTAAATACAGCATAAGTTTCGTTATATAATTAAATATAAGACAAAATATATAAGTAAATATAATACAAAACGCATTTAGATTGTTCCTCAAAAAGTGGCATGCACAGATGAAAGCTAGCTGGACTCGACAGCACTATACGATGGGAATAATTAATTCATTAAATAATAATTAATAAAAATTTAATATAACGAAGGAATTAGTATTAAAAAAATACACCTGGATTTGTACGGGAAGACAATTTAACGCAAGCGAGCTCTGATTAGTGAAGGCGTGTGTGTGTGCACATGTTTGACATTTGGACACGTAAAGGTTTGAAGTAACAAGGAGTGAATTTATGGTGTATAGCAAGTGGAGGAACATTCCAAAAACTCTGTAAACTGACACTGCTGTTGTTGCTGCTGCTGCTGCACTGGCTCTCTCTGATCTGGATGAACCTTCTGGACCTTTAAATTCGGAGTCTGGGGTGTAAGTAGCATTTAAAAAAAAGGGTAAAATAAATAATTTTTATATTGTATACAAAGTTATGTTTCATGTAGGAATTATTTAAATGGGATTAAACTGTTCAGTCCCCCTTGTACTGAAATTTGCTGTCTAATACTCACAACAACATATATAAGACGTCGAAGCTTTTAAACGCGTGTGTGTCTGGATACGTTGAGACTACTTGATCATTTGTGACATTTACGTAGTTCAATTTAATCTGGGATTACATTTTTCCTTCAGAGACAAAACTCCTGTAATGTTATTTGCAACTTGTGAAGTGTATTTGTGAGAATAAAAAAGTTACCAGTGGAGTCTTGAGAGTTGAGAGATATATTACAAACGCAGTCAATGTCATATAACTTACTACATTCCACGTTGCTTTAACCTCTGACATTAGTACATTAATTTGTGCCTAATATATCTATCTGACTGAGTAGTTAGTAGAGAGAGAGTAATGATATAATAATTATTACATCAAAATCCTTTTGCGCTCTATCTCATCTTGTAATCCTTTCCACATTGTGATTTGAAAAGATTACACACTTTTTGTGAAAATACTTCCACGTGCCGACTTGGCGTTTGTCAGTCAGATAATCCTTTCATCGATTAATTTATTTCCTTTTATTTATTCCAATCTTATGGACAAGGATACAGTTGTGAAAGGATATTGTGAACTGTATGACTTTTTAGTGACTGAACTGGAGAGAGCTTTCAATTTTAAGGTGATTTGTGTTTGAAGATTTACGATGTTGAAGACGGCGGAGAGACTTGCTGGAGATCTGTTGGAGCTGGACCTCACCATTTCGAGAAGATAATTCTCAGATATTTTTCGTAATTTTCTGGCAATTACGTAAGTTCCACATTTTCTGGTGACACTTTGAGGTTTTTGTACAGGCTGTGTCGATTAATCTAATAGTTCTGGTGTAGACGGTGCCGCCCGGTGTGGGACTTTGATGGTGGCGATAGCATTTCATTAATTTGGATAAAAAGATATGGAGCTGTCCCAGAAAAAATATACGTGACAGATATCCTTCATTGTGGTGATTTCATATGTCAAATTTGGCTATATACCATGAATACCCAAGCGAAGCGGAATAAACATTTAGGGAGTTGATGCCGCATCGTGACATTCGTGGATAAGAACTGCGTTTGCGACTTTACATTTAACTTGACACAAGTTTCTAAAGGCTTGGCAGGAGCTACATTTGTAAAGCGCAGAGTGGCTTTACCTCATATGAGGGCAGGTGATGGTGCCAAGGTGCTTAATCTTTTCCGGTCTTTGAATCGGTGTTTTCTTTCTGCGTAGTGAATGCGGTTGAGGATTGGCGGAGGTCCATGTGTCAAATATCTGTCGGCACTTCGTTTCTCTAGTCTTTTTAGTGGATTATTTCTTGAGGCAGTAATTGACGTGTGTATAGTGTAATAGATAGTGCCGGTTGGGTCTGTGGAGAAGAAGGTATGTGGCGATTGCAATCTGGAAGAATTAACATTATTGTTGTTAGTCGGTTAGTCACAGTCATCAGAGTGTGAGTTAGCTTAGCAGTATTAAGCACAGCAATTTGTTTTAAGGGTTGAGGCCTGTGCAAGTTTGATAAGTAGTTAATGTTATGTTTTTCTTGTATCCTTAGGATATTATGCGTGTGCACGTGTGTATTAATTTTTGTTATGGGAAGGATTACAAAGTTCTAATTATAAGTACATACATACAGTATATTGAACAGAATCAAATCCATTTGTTCCATTGCAGCTTTGCGAATTCCATCTGATGTAAGTTACGACTTCTCAATTGAACTGGTTTCCGGAGAAGTTAATTCTGTCCTGTGGAAACATATGTAACTCTTATATAAGAGTCATAACTACATTGGTGGGTTAATACTTAATGTTTAGTTGTGCTGAAAAGGTCCCTTCTGTATCACTTTGAACATTGGCTGACCATCGTTGGTGGTTTTGAATTATTATTCCCCCGACAGCTTGAGTAAGAGAATGATATATGTACTTGCAATCATTACCATTTACCATTCAATAAGCTTGCGTGTGTGCTTGACATTAGTTACGTTAACTAAGACTAATCATAAACACCAAGTCAGCAGTGTTATTGATGCATGACAATAAATGTATATATGGTCAGACTATTTCCCAATGTCAGTATCCCGGGTGGTGTACCAATAATACATTTAAAATACAGGGTGTCCATAATAATATACCCTCTTGGCCGTACAAGCAAAGGATTTATAAATTATTTTTGATTCCCTTTATAGCATTTTGTTCCAGTGTCAGGCGGAAAGTTAGGGAGAAATTCATAATGATACTTTTTTCGTGCAAGACAGGGGCGTTGTAAAAATATGTCACTGACTAACTTTGTAGCTTCTATGGGAATTCATTACAATCCCATATCAGCAGCCCAAGTTAAAAATCTGGCGCATGGTTACATGCTACTTTTAAAATGTCATTAAGATGATCAGGAACAATAATATTTCTTTTTAATTCAAACCTACCGTTACAATTTAGAGGGCAGACAAATGTCTCGCGTCACCCTATGCTTAACGTGCTTGTAAAAGGTTTTCATAAGTACTTAAATCGCACATATATGGGTAAGCAGTCTGGAATGAAAGAATCGTGGGAACCAATTGAAACCACGGACTGCAAGGTATATTCATTACAGAAAGCCACGGTGTATTAACGAAACGCGAACTTTACAGGATCAATATTTTTCCATTAAGGCACGGCTTTATACCGCTTAAGAAACAAAGATCCTGCTGAAATTTATGTGGGGCAAACCGCAGACCCTGTCCGAACTCTGAAACTCCGGACGTCAGCTGTAGTGAAAGGAAAAGTAAACTTTTCGTGTTTACGTTTTTACATACATAATACATATATGCAATAATCCTATACATGCTGGATGTAAGGGAAATGTTATTAGGTGGAGAACTACAGAAGAACATTGCAAGTTTTTTAATAAGAATGACTCTTAATGTACATGTTCTACAGTGTGGACTAGTCCATGCTTTCGTGTCTTTCTCATAAGAAAGTCTTCAACCCAGCAGTCTTTCATGCCAAAGTAATTTATCTGACAAAAGTTTCACCCCAAGTCATTTATATAGAAGACTAGGAACGACTCCAGGGCAGCATGTAATAAGTGGAATCAACTCAAACCCTCATGTCTTTACAAATCATTATCTAAACTTTTGCAAAGATGCACAATTCAAGGAAATTTAGACCTGACGTCATTATAAATGTTAATGGAATGCTATCAAATGAGTTTAACTTGAATTAACCTTTAGGTGCATGTAAAAAGTTTGCCATCAAAAATCTTCCAAATAGACATTTGTCTACTACCCAGAATTCAAATGACTTCTAGTCTTTCTTTTATTAGAATTATATTACCTATCTCGACAGTTGTCTTGATGAAGTTGAAATTGAAAACTACAGATACGACTTTTCATAACGAGTCTTTTAGCTATTGTGCAAATATCTATAGAACTGATAACTTTTTTATCAGTACTTTTTAGTCAGGAGTCTGTTTGTAAGACTGGTGAACACTGATGCAGACAATTTGAGAGAATAAAACCGCAAGAATACATATGTATCTTATATTCCAAGAGATTTCTCTGTTGCATGCATACTAGACATTTTAGTCAGGAAATGGTTTTTACGTGAAGTTGCAACTTGCAAGTTTCCAGTTTCACCACTTGTGCTCATTGTACGAGTAATTCATATGAGGTACTTGTAATAGGTACCTTCATTGGATTTCATGTGATGTAGGTATATACCTATAATGTCTCATAAAATATTAAGAATGCGGTGAATCAATCGAGGGAAATGTCATCCTGTATTCTGTATGCATGCAAGACTGCCTCTGAGTAATGGAGACTACACACGGTGCATACTTCTGTGGCTGGATTAAGTATACACAGGTGTATATAGGTACGAGTGCTTTTAATGGGAATCGTAGGACTAATATATTAATACTTGAGTAAATTAATCATGTCCAAGTATCTCCTTAGTTTTTGATTAGTGGTAGTAAGCTGTCGGGATAAATTATGGCGAGGGGACAGAGAGAGGGGATGGGATGACATGTGGCGGAGACTAGGAGACTTTGACATGTTCATTACATAACGGGGAGGAAGGCATCCAGTGTACTTACCTGTAACACTTCCTTGGATTGAATTGTAAGGAAACTGCTGGATCACTTGTCACCTATACACACTGCTTTGGTTTTGTCGAGCGACAAAGAGTAGATAAACCAAAGTCTCGACTGAACGTGGTATTGGAACCGCGTGCTGCCGTCACGGACTCCTCACAATATGTGTTGTGTATTCTAGGAGGAGTGCCTGTGCCTGGCTATATCCATGGTACTGCGGCATACTGCAGTCAACTGTCGGCTTGCGTAAGGATTTTTCCATGGCCCGGCAGAATAGAGTCCGAAGAAGTATTTCTTTCGTTTTTCCGGGCACCAGATCCCGGGTTAATGCTGTAGTTTTTGTTTTTGTTGTACTTCCAAACATCAGTATCTCCTCAGTCCTGGGCTAATCAAGAATGCACATACGCCAACACATTTTTTCACCTGCAGTTCCCTAACACACAATAGAGGTGTATTTAGCAATGGACTATTTATTTACCCTTCAGAGAGCATATGTTCTGGTTGTCTCGGTATTTAAATTCAAGTAACTTGAGAAAGGAGTAGAGGCTATACATATATATCTTTTGAATCTTTGTCCATTGCTAATATATTCCTTGCCAGTGCCAAATCATGTACAGAGATCGGCAGTAGCCTTTCCGGAGCCATTGTTTTCAAGTATTTATTCAGACAGAGTAATATACATGTTCATGTTGGAACCTCAAACAGTTGGAGCTTCAAGCTGTATTGTAGCTCATTTCTTAGAATTTAACAGCTGTAGCTGTAGAGCCTTCTCTTGGAGTTGGAAGTTCAAACCATACACAATAGCTAATTAATTTACTCAACTGTGTCTCAGTGAGTAGAAGCAGTCTGTGAAATTGCATATGAAATTGTCCATGAGAAGCAATATTTAATGTAATTTGCTCGCTCAAGAGGAAGGTCATATCCCTGTCCTGTACTTCATAATATAATATTGTATCATATTATTGTAAGAACATGCCCCACTGTCTACACCGGTTCGTATTGATGTTGATAATGTGAACTATTACAAATACATAAAGTGTACTTCCCAAGCTTATTGTGTGCACCAGGAGTGGATCATGTAAGAAGATAGAGAGATTTTTCAGAATATGTTCACAATCACACAGGCTGTGTGATATCTGTGATCATCTGTCACAAACTCCTCGCAGTTCGTCAACTATGTATTTCACTAACTACTTGCATATAGCTACTCCCGACAATGTATATATACGTACCTATTGAACGTGCATGTATAAAAGTATACATTACCATTTGGGGAAATGAAACTAATACCTATTGAATTTTCTGTGTACTGTAGATCACAGGAACCCCGAATACTGTACCCCTAGCTATAAAAGCTCCTAAGGATTGTCCCAGATTTGAAGTGAACCGTATGCCACATATTCTTGAACATACCTACAATCTGTGAACCTGACTGTCTCCTATCGTCTATAAATCTGCAAGAGAAAAGTGCTCATAATAAAAGCTATATAGTTAGAAATTACTAGTACTTGATTGAGATACTATATTTACTATAAGCTGTTATTATATAACTTTGGAATTCCCATACGTCAAGTCCCATGGAAGGACTGTTGAGTAAATGGACGAATGTGATGAAAGGATGGCAGTTCCGGTGGTTTGTGTTAGACGAAAATACCGGACTATTATCCTACTACACGGTGAGATGGATTTACCATGCAACTTCTTTTGCATTTCCTTGACAGTATTGTTCAAAGCTGAGACAAGTTAATGTCGGAATTTTATTAACTAATTTCCTTGTGTGATTTCTTTGGTTACGGGTCCTTTCTTATATATCTATGTAGTCCAAGGAAAAAATGCGCAGAGGAGTTCGTCGAGGCTGTATACGTTTGCAAGGAGCAGTATTAGGAATTGACGACGAAGAGGACGCTAATTTTACTATTACTGTCGACGCTAAAGTTTTCCATTTACAAGCAAAGGATGCGGAGGAACGTGAAATTTGGGTAAGTATATATAATTACTCAAGTGTGTTTTTTTAGTGCACTCTGAGCAGTAAGTATTATAAGAGACAGTATCGGCATTGATTACAATAAGCTATTTATGTGACTCTAATTGTTACTACTGAATTAATTACCTTGGTATTTACACTGTAGTAAATGGAAACTGTCAGTGTAGTAGGTACTAAATACTGTATTCCATGGCATGACTTGAGGTAGTACTTATGTTCTGTCTGTTTAAACATAGTAGGGTAATAGAAATTCTAAGAATAGAGTAATAGAATTAATGCTAATCGTTGACCCAGGCTTATTGTAGGAGGAGATGGAAAGGTGCAGCGATATTTTGTTGATAAGACAAAGTCTACAGATAAGAAGTTGGAAACCTTGTTTGGTGTCATTATGACAGATTAACTAAGTTACACTCTGGATATGTGTCCTCTAATAATAGCAGAGTGAAGTGAATCATTTTCTCTAGTGTAGTTTAATCGGGCTGAAGCTAAAACAAACATTGACAGTAGTTCCTATGAAAAGAAGTGACTGCGTATAAAATATAGAAACATCGTAGAAATGGCATTGAGAACTGAGACCCTGACAGAGCTTTTGTGGTGGTATTCGTGATCACAACTGGAGTTTATTTGATTCAGAATAAAAATTACTTTGTGTACGTCAGTTAGCTTGTAAAATATACAAAAGTTAATTTTTTAAAATGTCAAATCCAAAGGTTCGGGCATTAGAAGAAGCAATTTTAAAGCACGCCAGAGTTCGTCCTGGATCATACCTACCTCATCATTTGGCAAACAATTCTGGAGGAGCTGAAGAACCGCTAACCCGATTTGAGCAACGTCTGGCTCAAGCAGATGTGTACTTGCAAATGTTAATACAACAAGTAGCGGCTTTAGAAGGAAAACCAGAGTTATCACACGTTGTTATCAAGGCTAACGAGTTTCTCGAGGCTGTCAAACATAGCATTGTTTTGTTGCAAATTGCGAAGGTATATGAATTGATTTTTTTCCGTTGTTAAATGTAACTGTACTTGTAAGTTACCGTGTGCAAAGGTTTAAAGTTCGCGAGTTACGTTTTGAGCATTATATTTAACTTAGATTCTTTTCGTTCATTACTAAAGTGATTTTAGATGACGTTTTTTATGCAAACGAGCACAAACAGTGAGCTTTTATTTTGTGTAAAGGTTTTTACTGAAAAGTTTCAATTTTTGGCTTTTTTTCTGGACAATATCCTGTTGCAACTAATGTAATTTTGTAGACCTATTTTAAAAAGTAATATTAATAATCGATTACCAATCGGTTTTTAAAAAGTTTAAACAAATTTAATGAAAGGTCATTTATAGCGATTTTATAACAATAATAATTTTTATTTTTTAAAAAATTAATGTTCTTTCCTGTCCAGTCACAATGGCTGATAGCAAATTGAGATGCATATGCACATGTCTACTGTACATAATGTGTGTACGTTTTTGTACACGTCAATGCTGCACGTAGGTAGCTCAGGTCCTCTTCTAAATGCATGTACCTGTGTTAATGTGAAATAAGGTAGATTAATTATGTAATTAATACAATTAATGCACTCCCTGTACTTAGTGTGGTGGTGGGTTGGTGGATTGGATTATAAATTAAATTACAGAATAATGTGTGCATGACTGCGAAGCAGCCATTTTGCAATTTGTATAGAATACCAGAATACGTATAAATTCTGAAATATTGGAAAAAATATCTACTGATATGTAGAACACAGCATTCCCGGTTACTGGACTCACAACTCCAGTGGTGCTTCATTACTGTGATCCGGAGATTCAGACTGGGATTGAGTTTGGGGCCGAATGCCGAGAGTCTGGAACGAATGTGAATACAGTGCCACCACCTCCAGCTGCTAGAGTACTTGCATCTGCCTCTTCCATTGTAGGCCAATCCCCCATTTCTCCAAATGAGAAGAATCCTGTCTTCATTTCTTACTCCAGCTCTGATGATGAACAAGATTTTTATGATGCTAGCGAAGACCTAGAAGCTGATAACACGTAAGGAATTACTACCGGCTTGAAATAATTATGGGATTTCAAAGCCGGCAATTATAGTTTTAGTTAGGATTATTATAATGATTCTTTGATGTGTGTAAGGTATGATTGTAATAATTATAAGACGTGATATCTGCTCGTAAAAAGTCCTTAAAGGTTATTTGCTATTTTATGTTCTTTAGTTGAACGATTTTGAGTGAATCATTAATAAGTTGTCAGTCGACCGGAGAGTGGGAGATTTAACGTAGCATTTTTAGAGTATACAATAAATGTTTTAACTTTATAATAGGTCTGGTCCCAGTATAATTGCGAATCCTAAAGAAGTAGATACTGCAACGGCAGACGAGGAAATCGGTCAAATGGGTTCAGTTGGGGCTAAAGAGCCGGTTGCTGACATTTCTCCAGTTTTTGGTCTAGCTACTACACCAATGGAAAATCCAGGGGGGCCTCCAACAGATCCATCAATTGATTATGATGCCTTGTATGACGAGGAAATCCCAGAGGATGACTTGGGCTCTGTAGAATCCCACGGATCTGTTCTTTCTCATATTCTGTCTCAAGTCAAAATTGGCATGGATTTAACTAAAGTTGTTCTTCCAACATTTATTTTGGAGCGACGTTCGTTACTAGAAATGTATGCTGATTTCTTCGCTCATCCGGATATGTTTGTGTCGATCGCAGACACGATTACTCCGAGAGATAGAATTGTTGCCGTTTTAAGGTATAGCTCAATGTAATTGTATTATTAGAGCTGATCAAATTTGGAATCTACATAACATGTGAAATTGTTTCATTTCAGATGGTACTTGGGAGCATTTCATGCTGGCAGGAGATCCGAAGTTGCTAAGAAACCGTACAATCCTATCCTGGGGGAAATGTTTCAATGCTACTGGAATTTGCCTTCAAAAGGACGAAGTAGTACGTCGTCAGTATCATCAGTCAGAGAATCTTCTAGTTCAGAGGGAAATTGTGCTGGGCAGCAGTCAAGTGGTCAGTTATTTCCATGGGTGGAAGACCCAGATGCCCTTATATTTTTTGGTGAACAAGTATCGCATCATCCACCAATCTCAGCATTCTATGCGGAGCATGTTAAAAAACAAATTTCCCTCAACGCACACATTTGGACCAAGTCCAAATTCCTTGGATTATCCATCGGTAAATTTTTCATGGTGAAGATTTCTGTACAGATTTAGTTTTATTTCCATTGTTTTAGTGTAAACTGAATTCCTAATCTGTTGTTCAGGTGTTCATAATGTGGGTCATGCCATGCTAACTTTACATCATCCAACTAGAGAAGACTACGTTCTTGGCTTTCCGAATGGCTACGCTAGATCTATTTTCACCGTACCATGGGTTGAATTAGGTGGACCCGTAACTATTTCTTCAACTCAAACGGGTTATAACGCGAGGGTAGAGTTTCTTACAAAACCCTTCTTTGGAGGAGATAAAAACAAGGTACGTTTTTCTAATGTCGTTAATTAGCTTGCTTTTGCATTCTGTGTGCTTCATTTTGGATTTAAGATTTTTTAAGCATGGATTTTTGAAATCAGTAATTTTTCATGCAGATAGTAGCCCAAGTGTTTAGTCCCGATGACAAGAAGAAACCTTTCCTTACTGTTGAAGGTGAATGGAATGGGACAATGGTGGGGAAGTGGTCAGATGGGAGAACAGAAAAATTTGTAGATGTTCAAAAATTAGAAATAATAAAGAAACAAACGAGACCTATTGCTCAGCAAGAACTAAACGAGTCCCGGCGCTTGTGGAAAGAAGTCACAGCTGGTCTAAAGTATTAAACTATTTTCTTGTCTTTTGCACTATTGGTTCTTGCGGTACCACAATGAAAATTATTAATTAAATGTTAATAATAAACATTAATTTGTTGGCTGTAACTCTGTTTTTCACCTTTCAGATTCCGTGATATTGATAAGGCGACGGATGCGAAATATTATTTGGAAGAGAAGCAACGCACTGAAGCTAGGGTGAGAAAAGAAAAGGGGGAATCATGGCAGCCGGGAATGTTTATTCCTGCCGGTGATACTTGGATATTTAGTGAACCACTTGAGCAGAGACTGAAAGCTCGACAAAAATTAAAATCAAGCATCTCGGTTCCACCCGCTCACCATACGTAGTTAGACAAGTACAATTACTACATGTAGAGTAAATACGTAAAGTAGTGTGCATTTCAAGCATACCTTGCTTTGCTCTTTTCCATATGAAATTTATTTTTTCTGCATATGGTTTCCTGTAATAATTATTGAGAGTTGTTTTGAATATGGGAGAAAAAATGCCAATTTATGTTAAAAATCTAGATCTTATAAATAATTACCTGTAGCTTTAGTTCGCTGAACTCGCCTTGCAAGCCTTTGATAATTGTATAAAAGTTAAAATCTTGACCGAGAAAGTTCCGTCACTCAGCGTCGCACGCAAACTATATTAATCCTAAACTATTATATCTTTATGCAAAGAAGTAAAATTCCAGTATCGTTGGTGTACCAGAATTTCCACATTTTGTACGTTGATTACAGTGTATTTATGCATTATACCAATTGCTTTATATGAGTAAATCGTGCTGCGCACGGGAGTTTGTTAGTTTTAATTTAGTATTCAGCTTTGTCTAGATCATCTACTGGAATTTAATGATTAACAAACTATTTTAATTCTGATTTCTAAATACAACTGGAAATATGAAACCGCTCGGCAGTAAATTGTTTTGTATTCCACCAAAGTCTGTGTTAATTGTAATCAATTCGACGAATTCGTGATATCTGATTATGACTTTTGTTTAACGATCCAGCCCAACTGCTTATTTTTCGACAAATAATTGAATTAACATAGCCGAACACGCTGACCATGTTCGTCCATTTGCTTTGAATAATTTAGGCTATATTTCAATTTTGCCATTTTAATTGAATTTTCTGGTGTGCGTGTGTGTTCCCATTACAATACAACTGGTGTAAGCAAAGCATGCGATATGCGGACCAGGTCTTGAACTATTACGTTCTCAATGATGTTATACTTTCTATTTCGACTTTCTCCAAGCTACAGTTACTTCACTACTTACCCTCACTTTACCTTATACTCGTTAACTTGACCTGATTAAAGCTAGTAAAAATTCCGCGCCGTTCAGTTTCGTATTAAAAATCCTCATGTTAAAAATGTCATATAACATCATAAATATGTTAATGATGATAATTAGCACGTGCGGATCTTCAAATACTTAATCCTTTTACGTTGACTTTGTCGGAACTTTCTCTTCTGCACTGCGTTGCAGGGAAAGTTCGAAAGACAGTTTATCGGTCGGTAGAACTAAAAAATTGTTTGTACAATTAAATTAATCATGAAGTGATAAGTGATGCGTATGCACACACGATGGAAACAGTAATTTGATTGTTTGTCTAATATCTACAGTTGACAGCCAAAGATATTAATTAAATTATTAAAAATTAAATTGTTAATACATGAGGCTATTCCATAGTCCCTAAACTATAGAGAACTACATGAAGAATTTAGTGCTAGAACTAACTGTAAGAAATGCGTAATAATCGCGTGTTTCTTTAACGCAAGAAATTATATAGTAAAAATTATCTAAACCAGTTATGTAGTCACGCATTAATAAAGATCCCAACAAATAAAGCGACGGCTTAACTCAAAGTTTTTGCAGCTTCAAATTTATTTTACAACTCACGTAAATTACAACTTTTTATTTCCAACTGGAATTATTACATTTTATTATTTCCGAATGCTTATTACTGATTAGAAAATATGTTAAGGGTTGCTGCTACCCGCTGTACTTACAGGCTACTTCATAAAGATTCTTAAACGGGATGCACCATTAACCTCCCTGTTGCATTGAGTTACAGGGCTTCGATTTACAGACTGGTATTACTGTAGTAAATAGTAAACCATAAAATAACTTCCACAAATAGTCCACTTTACTCTGTAGCCATAACCTTCCCTTAATATTTAATAATACCATATCAAGGCTGACTTCGTATATCTTCTCGTATCTACTATGTAACTACATACTTAATCGTATATCGTACTGTAAGTTATTTCGATATCATTGCGTCTTTACAGAGATCGTTAATATCCATCTGTTTAAAATTGCGAGAAATAAAAGACAATGCATTAATTCCTTGACACACAGTTTTGCAGTTTTGCCAACAAAATGACTTAACAAATCATTAGTGGAGCGAACATAATCATACTTGTATATGTACAAATATTTTTGGGAGACAATTTCAAAATAGTCCTACTCCAGTTACCAAGCATGGAGATGACTTTAATATGCTTTTACAATGAGATTACAATTGCTTAGAAATAAACAACACATAAAAAAGAACGAAGTATTCGACACAAGCATTTAAGAATTACAGTCTCTATTTAAAATTAATGACAGCATAATTCAACATTAAAACTGGCGAGTAATTGGTCTTTCTAGCACCAGCAAAAATTGTGATTCAATTGTTGCGAACCGTGTTCAGTCTAATATCATGCCCGATGTTGTTACCCATTGGAAATACAAGAGAACTACAACTATTTTTACAGTAAGGGGTACGGTACAACTTAACATAATAGCTAAACGATTTTCCACAAAATCGTTAGCCGTCAATGTGTTAGGAGATCCGATCAGTTCATAAGATTCGATTTTTTCATTACAACTTTCACACATTGCTTTTGTATCTGTCACATAATTCCATAGCAGATCTTGAATTCGTAATCTACTGGAGAATATGACCCCGGGCACTCCGACAAAATAATAGAAGTCATACGTCTACATACCGGTAATATGCTACCATGTTTCTTTGCGAGTCCAAGCGAGAGATTTAAAGAGTTACACAAACTTAGTAATGACGGGGATAAGAATGAGAAACACACAAATAACTCCGATCGCCGATAGGAATAACCTCGTTCTAACTTGCCTCCACCACATTTTTCTGCGAAGCATCTCCGAAGACTGTCTGTAAATATCGCTTGAATAGCTCATCTGTAAAAGTAAATGTTGCTATTAATTTCGAATACAATTTAAAATTCAATTAGACGTGGTTCCTGCATGAAAATGTTTATTACCCGAATGTTTCAAGCACAAATCAATAAATTTACCTGTTCGGATCTTTCCGAAAGAGAATCTAACTGTGCCTCTCTGTCCAACAGCCTTGATACGTTATCTTTCATAACTCCTTTGACCTCTTCAACCTGCATAGATCTCAGTATAACGTTAAAGAGTAAAAGCCCATTTAAACTACTTAAAAACATAAATAAACTCACTCACTTGATTCCTTACGCGCTGATATTTATCATCGTCAAGGCTTCTATAGTTATCTTCTGGCTCCTGGAACCGTACGCTTTTCGACCTCGGCAAGGATTTAGTCTCGATCCCATCTCCATCACTTAAATGCAACACTGGTGCAGATGAGCTCTCACTGTTCAGAAAGTGGTCCACCTCATGGTAGTGCTCCCCCAGATCAACAATTGCAGTGTCCGAGCTGACGTTTGTCAAATGGTCGTGCTGTGGTCCATGGTGATGAGTCACCTCTCCATTTTTATTTTTGTCCAAAGACAGTAAATTGTCCATTTCCTCATCGGAGGCATTCACAAGGTCCTCCATGGACAACGTCCGACGAAATTTTGAAGTCATGACTAGTCCTCGGTCTCTTGCTTTTTTTACTCCTTTATTTTATTATCAATCCACTCCGTTGACTCTCAAATGTAATTTAACTACACCTCGGCACACTCGCAACCTTGCAAGCCTCGTCAATACACTAAATATTCATACCAAAACTCAGCCCAATCAAAAAATAATCAATCACAATTTGATTTCAATGCCACTACCAAGTTCAGCACTGTCCGTCAGATGATCTCTGGAATCTCATTTCCGAAAGCAACTTCTCAGTTAGGAACCTCCTGACACAATAACAAAATACAATTATTATCATTTCCAAAAGACTTTTCCCCACTACATATCTAAGCCTCACCATTAATAAAATTATTACAATACATTCAATTTCAGTAATTCAAAGGCTCAAAGTACGAAATTATTACTAATACATTATTGATTATAATCAGAAACTAACTCTAAGCTATTTATACATACTTACATCTACGTCCGGTTGGGCTAAGTCTAAAAGTACCTGTTAGGCTGAAGATAAATACATCTCTTGGTATTTTTATTCTGGATAAAGTTCACAGGAAGTTCACTTTTGAACACAGTCACAAATATTATTTGACTTTAATGTGGTGCTGAGCCGTCAGGGCAGATGAGTCTGTCAATGGTTTTTAAATGTCAATAAAACCGAACAGGTGTTCATAATTGAAGGATTTTGAATTTACTGCACAATTCCGCACTACAGTTCCGTAGGTTCCTCCTCGCTCTCGACAAGTTCGTCATTGAGATCTGGAGGATGAGATCGGGGATGTGAATCCAGAAATAAGACCACCTTCATCAATTTCAAGCCCACCCACTCAAAACAAAGCAATAGTTTTTCTTGTGCGGTATACCCAAGTACGTTTTTACTACTTCTTCACTTGGCTCACTTGCATAAAAAGTATACACAAACACAATTTCATCTCAACATTCTCAACCTCATCGTATATATATATACCTCGACTTTAAATCTGGGATCACTTCATCATCATATCTTCTTTTATACTGTGTGTATATATATCCTCCAAAATCCAAAGGTACGTCTACTACATACTGCGTGTTAAGACGTGTAAATAAACAAACAGAAATTAATCCATGGCAGGAGTAAACACTACTGGGAATGCGTGCCTTCAGAGTTGAAGAGCAAAAGTGTATTGAAGTTGTAAGTGATTTCCTTATATTTATGATGTTTAAAAATATTTTACAAATTTAATTTATCCAGAAAAGTGTTTTGTTTACAGTAATATTATATTTTGCTTCTTAACGTGTCTTCTATCTAGGTACTATTTATGTTGAGAATATGCATTTGGAAGTAGTATAGAGTGTTTACAGTAAGGGACCGTCCATAAACGTGGTTGTTAAAATCAGTTGTAAGGGTGGGTAAGCTATGGTGAGCGAGGAGTGACAGGGTCTTTGGATCCTAGGACCCCTTTGAGCCACAACAACCATATTTAATGACCACCTCAAAGTAAGTGTGGAACCCACTGGGTCACAGTGGTTAACCACGGTCCCAGTGACCCAAGCTCAGGCTTCGGAGATGTCCCCACTCCAAGTCCTTCTGCATCCGCAGCTCATGACCGACTGATTCATTTCCACGCTGGTCCTGACCTTATGTAGATGTAAGCGTGTCAGATACGAACCACGCTATTTATTGTTCGTTTTTATAAAATTTAGTGTGTAGCGCTATTTCTTCACATAGATCTCGAATCTGGAAGAATGTTTTCTCTGAAACCTGGTAATGCAGGGGTTCGAGAAGTCAAATGTGTGCTACACGTACCTCTTGTGTTGTAAGCGTGAGCGTACCTAGTGTATGCACTGAAAGCGCTCCTTCACCATATTGGTAGTAAGTAACTTATATTTGACGCATTTCAGACATGGTACTCTGATAATTTTATTTTATTTGAATTTTGATAAATCTATCCTAGCGGTCTGTTCAGAAAAAATCCAAAGGGGAAAGCTTTGATTTTGGATTACAATTATTGGAATTGATGACATATGTATGTATCAATGGGCCCTAGTAATTTTGGTTGACGATATTTAGGGATGCTCCCTGAGAGTATTACAAGACTTTGCGAGATTTCCAATTTCCATTTCGCAGATATTCGTATTTACGTGCGCCTCAGCCTCAGCTTCAGCTATTCCCTCAGCCCCAGCATGCACAAGCTAAATCACGTCATGTACATACATATGCCCTGTTGTGTATCATCTGCCTGAGTTTTAAGCAGCGCTGTGAGGAATTATTATAGTTTGAGAAGTATAATAAAGTAAAAAGTGTCGACAAATATTTGCTACAAGAGTGAACTAAACCCGAGACAATAAATAATTATTTATTTGAACAACCAAGGTTCAGAGAGGCGAAGAAAGGAAGGAATCTTCAGAGACAAAGGCTTTTTTGTGTTTTTACTCTGTCGGAACATTCATTTTTGCCGAGAGTTGTTGTTCATTTTTTTTAAAGACGTCTTTTAACATTTATATTTGAGTTACACAAGGACTGGGTTCCTCACATGAATGTGCAGTGCAGTAAATTAATATTTACAATTTCAAGGGGGGATGTTTCAGTAGTTGTCGTCATTTGTAAAGGGATTATTTTATTTAAATTAATTTGTTCGATTTCAGTGACTGTCATATTCCCAAACTGTGACTCGAGAAGTGGAGCGACAGAGACTACATGGGATTCTGTGGAGATTCAAACAAATATTTTCAAGACATGCGGATCTTTATTGAGATTGGTTCCGTCTGTATTTTGCCGTGCCCGTAGATTACACTGTTCTTCTGTGTACAGTACATTTATGGGTTTGAAATAATTTTTGGAAAAAGATTTTGTCGTGTGGGTTCCGGGTAGTTATATATAAATACAGTACACGAGAACTTCCGAGAGAGGATACTTTGGTTTCAAAAATCTAAGAGTAAGGAATTTTTGACAGTTTGTTATATGTACTTTTACTTCTGTAAAAAATATTGATGATACCTGGTCTTGTAGGATTTATAGTGACGAGGGAGTTAACGTTGTGATTTTGAATATGTAAGTCAGTTGAATGCAAAAAAACTGGGGTTGTCGCTTTGACTGTGTCTCAGTCGTGGGAGTAGTTTAAATTGAATGTCGGCTAGTCTGTGAGTAAGTGCAAGTTCGAAATTGTAATCGGTCAGTCGATGGTACAGTTTTTTTAATGTTTGATAGTGTGGGAGTAGGAGTAGTATGAAAGTCAATTTTGAAATTATGGATGATGTTTGCTTTGACTTTTAACCATTAGCTGGTTGTCAAGAATCAATGGGAGGCTTGTTTATCGTTCATGTACAGTACAGTTAGTTGATTTGATATTTTGGGGATTGAACTTTAAACTGATTGTTGGCCTCTTCGATGTTTACATTTAGTGTGCAATGGCTCAAATGGACAATTTGGATAAGATTATCTTGGTGTTTCGCTCGGTCGCGTCAGGTTTTCTGTCAACGTTTATCTTGACTCAGCTGCTTTTGGATTTGCTGATTTTTGCGGTTTCTTCCGATACAGTATTATGATAAAGTTGCTGATATGGTTGTTCCAAGTTTGCAAGGCTTACTGTTAGCAGTGGAGTTCTTTTTTTTTACGTGAAATATCAATCGATAAACGGAACTCTACTCATAACGCAACGATGGGTTTACTTTTAGGATGATAGTTTTTGTTTGCATTAGATAAAAGATGAAAGAAATTGTTACAGAATGGTGCCTGAAAGCAAAAGCTCATTGTCAGGGGTGATCACTATGGCCAAGCAGAATAATCTAGTTTTAGCAGTTACTATTTGGAGTTTAGAGCTGAGAGTCATGGAGCCTTGACAGTAGTGTGGGTGAATGTGTTCATATTTTCAATGTATCTATTGTAGTTTTTACAGGATTAGTTGAAAAGGAAAGGTGGAATTAAAGTAACAAGTACATCACTTGTCCTAAAATATTTGTCTGTTTAGTGCAGTTTCGTCGCATGTAAATATCAAATATTGTGCAAATAATATTTGGGGCGCTTTTTCAGAGGTAGTATACACGATGCACTACAGAAGTCTGGAATAGGTTTAGTAAATAAGCGTCAAAATATCCGGAGATCGCATGTATCCGGAGGTCGCCAAGTAACCAACCCACCACACAATATGTACATAACTTGCACTTACAATAATGATTTGGGAATTCTCAAAGTCTACAGCTGGTAGAGAAAAAGCTACAGATTGACCTTCAAATACAATTACACGCTAGAGTTTGATGCGGGAAATCCGAATCTAAACTTAGTTTTGACCTATGTCATCTCGTTTGGAAATTAAACTATGGACATGGTCAGAATTTGAAATTTCGGGAATTTTCAAAGTCTATAGCTGGTCAGGGAAAAGTCACAGAGTGACCTGAAAATACATTTACACGCTAGAGTTTGATGCGGGGAATCCGAATCTGAACTTACTTTTGACCTGTAGGTACGCGTTTGGAAATTAAACTATGGACATGGTCAGAATTTGAAATTTCGGGAATTTTCAAAGTCTATAGCTGGTCAGGGAAAAGTCACAGAGTGACCTGAAAATACATTTACACGCTAGAGTTTGATGCGGGGAATCCGAATCTGAACTTACTTTTGACCTGTAGGTACGCGTTTGGAAATTAAACTATGGACATGGTCAGAATTTGAAATTTCGGGAATTTTCAAAGTCTATAGCTGGTCAGGGAAAAGTCACAGAGTGACCTGAAAATACATTTACACGCTAGAGTTTGATGCGGGGAATCCGAATCTGAACTTACTTTTGACCTGTAGGTACGCGTTTGGAAATTAAACTATGGACATGGTCAGAATTTGAAATTTCGGGAATTTTCAAAGTCTATAGCTGGTCAGGGAAAAGTCACAGAGTGACCTGAAAATACATTTACACGCTAGAGTTTGATGCGGGGAATCCGATTCTGAACTTACTTTTGACCTATAGGTACGCGTTTGGAAATTAAACTATGGACATGGTCAGAATTGGAAATTTCGGGAATTTTCAAAGTCTATAGCTGGTCAGGGAAAAGTCACAGAGTGACCTGAAAATACATTTACACGCTAGAGTTTGATGCGGGGAATCCGAATCTGAACTTACTTTTGACCTGTAGGTACGCGTTTGGAAATTAAACTATGGACATGGTCAGAATTTGAAATTTCGGGAATTTTCAAAGTCTATAGCTGGTCAGGGAAAAGTCACAGAGTGACCTGAAAATACATTTACACGCTAGCGTTTGATGCGGGGAATCCGAATCTGAACTTAGTTTTGACCTATAGGTACGCGTTTGGAAATTAAACTATGGACATGGTCAGAATTGGAAATTTCGGGAATTTTCAAAGTCTGTTGCAAGTAGGGTATACATACCAGCCGTATATTCATAACTCGTTGATTCACTTTTTTTCCAGGGATACTCTAGTAGCAAAAACGTGAGTGAGAAAATGTTTTTTCCCTTGCCAAAATTAGAACCCTTTTTTTAATTCGGAAAATTACTGACAAATGAATTCATTACTTACAGATTATAGCAAATTTATTTCCAGAAAAAAATTAGTATCGTTGCTCTGCGTCATTTGGTGGAGTCGAACGTTATCCTAAATTTTGTATTCAATTCAGTTGTTTGAAAACGTCATGTATTGGCTGACTGAAAACTTGTTTTGTTGTTTGAATTTACTTCACAATTTCACGGATTTTTCAGATATCTAGGCGTTGGATACAGTATTCAAATATATTTTGAATACTTATTCGAATACAGATATTTCATTTCGATTCAAATATATTTAAAAATACCAATTCCGATAAAAATACCAACAAAAAGGAATGAAATACCGATTCCGATTTGAATGACCAGCCCTTTTTATCGCTCGCAATTAAGGGTTTACGTTTAAGGAGAAGGATTCGAAGCAATGTGCACGACAATTTTTATACACGACAATATCCACCCCCTTGTCTTAGTCAACATTTTATCAGGTGGAAATCAGGTGATGTTCTGACTACAGACAAACAGTCCTTTAGAGATTTAGGCAGCATGTATGCCTCTAAAAATCATCGATGTGTTGTTCGTTGAACATATTGAAGCTTTGAAATAACGCTTACTGAGCATTCTGTTTTCATTTACCTTCCATTTTTTGCATAAGGAAAAAAAGCAGTACAAATAAATAAGGAGTTTATCTACGACCCATATTTGATTTAACTGCAAGAAGAAAAGAAGCGCTAGAAAAGCAATGCCACAGTCAAAGTATTAAACACTGTATTTATATACCACACAACAAAGGTATCCGCTAGTGCCCCTCATGGGTACAGGTTTTACCCGGGTATTTGGGTACAGGTTCAGGTACAGGTAGGTATCAGGTACATACTTCTTGTACCCATCCAATTTGGGTACAGGTCCAGGTTCAGTCGTTAGATACCTGAAAATTCAGGTTCAGGTTCAGGTATGGGTTCAGGTTCAAAACCCAATATTTTGGATATAAACCCATCAGGTACGGGTACGCACTGGGTAAATACCTGAACCTGAATGTAAAATACCTGAACTTTCAGGTACTTCACAGTGAATAATAATTTCCAAGTAACTCCTGTAAAGGTATTGTTGAGCTTTTAAAAACTCCTCTGAATTTTTTACCTTGAAACATTTTGCATTAAAATTTATACGTCAGTAATATAAGTATAACAGTATACAGTAAATATAAGCTCAGTCAGAAAAACTAATTTCACCGTATAGGAACACGTGGCTAGTTAGCCAACATTAGCTGGAATAACCAGAGATTTTTTAGCGGTTGCTGGAACTGCTAAAGAACAGATCTAAGATTGAGCGGGCCTTCACCTGTGGCCCAGATCTTCTGATGCACAAACGCTTATATAAGAGTGAAGTTACGGTAGGAAATGTTTTTGTCTCAAAGCTTGGCTGAAGTTAAAATCTGAGGAGTTTGAATCTAAAAAAATGTTTTCCTTTGCGAAACCAATTGCAGGGTGCAAAACAAATTCTTAATCGTCTAATTTCTCGCCATTATTGAACGTTTAGAATATATTACACTGCATTTGTATTGTTGGATTGAACTTATTCATATCGTAGATTTTGCTATCTATTATCCTTTTCAACCTTTATGTAATGTATACCTATTGATAATTCCAGTACGTAGTCATGCTTTCGAAGAATAAGTAATAAAAATAAATCTAATCTGATAAATAAATTTATTAAGTCAAAATGTCTTGGTCGCAGATATTTTAATGTTTTATTTCGTGCAATGTATTTGGTAATCATTTAAATTATTACAATGGAAAATACCCGGGTAGGTTCAGGTACTTTCAAAATATACTCGGGTACAGGTACTTTTTTGGGTACTTTTTGGGTACCGGTACTTTTTTGGGTACTTTTTGGGTACAGGTACTTTTCAGGTACAGATACTCTTGATTTAGTTTGAGTACAGGTACACGTTCAAGAGAATTGAACGCAGGTATTCAGGTACAGGTTCAAGAGAATCGAACCCAGGTATTCAGGTACAGGTACGGGTATAGGTTCAAAAAATACATGTACCCATGATTCAGGTACAGGTACAGGTTCAGGTACAACATTTTTGTACCCATGCGGGGCACTAGTGTCCGCCTATCCTACATATAGGCCTATTTGTAGACTATTTATAGGGTGCGAAGATTTTATTAAAGAGGCTTGTAGGCAAAATAGGGGGCAAGAATATACACTTAAAACCTAGCCTATAAAATAGGTAGGCTCAGTCATCATAGAATTGTAGGCATATATGTAGGCTATTGAAGCACATCATTTTCAATTAATGGTATATGGAACTGGTAAAATGGAAATTAAAAAATAATCCGCGACTGATAATTGCAGATTGTATACCACTGAAATAAATAGTCGCGTTTGAACACAATTCAAATTTCAAACAGGATTTGCTGAGATATGCTGTCAGTCAGCACATAGATTTCCGTTGTCATAATAGTTTTATTGTTCAGCTAAGTTTGAAAATGTTTCTTTGTAGTATTTAATTTGTGAAATCTAAAGTAAGACATCGCTTTTGACCAGCGTTGCAAAATTTGGGCACTATTTATGCATAACATTTATAGTATAATTAAAACTACTACTAAAATTATGTTGGAAACACTCTCGTACAATACACCGTACAAGCATTAGACTTTGAAAATTCTAAAAATTTCAAATTCTCACCATGTCCATACTTTAATTTCCAAACGCGTACCTATAGATCAAAAGTAAGTTCAGATTTGGGTTCCCCGCATCCAACTCTAGCGTGTAAATGTATTTTCAGGTCACTCTGTGACTTTTCCCTAAACAGCTATAGACTTTGAAAATTCCCGAAATTTCAAATTCTGACCATGTCCATAGTTTAATTTCCAAACGCGTACGTATAGGTCAAAACTAAGTTCAGATTCGGATTCCCCGCATCAAACTCTAGCGTGTAAATGTATTTTCAGGTCACTCTGTGACTTCTCCCTGACCAGCTATAGACTTTGAAAATTCCCGAAATTTCCAATTCTGACCATGTCCATAGTTTAATTTCCAAACGCGTACCTATAGGTCAAAACTAAGTTCAGATTCGGATTCCCCGCATCAAACTCTAGCGTGTACATGTATTTTCAGGTCACTCTGTGACTTTTCCCTGACCAGCTATAGACTTTGAAAATTCCCGAAATTTCAAATTCTCACCATGTCCATAGTTTAATTTCCAAACGAGATGACATAGGTCAAAACTAAGTTTAGATTCGGATTTCCCGCATCAAACTCTAGCGTGTAATTGTATTTGAAGGTCAATCTGTAGCTTTTACTCCACCAGCTGGAGACTTTGAGAATTCCCAAATCATTATTGTAAATGCAAGTTATGTACATATTGTGTGGTGGGTTGGTTACGTGGCGACCTCCGGATACATGCCATCTCCGGATATTTTGACGCTTATGTTTAGTAATAATAGTTCGTGTTGAGACTTTATGACTGTAGCTTTAACTGCGGTGTTGATATCGAATACTTACATGTACGTGTGGTGTCTGTTTTCATGCATATTAAATGTTTACGTACTTTTGCACTTGAATATGACGTAATTGTGGTTGATATTTGAATTACAGAAAGTATATTAATTGCTGTACTGTAGTAGTTACTGTATCTATGTATATGTAGACTAATAAATGTAGGTGTAGAAATTAGTGTTAGCGGTTGTTTGTGTTGCTAGTTATTGCAGCTAAGGACAGGAGTTAGTTCTGACAACAGTATTGAGTATTGTCTAGACCGTTCTTTGCTCTAACGAATATTTATAAAATTCTAAATTGTTTGAAATGAATGGAACGCTGAATGTTCGCAATTAACTTACTCGAGTGACTTTATTTACGTATGGGTGTATCTCAAATAATGAAGCTCATAGTTGTTTGTTGTTTTTAACAGTTCAGGCATAAGGACGACGCGTACGCCTTGGAGTATTCTTCAGTCTTAATTGTTTGTTTTGCCAAAGAAAAAGAAAGAGCAACCGACAAAAATTCAAGCTGGACGTTAAATTAATTAGTCGTTGTTTTGAAAACACGAAGAACATTTTATGATCAAAGAAGTGCAAGAGTGCAGTTAAAAAGTGAAAATGTGAATCACACGTTGCTGGACTTTGCTGTGTCTGTGCTACTGAAAGCTCGAATAATAATAGAACAAGACTTGTCTTTTGTTATGCGACAGACAGACATAGGCAATTAAATTATTGATGCTGAGTTGTACGGTATTATGCGCTGCTTTATTGTTATTTCTGGAAAGTCTTAGGGAAAATGAATTCAGAAATATGATATAAATACTTGAATTTGTTGCAGGTGTTACAAAATGTGGATTAAGCCGGAAGAAATCCTAGTTGCAAACGCCTTTTGGTTAGTTAAAGACATTTACAAAACTTTTGTAATTTTATGTTATTGTGGACGTATGTCAATTAAATAGTTGATGGTTTAGACAAGGTCGAGGAAAATTATTATTTTCAATGAGTACTGAATTTGCTGTTCATTTTTAGGGTTGCCGAAAAGGCAAATATTTACTTCGCACTTCAAAGACGCAGAGGTCATGGAACCGGGAAGAAAGATTTTGCATCTATACTGGTTGGGACGTGGGATACCGTCTTAGATACGAAGCCTCCTCCCTACAGAATTTTGCATCAAACTCCAAACTCCGAAGTTTACTATCGTTAGTAGCACATTTGTTTTCATTGACTTAGAAAATCATTATATTTTCATGTGCATCAGCTACAATTTCAGCATATTGTAAAGTAATTATTTTAAAAGGTTTTAATTCATATTCAAACAGTGGTAGCATGCTCGCTAACCTTCAAAGAAATCACAGAAAATTGGGACTGGATTGAAAAGAATTTGATGGCAACGTTGTCAAGCTTTGATGATGAAGATCAAGTTACTGATTTTGTGAAATGTAAAATTGAGTCTCTTGTTGCACAATCTCAGCCAACCTGTGGTGCTGCAGAAGGTGAAAGCATTTATCAATATTAATTTTCATAGCTAATAGATGAAATTGTAAAACGAAAGAAAATGAACTGGATCTGCGCGTCGTTATCAATGTTGGGAAATTCTTACAGACACAGAGTCTCAGGCGTTTCGTGCGGCATCACAGAAATTTCATCGTATCTTTGAAATGCCTCCAGAAGAGAAGCTTATTAACTACTACTCTTGCAGGTAATATCGTCTCGGCTTGAATTATGACGAATCGTAATGAAACTTGGTACAACCAGATATAAATATCGATTATGTTATTGTATCATTATTTCATTTCAGCTACTGGAACTCTAAAGTGCCTAGACAGGGGTGGATGTATCTTAGTGTTACGCATCTTTGCTTCTATTCGTATATCTTGGGAAAAGAAACGAAAATTTTACTTCGTTGGACTGACGTGACGGCTCTTGACCAAATAAATTCCTTCATAACTCCTGACTCTATCCAAGTATCAACACGTGAGACTGTTGTAAGTAGTTCATATTAGGTTTGTTTTTGCTAAGTGTTGAGAATCAAGCCTGCAAATGAATTGGTAGCACTCTGTATTTGGTTCTGAACCAATACCAATCATGAATTTTAAACTTAAGTACTTACATTATGCTATGCTTGTTATTGGAAATTCAAGTTTATGTTGCAACATTAACTGATAGTATCTGGACTTCTAATCTAGAATAATTATTTTCTTTTTCCAGTATTATTTTTTCATGTTTTTACACAAGTCCGAGACATTCAAACTGATGACACAGCTGGCAAATTTTGCTATGAGACAGTAAGGGTTATGTTTTGCTCGCCACTCTTATTTTATTAAGAAAGTATTGGCATGAACTTATTTATTCTTAATGGTAGACTTATAGACGAGGAAAGCTTTCAAGAAGACAAAGAACTGTTGTCGAAATTAAGCAAGAACGTGCCAAAGAAACCTTCGTACTTAAAAAGAAATTTCGATGCCCGCGCTCACTCTGAAGCATTCCGCTCAACCTTTCGCCTTCCGCGCGATGAAAAATTGGATGGAACTACGGCTTGTTCTATCTGGACTCCTTATAACAAGAAACAAGTATCAGGAATCATGTACCTCTCCAACAATTATGTGTGCTTTAAAAGCAAGGTGAACATATCAAATCTTTCAGTTAGATGTTAAATCATATTGTTATCATGAAAACAGTATTCTATTCCACAGGTTCCGAACTTGCTAATGATTATCATTCCACTGAGAGATGTTCTGGTCATTGAAAAAGCAGCTACTGCATCGCAAAGTCAAGGGGACAAGTCAGTGCTATTCACTACGAAGCAAAAGTCGTCATTTTTATTTACCCAAGTTGAGGATCGGGACTTCCTTATGCAGAAATTGTCGGAGTTACTTTCAAAAACCCAGAATCATAAGACTTCAACGTATATATACATATATACATATATTACATATTACATACGAAATTGGTTTTATTTGGATATCGATTATATTTCGTATTCTAACAGTAATTTGTTTTTACAATTTAGTCTCAGCAGTGGAGACAACGCAAGCCTAAGCAGTTCTTCAAATAGCTTTGTGCTTTTGGAATCTTCCGAGGACGACAAACAAAGGAGATTGCATTGTAAATTTGAGAAATTATTGAATTGAAAATGTTGATATAATTATTATTCTCTTGTAAACTATTATTTCTTTTTAGGTGATGGAATCTTGCATCAGCCCTTACAAGAACTGTACCCTCTTCCAATACTGGGCGAAGTTCTTGCTAGTGAGCAATCCAAAGAAGGAGAGTGGCAAAAGCATTTTGATGATTATGGTCGTGGTATTTCCATGTACCGGACTGTCGAGTCTGCGGAACTTGTTGTTCGTGGGATACCTGATAAGCTACGCTCCGAAGTCTGGCTTGTATTTTCTGGTGCTTACAATGATATGACTACGAATATTGGTCATTATTCTTATCTTGTTGACCAAGCCTTAGCGAAGAAATGTCACTCGAATGAGGAGATCGAGCGTGACTTGCATCGATCTTTACCGGAACATCCGGCTTTCCATGAAGAGTGCGGCCTGGATGCTCTTCGTCGAGTTTTATGTGCTTATGCTCATCGCAATCCCCATATCGGTTATTGCCAGGCCATGAATATGGTTGCTTCAGTGTTACTCTTATACTGTAGCGAAGAAGAAGCCTTCTGGCTGTTGGCCTCTATCTGTGAACGACTTTTACCTGACTATTACAACCGTCGTGTTGTGGGTGCATTGGTAGATCAAGCTGTGATGGACGAACTATTAGAAAAACACTGCCCAAAACTTCATAAGCACTTAAACAAATTGGGTATGATTGGTATGATCTGCCTCTCGTGGTTTCTCACCTTATATTTAAGGTAACTACGGCTATATTTTTATATGTTACAAGAGCATACCAAGCTCGTTCAAATTTTTATTGTAAGAATGATATTTGATTTTGTACAGTTATACTCTTTGTTTTGTAGTGTAATGTCATACGACTGTGCGGTGTACATTATCGACTGCTTCTTTTTTGACGGGGCTAAAGTTGCATTTCAAATAGCGTTGGAAATTCTTGATTCAAACGAAGAATCACTATTAAAGTGTCGGGATGAAGGGGAAGCCATGCAAGTCCTCTCCGACTATCTCAACGGGATTTATGTGATTAAAGAAGAAATTATCGACATTGGAGAAGATTTATGCAAATCTCCTAGTCCACCAATGATAATCAACACAGTACCTGTTGGGACACCTATTGGCGCTAAGAGTCGCATGGAAAAATTTCACAAGAAATCTGTCGCTATCTCCACCCTTGTGTACGAGTCATATCGGAAGTTCGGCGTTTTAGTTACATCTGTTGAAATTGATCAGTTAAGATTAAAACATAGGCTCAAAGTTGTTCAAACTCTTGAAGATCAAGCTATGAGAAATGCCTTGAGAAGTGTTGGGAATTTCAGAGGATTTGATAAAAAAGACATTCAAGAATTATTTTTACTTATTCGTGGCGATCATTTATGGCAAGTTGCATGCGGATCACAAGCAGCCATATCATCATCTGATGATTATCCTGGATGTCAGCAGTATCAATTGTTAGATATTGAACAATTTAAAAACGCCTTTGTGGCGTTTAGTCCTTGGGCAAGTAATGGCAATCCAAAACTGGTTGACCTAATAGGCCGTTTATTCAAGGTTAGTTCAATTTGAATTAATTTAATCGAAACGCTAGCTTGTTATAGATTGGTTCATTGCTGTGAAAAGTAACTTGAAGTAAGATAAGAACAAGTTGCTTTCATTCAAGTATTAAATGATATGTAAACTTTCTGTTCGCCAGCTGTTTGATTCAGACTGTGACGGATATTTAACATTCAGTGAACTTATTCAAATTTTGGCTGCGACCGGGCGAGCTGAGTTGACCCTTCGCTTAAGGCTTTTATTTTGTTTGCACTTACCACCTCTATTAAACACTGACGCAACAACTCCATCAGGTTAGATTAATAATTTGTACAATGCAGAGTAGAATATCAGCATGTTTTGCACATTCAGCCATATAATACGAATTCGTGAACTTTTATGGAAGGTCTCGAAGACACTGAAGAAATTGGAACTGAAGCATCCGACTTTTTCTCAAGTATTGACAGTGTAGCAGCCGCTATAGATAACCTTGATGTTGATGGTTCCCCTGTTCGTCCAAGAAGTCGATCTGGATCCAGTCGGCAATCTGGTACAAAAAGAATTATAAACGCGTCTTACTGTTCTTATTGTAACCACGACTGTCACGACTTCTTGCAAGTCATGCGAACTTTTTTCTCATGTATGCTAAATTTTCACAAATTTTTCTCAGAGATACTTTCCCAGCTGAAGGAGGCTGCATCAAATGATGGCAAACCGGTTCCATCGATGGATCAACCACACTTTATTGCTATGTGGAAAACCTTTTATGATATATTTATTCACCAGAAGAAAGAGCAACTGCTTTACCATTCCACGGTCAGCGTGGGAACGTTGCTGATCAAGTTAGGTGATGCGGGTCGACGTGCTAGCAAAGAGAAATCGCCAAAGGATAAACAAGTAGCAACTCCTCCGGTAAAGATCACTCCAAATTTGCATAGCAAATCTTCTTTGCCATTAGGTGTTTCTAACTCAAAGACGTCCCCGTCACCAAGTTCTGCGGAAGAACTTAAATTGAACTTCATCCAAGTAAGAGCTATTTTCTTTTATGAAGATTCAGCAAAACACGTGAAACAAATAATTATATGTTGTATTACTAGAGAAACTAAAAAAGTTTTTATTCAATTATTTAGAATGAGGTGGACGGAAATTCAGCTGAAGGTTGGCAAATCACATTTGAGCAGTTCCTGGCTTCCGTGCTCACAGAAGAACCCCTGGTCGAATTTTTTGACGCAAAAGTCGACCTAAATCATCAAATTGACAAGTTTAAAAGCAAGCGATTGCTTAAAAAAACTTCTCTATCTTCTTCCCCGGAATAGTTTTCCGCTCAGAGATAGGATACACCTTCTTGTCCATTGTGTGGTGTTGGGCTTAAACCTTTATCTCACATCATTTCCGACGTAATCTCCGTCGACTTCCATAATAATTCTTGTATAACGTCTCAGACTTTCTCCAACTTGTTTAACCGATATCTATACTTAGTACAACATGTACTCCGCATTTTCCGTAAAAGAAAAATGATATGTAAACAATCGTGGCATTATCGCAGTAAAACGTTAACTTTATAATAGTATGTACATTTGACTTCCGTAATAGGTAGTTACTTGGCAACATCTATGTTTAAATCCGTTGAGGTTAAGTTTAGTTACGTTAATATTCCCAATAGTATTTCAGTCTGTCATCCTTGCCCTTAATTTTTGGAATATGTAGTATCCTTTTTTGTATCCTAAATCTACATCATCTCAAAGCACAAAGTGAATGCCAAGGTCATCAGATGAGAGTGTGAATGCTTGTTTCTATTTTTACATGTTTCAGTAGAATCACATTCCGTTGGATTTCGAATATAAAACTGCTGCTTAATATGTTAAATGATTTAGAGAATTCTCTTCATCTTTTCAGTGTTGATTTTTTAGTAAGTGTCTTCATTTTGTATGGAATTTTTCAGCATATTTTTCCTTTGAACCTTGTCTGAAGCGATGGTAATCTATTGATCTAATTGTATTCACTTTTGTAGCAAAATAGCCGATTGGCGGTACATTTCTCATAAATGTTTTTGTTTTTTAACTGAGCAACTATGATGCAATTGCTTAGAAAAAAATGGGAAATTTTAAAATGGTTTCTGTGAAATGCATTCAGACTAATGTGTCTGTGTTTTATAAAAGTATCTTGGGTGTTAGTAAAGGACCTGCACTCTGATTCATATGAATGGTCTACAGTTCATCTCCAATAAATGCGCTTTAAATGTAAATGATTTTTGCTATTATTTAATTCAAATGAGTCGAGCAAAGAAATGAAAGATACGTTGTTGTGTATGTATGCTTCACAATTCGGAATTGTCTGCCCCATATTTTAATAAAGTTTTAAGTCAAAGTAATAGATACCTTACAACGTGTCAAATTCTTGATTGTGCAAAGTTAATTGCAATAAGTTCTTTAACTTCATCTGTATTCAAGTCTCTAATAATTACTCATATAAGTTTTTCAATTATCCATCTGCATCCATATAAATAACAAACGAGTTGTTGGCTTTGCATACTTCATTCATTGTACCTTCTTATGGTTCTAACCTATAGTTATACTTAACCTCATGTCCTACGTAATTAATATCAACGTTCGCACCTATTAGATTCAGACTCAGATTTATTTACGCGTTGAAAACATAACAAGTTCTGTTCTTTTCATGTCAAATACCGACGGTTTCATAAGGTCAAAAACACGTATTATACTGATATGCATGCAGATACTAATAATTACTACTGTAATATTTATACTTTCCAGTAATTATTATCTTATAGATATAATAATGCACAAGTTCTGGAATCGAGTCAATTAAAAAATATGTCCAGTTAAAAATACTGGCGTTACAAAGCCTTGCCTCAAATGGTAAAATCTGACTAAACTGAGTAACCATCCATGTAAAACCTAATAATTCTCGCCGTACATGTTCCGTCACAGTGGAAGAAGCAATAAAAGACAGCTAAGTCATCTTTCCCTACAACTGAAGCAAGTTGCAAGAGCTGACAATGAGAAAGGTAAATATTGACAATGTGACAAGAGAGTATTTTTGAACGTTGCACTACTCTCATCTTCATCTTCATTTGCCTGCTATCCTATTACATTTGAACTTTTAATGGATAAAACATGATGTGCATATCGTCGGTGAAGAGGTAATACAGTCCAGATGTATTCTCGATTAGAAACAAAATGGTCTACATACATACAGTTTTCCCTAAAATAAAAACGGGCTAAGTGATCATATGTAGGTATTACTACACACATGCACGTCTTTCATTTAGATTTTATTGAAAACTGCATGCAGACCATTTTGCTTTCAGAATGGCTTGCACATAGTTCATTATGCCTTTAGGCGAGAAGCCATGCTTTTAATCAAAAATATGTATAGGTAGACTATTTGCTTCATCACCAAGAGTATGAGCTATAATAATTCAGCTTCCTTTTTAACCTGAAATCAGGGACGAATAAAATTGAAATGCTAGATACTTAAAAGCAAAAAAAAAAAATGGGAAAGTATGAATTTTTTACGCACAAAGTACCTTCATTGTCAGTGATATTGAAATTAATCAACTAGCTTCACAGACTCGAAAAGTATACATACATTGGTCCACAATGGAGGATTTCCCTGAAATCCATTTTCTCCTTTGTTCAAACTAGAGCTCTTTCCCAGTCGATTGATTTAAAGATCCAAATGTAACAATTTCCTGGACTGGAGCCATTACATCCGAACCCACGCATTCTTTTAAATGGGAAATATTTAAATTATGAAGTTTTAGCGTATGTAATAAGCATTGAAAAATTTCCTGAACATTATTCAGGATTTTATGCTGTACCTAATGAATTGGATACGAAACAAATTAAATGTTTGGTTAACTTAGAAGCAATTAGTCAAATACGATAATATTAAAATTATTTATTCAATTGAATGCAACTTGCGAATTTCCTAATTACACATAAATTTATTTTTCAAACAACTATCCAAACTTAAACCCCCCCCCCCTCCCACTTTTCAATAATTCGACTCCAGTCACTCCATAGTGCAAAGTTTCCTTTAACCTGAACATTCCCTTTGGTAAACAAAATGCAAGTAGGGTCTACCCAGAAATTAAATTCAATTGGAACGGGCTAAGCAAATGTTTTTTGAGCTTCAACGCAGCTCGGTTTCACAAGTTTATAGATGCAGATGAGGAGTACCTCTAGTAAGTAAGTACACAATCTCCGATAATCTTTAAACTAAAGCTTAAAATTTTTCGTATTGCAAGATATGTACTTAAGCATGTGTACGTAAGTACAGTTATGTGTGTTTGTATGTATGTATAATATTGGTACTTTGAATTCATAAAATATATATGACGTGCATACATTTAAGTGTTTACTTTATCTGCATAAATTATCAACGTTAAAAGTTTTTTTTTGTTATAGCTCTAGACAAACTGTCAGGATCCTAACGCATGTTTGTGTTTAGACAGCGTATCTGAACTCAAATACATTTATATCAATGTAAGTGCATATACAAGTGTACGGATTCTTACTCTTATAGAGAGTATGGTGAAACATCCGTCATTTTTTCCCTAAAGGATTTCTTGCCTTGAAAATATTATTTTGTTTTCTTCTGTGGATGAATCCGGTTGTTTTCAGAAACTATCTCGTTGCGCTGTATAATTAAATCACACTCAATGGAACGTACAGGTCATACACGTACTCCATACGGACGAGCATTTCTTCCAATAGAAAAATTACACTATTTTATAGTACGGCACTATGGTATTAAATGACAAGAGCATGTAGTTGTACAAATGGTGCCCTCAAATCCTTCAAATATAGTTGCATAGCGAACGTACTGTTTTGTCCGTTATAAAATCATGTCACGGGAGAAAAAAAAAGAATAAATTGCTGATTGTGACATTGTGAGGGAGTTGGGTTACCGTGAGTAAGTAAGTCTTTTGAATTATTTACTCTTCTAAGAATAAACCAAGAAACAAAGGGAGGATTGCAGTAATACCTTATCTGAAAAATGACATGAAAATCCTCCGTTTGAAATTTTGTATCGGCTATGTTTTTTTTATTACCTGTCCACATTTTGAAACAGGCTTGGTAAAGATTTTGCCGAGCAAGCGTTTAGACAAATACGGCGTTAATGTATTCAATTGCTGGGATGGTGAATAAATATACATTCTGTTAACAAGAAGCTTTCAGAGAAGAGTGAATCCATACCGACAAATAAACGGCCAACGATAGGTCCCAGTGTTTACATATGTGCCTATTACCTGTAGTAGTAAACCTATGGGGTATTTATACCTCCTTCATATACGAGAAAGGTATGAAAGAACACAATGTTCACTCACAGCAAAGCTCAAGATTCCCCGATATATTCTGATTTCTCAACAACTAAATTTTTACAAGTACATACGAGTCAATAGGGCTAATGTCATTGTTGGATGAAATCAGTCAACTATGAGCTCACCAATGTATGAACATACACCTAAATGTATGAAGGTTTATAGAGGAGGTTCTCACCCGTATCTTTTATTTGTCTTCCTCGGCACACATAAAATCTTTCGAGGTTTGTTGAAACGTTTGATATTGACTGTTCAAATTTATTTTGATTTTATGCTTTCCTCTGACTCCTCCAATTCAATAGTATTTTTTAGTTCTCATATGCACATGCAACGTCAGTGTGAAACGACGGTATAAATATCTTTATTACTTTGACTTTTGGGACTCTCACTCAGAAGAACTAAGAATTTTTTGTAGCTCTCTCACAGCTCTGAACAAGCCTGGTACAGATAAGAGTTGCTTGAGACTCCAGCGTGACTTTGTTCTGTCCATTAACGTCAGTCTTGTTACGTGTTTAGCATCATCTCATCATTCTCATCACCTGAACAATCTATCGGATTTGTTCCAGATCTGTGTTATTGTGCAAGGGATTAAAACCCTCCCTTGTACTAATTACTGAGTACTATTCCTATATTGTCTGTACAAGTGAGTACATGACATGGGATTAAATAAGGGAGGTCCCATACCTAAGGTATGGAACGACAGTGCTATAAAATTCAGGATTGAATTTCGTAAATTAGTACAACAATTTGAGGAAACAACTCATTGAACGCCGCCCATACGTACGTAACATGGGATTGAACCCCCTCATCATGAAATCTCAAAAGTGTGGCTGTGCTTACGAATTACTTTGAAATGAGCGGATCACGTTTTACACTTTTACTAGAGCAATATTCTTCTGTGCACTATGCCATGTAGGAACTTACTACTAAATTATTGGTGTGTGCACATGTCAAGCCCGTATATACATATTGTATGCAGTGAAAGTGGATAATAATAATTTGGTTTGAGGATCAGGCAAGATGTTGGCATAGCTGCTTACGGATTGAGCATAAGATCATCCTTTTAGTGTGATCATAGTGTGTATGTACTGCAGCTGTGTTATCATCAAGCCCTAGTCCTTTCACCTGCTGAGCATCAAACTTCTTCAAAAGAGAACACTCATACCGCTAGTAATTGTGGTCCCAGAGTCAAATCAATATTCATTTAAAAAGTTGTAATTTGTAATAATGTCCATTCCTCTTGACATCAATAATGAACTGCGCGGACTATCCCGTGGTCATGAATATTAAAATTACTAAGATATAAAGTTTATATTTTTACGTAATTCCTTGTAACCACCAATTAATGTCATTTATACTGGGATCTTATGGTCTGTTAAGTTATAAAAGACGGCAAGGCGGACGGCAGGGGTCATCTTCAAAGATATGGCCCCGGTACTCAAAACAATTAAATCTAAGATAGTTTTTACCTTTGTACAAATATAATAACTGATGTAGGTATGTACGGAGACATAATCAAGCAAGGTCTAAAAATCTCTGAAGCATTTAGAAGTAAGCAGTATTAAGCAATGTTCCCCAAATAATGCTGAGCATTAAAATAGAATTTATGACTTTTCAAAGCTCTGCAGGGGCCGGTACTCTACCGTCGAGTACAAGTCTTTTTTATTTTAATTACACTTGATTTGACAAAACAATCCAAAGTAGCATAATTATTTTGATTGGACAAAATGAATTTTAACTGCTGCTAATTTAGGTGAAGATTTTTGTATCTTGTTTCAGTCGAGCCCTTCCCTGTGGTTGAACCTGATGAGGAGGGATCCACTCAAAGTCAAGAGTAAGGCTATTTTAGTCAAATACTCTAACCAGAAGCAAGGATGCAATTATTGTTATTATTAGTGCAGTAGCCCAAATAATTCTCTTCCCTGTAATATAGTTCTTAAAAACATGAGAAACTATTATCCCGCTCCGAAACTTGCAATGCTATATTTTCTAATGGCAATTATGTATGCAAATATATATAAGTTAATTTGTAATAATTTCCGAGTTATTTCCTAAATTTATGTATAGCTTCCAGAAAATTTAGTTCGTTGAGTAACATCAACCTGATTGGGTGTAATTACTCTTCTTGAGCATTGAAATAGAGGGAGGGTACAGAGAAGGATGTTTCCTTCTGAGTACATATAATAGCAGGCATTGTTATAGTGCGTTACAATACTTCTGTCACTTCCGCTTTAACGTTATCTTTCTTTTCATGTAAATCTTTTCAAGAAATTATTCTTTTATTATTTAGATACCCTTGTGCCTACAAAAATTATTAATTATGGGGGAAAATGTTCGGGGCTTTCAATCCTCACATATATCAGATCAGCACTTACTTTTTTGGAGAGGACCTCTCAGCCTTCTTTCCGTCAATTGCTTTGGATATCTGAATGCTTATTATGAGGGTAACGATACTGTGAGTGAGACTTCTATACAAATGCCGGCTGGGATGTTGTAGATGCACGAACATTCTTTCATTAGGTTGGTATTTGTACATAAATAGAGACTTCTTCATCAGATACATCAAACTCTATCCAATCCTTTCGCATTCTCACGTAGATATACTATTCAAGCAGATTAATGAAAAATTGCAAATTTCTTAGAAATCTAGATATATTATATGCTCTTTATATATACTATAGTTACAAAATCTGGAGATACATTTTTTTACACAATGAGCCCTTTTGTTTATACGAGTTCATACCTACATATATAATGCTATGTTAATTGTATGTAGACTTGTAGACAACATTTTAAGTTTCTGCTCAAACTTGATTTGATATAATTAAGTGTTATACAATAATGTTACGAGCGTACTGCTTTTTCAACCGGAAAATATAAGCAGTTAGCTTGAATGCAAATTTCATGTGTAAGTACTTCCAAACAAGCATGGAGTCACAAGAAGTATGTTTCTCGTTCCTTCCAAAAAACTTGTAAACATGTGTATTTAGTACTTACAACTGCCGTTGTTTGTTAGAAGAAATATTTTTCTTGAGCTTGCTCCAGTCCTGTTGAAATGACACGTGAGTCTCTGATGTGAACAACTTTTGCGAAAAGGAGAAAAAAGGGTTACAATTTTTTTTCGTGCATAATGTACACATAATCTATGCAATCAAGGGTTTTATGTAAAGTTTTTTAATTGTAAAGAAATTATAATCTGTCACTTGATTACATTTGGAATGATTTTTGTAATTTGTCAAAATATTCAATGCCAGTTGGTAGTGAGAAACTCATTTGTATTCCAGGGGGTACTGATTCTGAGTGTTATTGGGATATGCTTGTAACGTTAAGAATTTAGAACACCAGATCTAGAAATTGTTGGTCAAATTTTTGTTACAGTTACTACTCTACCTTGCAAAACATTGAAATTGGATGTCTAGGAATGGACAGAGGTATTAAAATATTTATAACACATTATATTATCTACATATAATTTATGCTTAAATATAATTACCTGTGCTAATTGTAAGTTTAATAATGTACTAATTAAATTCATATGTACGTATCGTATCTGCAACGGTTACTTGATTACTGGCTAAACTATAAATGTATGCATCTACACAGCACTTAATGTCAAAAATTTCGGCCATTTATTTTACTTGCAATTTACCGACTTCTGCCCTGGAATTTTGATAGTCTCGTTTTTAGAATATAATTTTGATGTTGGAGTAATTATTGTAATATTATCATTGTACTTAAAGTCTACAAGATATAACATGCATTCATTCTTCACTTATTTTTGTTTTTAATATAACAGATGTGTCGAGAGTTATTATATCTACTCTATTTTTATTTTCTTTGCAGGCTACCATTTCAGAATCTACTATTTCCGTGCATTGCAATGCGGAGGTAAAAATACAATTTTAAAAATCGTTATTATTCTTATGTTGTATTATTCACTTGCAGAAATCCCATGATATGCTTGCGATAACTCCTGTCTTTTTTTTCTTTCTTTTTTTTTGTAACTTGTTTGTTTACACTTTACAATTATTATCTATTGTTTCAAAGCAGAAGCAAACAAATGATAAATCGCGCATAAGCTACTAGACCAGTCGCTAATTCCATAATGAAAGCAGCAAATTACTTTTGACAGGTTTTTGCCCATTTGTTATGTCTGAAGACAGAATTGAAACCCGGTGTTGAGAAGCAGGAAAGGAATGTTTTGAATTCTGATGTAATTTAAAAATTACCTACAACTCTAGAGTACGACATGTTTTAGATAAAGGGAATATTTCTTTCAAAGAATGACATACGGGTAGCAGTAATTACTTATATAAAGTTACAGTACAGCTACTACTGTATAGAAGAACTTATGGCGTGTAGATTTGCTAATTTGCTGTTCATGGGGTAATTATGTATATATGTAATTACATTTAAAGTGGATCGAGAATGTTTGTATTCTTAAATGAATTCATTTAAAAGAGCTAAATATCACCTGAAGAACTTGCCTGATGCCTGTCAGAAGACGTCCCTTATACTCTTGCGAACTCTAATAAGAACAGATTAGCTATGTGCTTCAATGTATATGGACACTCACAGCCCTCCCTGTGGCCGCTCCCGTAAAAGTCTACCATTATAGTATAAAAAGTAAAAGTTTTTACTGCTGGTCACATTATAGTGATTCAACGTTCAAAGAGCAACCATGCTGCTCCGCTGTGCTCGTCCCTTGCCAATAGTGCTACTCATAGCGTTTTTACACTTCACATTTTATGTAACCTGTTCCACAGAAAAAATTGGCCGGACACATCGAAATGGACCGAAGACAGTGGAAAGTAAAAGAGTGTCTCGACAACATCAACAGTATCTTGAGCAAGTTGTTCAACCGGGGAATCCACAACCTCAGTCGCAGGCTGTGGGATATGTCTCACAACAGGTTCCCGGTTTTAATGCTTACCATTCAGTGTACATTCAAAGGTAATTTATTATTTCCTTCGTAGCAGCGTACTCCTGCCGTGGATTGCCCATTCCCAATTGTTTTTAACTTTTTTTTTTGTTCTAGAATTTTAATTAATTATTCTTCGAGATGTTTTACCATTTTTTAATTAAAAGTACCAGAAGATCATAATGATTCCGTTTTATGCAGTTATGCCAATGTAATATCTAAGCATAACTTTATAATTCAATTACTTCTACTCAACTCCTCAACGGTTGAAGAATTAAAAACCTTAGGATCCGCAAAACAAAAATATTTAAAAGGAGTAGCTAAACGTTTAAAATCCCTCTGGTCTAATGGAACTATGATTTTGTTGTGTCAAATCTAGTAAACGAGGCTACAAATATACGACTCCTAAACCATCCACAACAACCCAGGGGTATGCATACACGACAACGACTACTCCTACTCCGACCAGACCGACAAGGCCAACACCAGGGGTGGAATTCTATGAAGAAAATGATTCCGTAGGACTCTTTCCTTTAGACGAAGCTCCCCCTCCAGTTTCTCCAAACAGGGATTTCTTTACAACTACTCCGGTAAGTACCTATAGTTGTGTAATATTTTTTTTATTATAAGATGCTATTTGCAATCCTACAAGTCAGGAAATATATCGCCTCAAATACAGTATACGGAATTATTGGAAATCTTCCTTATGAAATTGAGAGCCAATGTGTATTTATAGTCAGAGGGAACAATGGACATGCCATTATATAAGCAAATAATTAGTAATCATATCTGGATAAAATTTAATGAAGACAGGTGGCGACACAATACTCGGGCTAATTGCGTAATTCGACATAATTGCTTGCTGTAAATGTCCCACTCAAGTGACATGCGATCTGCACCAAAGTTACAGGAGGGTAGGATTTCTCTGTGAGAAACATTGAGACATCAATTTGTACATTATAAATAATGAGCTCTTTGACCAAGCTTGAAGTCCATTGTTTTAATATCCGGCAGTAGTAGGAAAGACGGGTTTCTGGCTTCATTGTTCTTGTGATGTTGTGATAGACCTTTACAGGGCCTATTATGATCATGTTCACCGTGGGAGTTTACACAGTTCTGTTTTTCACTCTAACTAATTACTGGGATGTGTATTTATCACATATGTACGTACACGTATGTATGAGGCTTCAACCTTATGTAGATCCCTATATTTCAAATAATGAATTATAAATTGACTGTAGATATGAGTATTAGACATGAAGGGGCAATCATAACTTGCGAAATAAGACCCTCTCCTTAATAATAAGAAACGGAAAAAACAACACTGACATACGAACTATGTAAACTTGTCTAAATAGTAGTGTTGGTGAACTTTACATTAAAACTAAAAATTATATAAGTTGGAAGCCCAGAAGCCTCCATTTCATAATTATTTGACATTCACGTGCCAATGAATTACACGTATCTACTGTTAGGTACATGTGAACATGCCAAGGCATGATGGGGTATTAGGTACTCAATCCATTGACAATAATGGGAAAACTGCATTTATGAAGTCCGACGTGAAAATTCACATGGCTGGAGTATACATACATCTATGCCTCCAAATGATATTAATTATTTACGATTCGGCTCGCAGAAATCTCAATTTGAGTGAAATTGCCTGCGTGCGATACTTATAGTAAATTGACATGCAAAACGCAAGCTGGTCGAGTTTCATGTCATAGTCACTAAAAGCTGATCCTGTCTCTTGTTGACAGGTACATATCAGGTCAATTGTGACCCTTGAGCATTTTTGGACGACAAGTTCATATTTTATCTAACGAGGTCATTTCTGTTTTTTAAAAAATATTTGCCAACGAAAAAATTTAAGCATTGTCAGTACACATTACTCTTGATTAGGCACAGAGAAAAACGAAATTTCCATTTTACATGATTTGGGATTTATGGAACCTCTGTTGACTTTTGTTGCGTCATGTCATCACACTGACTACTGCTCATGTTGTAATAACTGGTTGCATTGATGCTGTTTTTGTTTAAAAAAAAGTGTAGATACAATGGTAACGAAATTGTGAAATTCCACAAAGTCATAAAAGAAGTCTCAAAAGTTGCATCTTTATTTGCAACAGGAGAGTTTTCCTGTACACGCCCCTTAAGTAACTTATCCATATATAATTCATCTTTACACACATGTTAAAAAAATGGACAAGGTATTGTGAAGCTAAAGGGAAGTCCCTTGAAACCACACAACTCGTTAATACTATGTATTATAGAACTACAGTACAGAGCCTGATCCAAGAGTAAAGGAATCAGTGAAGGTATGGAGAGTTCGTCAGTTATGTAAAATGTTCTTACATTTTTGATTACAATTTAATACATAGGGATCACTCACAGAATAATAAATGATGGCAATGAATCAACTAAACTGTATCATTATCTCGCATAATTGCACATTTCTCGCTGAATACTTTGTTTGAACTGTGCGTATGTTTATCATAATGATACGTTACGATTCCCCACATACTCTACATTTACTAGACTGTAGTAACTCCTGACATTTATCATTCATAACTATACAGTGACGTTACAAGTATCTATGATTACTCCAAAATTCTGCGGCTAAATTGTTGCTAGAGCCTTAATCAGCGCACCTGGTTTCGTTAGTTAAGTTATGCAAGGATTTAATATAAATTCAATGTAATAATTTGAAACTTGTACTTCATTTATATGCAGGCACCTCTGGCTCTAGATACAAATGGTTGGGACATTCGAGATTCAATACCTGGCCAACCCCAGCGTGACTACCCGTTATTGTCTAAAATACCCCGGACAAGTTTCAGCTGCGAAGGAAGAATCCCTGGTTTTTATGCCGACCCAGAAACAAGTTCGAAAACTAGGATATACTTTTCAGCTTTAATAAAAAATTATTGTTGTTAGTTTTCGTACCTTATCATTTAGCCCCAATTTGGCATTATTTCCACACATAATATGTACTTAATGTACGCAATGCATTAAGAACAGGGAAAGTAATTGACATCAAAGTAACGTTTTGACTTTTGACGCACTATTGTCAGTGTTAGCGCAGTCAATTACTGCATACTTTAAATATTAATGGTTATTGCCAATTTTAAAATCCAATTACAGTAGCCCAGCTTTTCCTCTTGTAAGGGTGATGTAAGTGTGAAAATGATTACAAGTTATGGTATGACCTCCTGATTGTCCACTGCATACTCCCATTGCATACTGGAAAAGTTCTTGACAGCTTGTGTGAAGATGGGATATTCAGTACACATAACATTAAGATGCAAAATAATTGTTTCTGTGGGTAAATAATAATTTCCCTGTATCAATATAGGATGCCAAGTATTTCACCGGTGCAATGACTGCAGTGATCAGCCTAATCTCCAAATGGAATCCTTTTTATGCCCAAACGGCACAGAGTTTAATCAGCAGGTGAGCAAAATTGTTGACTGATAAAATTGTATTTACTTCAAGTAAAAAAAACGTCTTGCAAAAAATTAAGATTTGCGTAATTCGCAATTACTCATTTAAATCAAAAGCAAAAATCAGTTGTAGTAAGATATATGAGAGACTACCAGCTTCTATTGATCTCATATTTATACCCAGTCAGGGATATGTTTCTCTGTTTTCTTGAATACTTCATGAGAAGATCCCATAAAGCACTGATCTTTAATTCATGATGAATACTCACATCTTTCAAGATGATAGTAGTCATTTACAAATTACTGAACTAGTCACGATTATATGATATTTGTAATCTTCCAGCCCCAGGTCACATAACATAATCTGTAATTAATTCGTTTTTTTATTCTAATGAGCCGTGCGCAAGTAAAGGGCAAATCTTGCATGATACACCTGAACTCGAATAGTTTCAGAGCTGCAGTGTAACAAAATTTCCATATATTCAATGGATGTTCTATGTAATTATATGTACTCAAGTTATCCAAACTGTTAGCTGTTACTATTCATTTGTAAAGCTGTTTGTGGGTAATAATGAAATATAAATGAAAGCAGTGCAGTGTGATCGTGTGGCGTGAATGCATCAACATTATAAATGCAGCCAAACCGTAGAAAAATAATTACATTCAATGCTTCATAAAGCTTATCCATAAGTAAACGAAAAAGTGATCAACGAGAAATTATTAACCAGAATATTTTTAATTACTTGCAACTTGGCCTCTAAAATGAATGCTGATCATATTCTTGTTGCAAGTATACAATACAATGATTTGTAATATTTAATGAATAATAATGCAAATAAAAATATAATAAAATTTAACTATTAATAATTATAGTGAACTTGAACATTTCCTCAAATGAATAGGTACTTAGGTACACAATAAATTGATAGCATTTATTTGTATGAAATTTTCCACCAGATTCTGACGTGCGATTGGTGGGCAAATGTTCAGTGTCCTGAGTCTGAAAAATATTTTGGTATCAACACCGAACTTGGAGCTATGTACCAGGTAAAGCATTTTTATTATTCCTAGTTTTTCCTGAACGTGTGAACATAGGAAGTAATTACTAGTTGGGATTTTAACCGTCGCTTGTTTGTGCAATAATTACAACTCTTAACTCAAGTTGACTTTAAATGGTAACTAAATGGTATACTAGGGAGTTAAACCAGCTGTACTGACACCTTAGATTTTTAGGTTTTGACCCAACTCTTCAAGTCACACATTGTCCCAAGGGCATGATGATAGAGAACTGATAAATATGTACAGTGACGAAAGATTTTATCTCATCTTGGCATTTACTATTGAGCTACATATTCCCACTGAAGTATGCGGATTACTTGCTAATGGTCTGCCTGAGAACTTCAATGAATTAATTGGTTCACAAAACATAAAAATTGAACGCATTCCATTATAAGAACGCTTAAGCGGAGCGTTATGATAACTAAATTGCTTCTGCCGTTAAACAACCCTGACATATTTGCATTCCTGTATAAGTGTGTTCTCTTGTACTGTAGTAAATACATACGTCTGTAGCATCATTACCTGCATTGCATACCAATTAGGTACAACACGAGGCAAAATCAGGCTTGAAATATTTTCAGATTAAATCAGAAGTGTGAGTTTTACTGAAACGATTAAAATAATAATTTCTGCTCATTATTACTATTCTTGCTATTATAATTCTTCCGTAAGAACTGAAATCCACGTTTTAATGAGAATTTCAGGATGGCAGCTATGCTTACCTGTCTGCTGCAAGACGAGCTCCACAAGTAAAGAAAGTTGCGCCAGGGATTATTCCTCGTGAAGAGCGAGAGCCCCTTCCTCCAGAGCTCCGATCGACACACCGAGGTGACGGTCATCATGGACCACCCGCACCTGGAAATGCTCGTTCAGAAATCCCCAAGCCTATAGCACAAAGTACAACTACGACCAGAAGACCTAGTTCCAGAAGAACAACAGAAACAACAACAACACCGTCGCCCCCTCAAAGTTTTATCAGCTCGGACTACTCAGATTACCTTGATGATGTAAGTCCGGAAGGCAGGGATAACAAATTGTCCAATTTGGAAGAATCCGAAAATAATGGGAATGAATCTGCCATTGGTTTCCGTACAAATATAAAATCTTCCTCCGGCAACAGGATAAAAACCACTACTGACAAATCCACGACAACCCATAGTAAGGATTTGCAAGAAGCAGAGAAATTACCTCAAGGATCAAAACCTACAAGTTTCATCGTAAATCGAATTAATGCTCTTGCCAATATGACCCAGCCCCCGGTTCGTGCATTTCACAAACATTTTTTTATTAAAATGATTTCATTTTTAAAATTGTGTTCGTCGAATTAATGATTTCGTAACGTGCTCTGTAGAAAGAGGAGTCAACAACTCCCAAAAATAAATCACCAACTGCTGAGGGACGGTCAGTCTTCCCACCTGAGAGCACAATTACAAAACCCAGCCCGACGGCTCCAAATCTTCCTCCAACAGCACCACCCGCCACAGGTTTGGGAAGTGGTGGATACAGTTCGCCTGAACTTCCGAATGACGAATATTTACCCCCAAGGAAAGATTTCGAGAAACCTAATGATGAATATTTACCTCCGAGGAAGGGTGTCAAGGAACCGGAGAAACCTCATGATGAATATTTACCGCCTAGAAAAGACCAGGAAAATAATTTTGTCCACAATAATTATTTGCCTCCGAATTCCGGTTACGATTATCGAGGCTTAGACCGGTATGTGACAGCACCTCCACCACCCCCCAAGGTACTGTCAATGTTCTATTTTTTTACTTCTCAATTCTCAACATAATCTTCTGCTCCTACGAAACTGACTTCATTTAACGATCTATTCGCAAGTAAAACTTAATTCTGTTGGGGTGCATTTAGTTATTAATAAGAAATAGCATACAAATCTTTTACATGTGGGGTGTTTAAAATCCAGTGTTATTGCTCTAAATCACATTGTTGACTTTTTGAAGCTCGTGCATTTGTCCAATATTACTTAAAATGGCGCTGATGCTTATTTATACTTTTAAGTGTCATTTTAATTTTGTTCGGGAATTGATAAAAAATGATGTTAAATACTTATTTGTAATTAAATTGAGCAGGACTCTTATGAGCCAATTCCTGACTCATACTACCGCCAACCCTCGAACGGTTACGGTGCTCCGAGTGTGACTTCCTACGCGGCGCCACCATCTACTGGTACTCCTCCGATTTCTTATGGCCAACCCCCACCAGCGACTTCTTACAATCAAGCTACACCTTTGAACTCCTATGGTGAACCTAAACCTCCAACTTTGTATGAGCAACCTCCACTGGCAACTATTTATAACCAACCCCAGGAAGTACCTTCATATATCCAGTCTCAACCCGCATCCACGTACAACCAACCTCAGCCTGGTGCCTCGTACAACCAACCTCAACCTGGTTCCACATACAACCAACTTCAAAATGGTCCCACGTACACCCAAACTCAGGCTGTAACTTCATACATTCAACCTCAAACAGGAACATCATACAACCAGCCGCTTCAATCTGCAACATCATACAACCAGCCGCCCCAATCTGCAACATCATTCAACCAGCCGCCCCAATCTGCAACATCATACAACCAGCCGCCCCAATCTGCAACATCATACAACCAGCCGCTTCAATCTGCAACTTCCTACAATCAGCCCCAATCTGTAACTTCCTACAACCAACCTCAGCAACCGGCAGATTCATACGTACCACCATTAAACTCCTATGGTGAACCACCTAAACCACCGTCATCATACGGTGAGCCACCTCAGCCAAAAGGATCGTTTGGTGAACCACCGACGCCCTCTCCTTATGTACGACCAGTGAGTCAACAACTCCAACTCCTCCAACCAGTCTTGACTTCGAATGTTCAGGTCTCCTCTCCTTCTGCCCAAACATTGCAGTTTACTCCAGAATCACTGAACGTTTTGAATCATCACCAAAACCACCCCCACCTAATAAATTCTGGATCACTGTTACTTCATGGCTAGAAGTAAATGTAAAATCTGGTTGACAATATTAATGTTCAAATTTTTCTAGATACTACTACTATATGAGACTTTGACATACGTCATAGAATTAAAATCCGTAACATTAAAGCGAGCGCGACAAACAAATTTCAGTTAGCATGTGTGTCTTAGTCATCAAGACTGACTATTTTAACTATTTATGAGATTATGGTTCACTCTAAAATTATTTACATTTCCTTTCTGCTTTTCATTGAATGCAAGTAAAATACTTTTATGATGTATGATTGGGTATTTCATTAAAAGTTTGTAAACTTCTGATATCAACAGTGTAATGTGCGTATACTTAAGATTAATAAAACGTGCTTATAACCCTTTGTAAACTAAACTACTACCAATGAAATGTTTCAGGCAACTACATGATACGAATTTATCAAAATGTAAAATCCGAGGCATGTGCATTCACTACAAATAATCTTGGATATAACCAGCAGAAATGGCGGAAATATATATGTTACAAATGTGCCTTCATACATAGGTGGATTTCTAGTATACTTTTAAGCATTTAATGAACCTACTCATTTTATAAATACTTGTACTCAGCTAGCCATAAACCAATTGGGAAATCACAAGAAGATTTTAATCCTGCTGAACATTTCGACATACACCAGGTATCATACATCCACAATGCATTAAATGAATCGAAGGTAGGTCAAAATGATTAGTTCCACAGTACCACAAAGCAACTCCTGAGTGTAAGAAATTAACTCTAAATTTTTAACAACGCCCTCTTCAACGCTGCTTCCTTCTTCTTTCGTTTCCGTTTTCGTTCTCCAACCATCTCTCTGAAAGTTTCAATTTCTTGTTTTTCTTCGCGCCGATTGCTCAAAAATTTAAGTCCAGCTAGGTTGAATCCGATCATATCTACTAAGTATTTCTGTCGTTGCTCAGCCAAGGAAGCAACTCGCTTAAGGTTATCTTTGTCTGAAAGGCTAATAGACGCTAAATGAAATTTCATAAGACTGTACAAGCAACGAAGAATTAATTCGGTTGCTAATGGGTACACTTCTAACACTTCTCCGATGACAGGAATAAATCGATTCACATATTCAACAGGAAGCAGCATAACACTTTGTTCCAGTTCTGAGGCTTTAATTCCTGTTAAAATTTTGAGAATGAACTCGGTTTTGTCCTTGGCACCATACGCAGTAAATAACGGATTTGATGGGGAATCTTCTTTGTGAGCGTCCAGAGCTTCTATTAGCTTATCCGCCTAATACAAATAAACATTAAGCATCAGTAAAACCAAGATACTTAAAACCAAACACCTCAACATTCAGTAACGCCATTTAAGTAGAAATGTTTCAGATGAAGATCCTTCGCAGAAAAATATAATTGAATCCAAACTAATTCGTACCGATCGTTCACTTTCAGCTGTTTTGAGAGCCGGTAAGGAAGGGTTCTCTACTACGGCATCCTTTTCAAGTTCTTCTTCACGTTCTTGTTCTCTTTCGTCGTCAATGACCAGGATCTTAATAATTCAAATATTTATTCTCTCGTGTTTGGGAAATCAAAATAAAAAATTATGTCTACATATTTCAAAAAAGTCTCACATCTTGGGTTCTGTTGTATAATCGTATTGTTTGGTCGCGTCCGGCAGTTGCCACATACAACCCACCAACACCCATGCAGGTAGCGCCTCCTTCAACGTGAGCCTGTAAGGTAAGAGTAGTTTCAGTTTAATACTAAGACTAAACAGTTTACGTTTGTTTATATAGCACAGTTTTGATATTAGTGGTGTATGAATATGGCAAAGTTAAAACTGCTTTTGCTGGGGTAATATTCCTGACTCCATATAATAAGTAAATACGGTACTCACTTTCAATGTTTGAACTCGCTGGTGATTGTCTCCATCATAAACATTAAGAGAGTCTTTAGCGATGGAAAATATGTAATGTGTTCTCTCCTGAAAAGCGCAACTGACTAAGCCATCAGAATGTTTCATAGTTGCATGACAATCACCAAAGTCTAATCCCCATACACGAACAGTTTTGTCACTAGAGCAGGAAACAAGGAGTTGGCTGTCTGATGAAATATCCACGGACAGTACAGGTAAACTGTGTCCATACATTGCCAGATGAAATTTTAATGTGTCGAAGTAAAACAGCTGCAAGTTAATACAGATAGTATGAATATAATGCATGAAGCAACATGTGACAACAGTAACGACACTTCTTTCCACTGTCTTACCTTAATTGTAGAGTCTAACAGTCCAGTAGCTACAAACTTCATATCTTGACTAACTTTTACGCTAAGAATGCTGTCCTGAACATCCAATTGACGCTTTAGCTCAAACTGCAGTTTCCCCTCTGTCATAAAGAAGTCGTAAAATTGTACAAAACTTCCATTGCAAGTTGCGAACCCCATGTTGTTTGATAATATGTCGATACTCCATACACTATGAATTTACCAAATAAACAAGAATTATTGTAAAATCTCTTGGCCGAAGGAAATGTGTCCAAATTTAAAGGTGAAAGAACTTAAAAACGGTACTCACTTGTCGCTACCACTTTCTTCCACTTGTGTTATTACTCCAGTGGAAATATCTCCCAAGATTAAGTGGCCACTTGTAGATCCAGCGATAAAATGGCGATCGCCTGGACAGAACGATGCGCTGACAATGGGGTATTCGTGTGGTATGGTAAGAACACAAGTTAACGCACTCCTGAAAGTATAAAAAAACCTTTAAGTTTCTGAAGTTCAAAAACTAATTCGATTGGTACCTAAATTATCCGTATTTTACCTGTTCCAAACTCTAATACAATCTGCAGAAGCAGTAAGTATTGCAGTTCTGTCCGAAGAAAAGCAAATAGCTCGAACAAGTTTTCGGTGACCGTCGAAGCCAAATATGTCACCACCGGATACAGGTTCTGCAGAATCACTTAACTGTTGCGACGTTTCGTTGAAAGTAATAACCTCAACTTGATTTGAAGGTAAGCAACACAGAATCTACAGGACAAGGTAATGATACTCGAAAATGACTGTCACATGATCCAGCATACATAACACATGTTTATTACAAAGAAGGCCACATAGTAAATAGTAGACATTTACCTTTAAGGATTTATCCTTGTCAATAAACGCATCAATTGATTTGACTTTTCCCTCAGAAGCTTTCACAGACTCAGCTCTGCGAATCAGGTCTCGCAAAACAAGGCCCTTCTCATCGCTTGGATTCTTCTTGAGCCTTTTCTTCTGCTTTTTTAAAGCCTCCTCAGGGGTACTGAGAATAAAGATCTCAATTTCCGACGATTTGGATCCACTGACAACTAAATATCGATCTTCAACTACTAATAATGACGAACAACGGTCGTGGGAATGGCGCAACAAAGTTCCCACGGATTCATTCAACCAATCATCCCTAACTTCGGAAGACAGGCTAACTTCAGGTAAAGCTTCAGTCAGCCTCACTACCTTCAAATGATTTTCCGCTATAATGATAGTATCCCGCCAGATGTTGACATCCCACACCTTAAAAGCACAAGAAAAGTGTTGATTTCTGAATTCTTCAAATTTCACAACTTTAGCATTAAACTGCATATTAAAGCTTACCTGCCCAATACATGCAATAGTGTGAATGCACTCATTGGTCCGTGTATCCCAAACATGAACAGTGGCATCGATAGAAGACGACAATAGATACTTGGACTCATTCCAAAAACGGAGCTGTGTGACCGGACCCTTATGACCCTTCAGTTTAGCAATACCAGTCTCACTAACACAATCCCACAATATTACCCTAGTATCCTTCCCTCCCGATGCCAGAACTGTCCCGGAATCGTCCCATGCGAGACTCATTACACTACCTGCAAAACAGGGCATTTGTATTAAATGCCTTATTTACACCTACCAGAAAAACATACTACAAAAATGATCTTACTGGTATGGCCCTCAAATGTGACTTCGGGGTCTGGAGAAGCCTCCTCGCTTTTATCTTTTAGATCGTAAATACCAACACCTCCTCCAGCATGCCCAACAGCCAACATCGTCGCATCATGATTAGGTTTGAGTATAACGGCCGGTGAATCACAATTCATAGTCTTAACCTGAAAAAAAAAACGATTTTTAATACTAATGATTGCTACTCAAACTTCTTGTAGTTTAAAAAAACAAGAACACAATTAACCTTCCTTTGCAGGCGTCTATCCCAAACCGTGATGACATGAGTACCTCCAGCAGCCAAAAAGCGGTTTGGTTGTAAGTAAACAGCATTGCAGTTCTTGGCAGCGACCACTCCAAAGATACCCGTCGGAGAAAAACGAAGATATTGTTTTGTAACTCCCATTTTTTAATGTAACAAAATGATGTACACTTTACGGAACTGATGATTTTTTTTAAAGTAAATTCTTAACGAAGTAACACTACTAAACCCTACTTCAATGTCAGGAAATGATTCTAAATTCACTACATATAATCACTACAATAGTTTGTTCAATATTAATTCCACATTTAGCCCTTGATTTATTCCTTCTGCAGACCCGCCATCATTGCCTCACTTGCCAAACTCTGAATTTCTTGGAAGCGTTGAGAAACCCTTTGGTTGGCTTTCAGGTATTTTTCGACACAGGCTGTGGTGCAGCGATTCTCTTGGTCCTTGATATTCCTGGAAGTGAAATCCCAAACACAAGCCCGGAAACAATGCTCAGCAACTTTGTTATAGTTTGTTAAAAATTCTCGAAAAGTTTGGAGTTGTGTGGAGTCCAGATTATTCACATCAACTTGGCTACCTGCTCCTGCTTCCAACACCTCCGACATTCTGACAATCCAATTTCACTCTGGATTAAGTACACATGGGAAGACTTCTGTCTTCGATCTAATGCTGGACAAATTTAGTTATAATACTCCTGGATTGTCCAATAAATTAGAGGAAATTAAATAAAGCAAGTTGACTAATGCTCCAATTTGAAGATTTACTTTTCCAATGTTTTCCTTTGAAAGTCGACATACAGACATTTAAATTTACGGCATGCACGTTGAGGCACATGGCACATGGTAGCTGTAAACCCCATCGACCCCATGTATAAGCAACACATGTGAGACAAGTTTGAATTCAATGGCGCGTATGTATCCCTGGCTTGCGGCAGTGGCGGTTGCAGCGTGGCTAGCACTGTTCGGCCCTTTCTTTCATTTCATTGGTTGACTGCCAAATGTCACCAGGGTCAGGTCAGTTGGATTGGATGCTCTAAAAACATACCTGCAGAAAATATCATGGTTTGTTGCGAAATGATTATTTCCTGGTAAATGGAACAACATTGGATGGCTTAAGTTAACATTACTAACCCCTCACAGATTTGGGATAAAGGGCTCAGGGGCATTGTTTTTTATTTTATTTTTTATTTACAATCTTATAGGTTCGCCCATGACCAAATATGTATTTCAATTGATAATATTATCACAAATATATTTATAGCGGATTCTCATATTAGTTGTATTAATCTCTCAGGGGCACTATTTGAAGAGTGGATTAAATACCTGACAAATTTATTGTCTGGACGCTTGTAGTTCCCGAGATATGAGAGGTCAAAGGTCACGTTCAGGTTCACCACGAATGTAACACTACGAACTTCAGTTCCATGAGCACACCTACGCCCACACCCGTTCAGCCTCTGACAGCCAGCTGAGCCAGCCTCGGTGCTCACTATTACAAGGTTTGAAAATCTGAGTGCTTATGGTCAGGTTTCAAACATAAAAATTGATTTCAATATCTCTTGATGTAACGACCGTTACTGATTCCACAGGGAAAATCTGGTTGTTTTGAGTCAGCTTAGGCTTCCGAAATAGAAACGGATTTCAATATTGTTTGATTCCTGCACTCATTCCAGATTACACACTTTAAAAATCTAATTGTGGAAATTTTTATTTTACTTTGGAAACACGGGCGTGTTAATTTTTACCAAAATCGACATTAGCTTGTATATTTAACCTATTTGTGACCTTTGACCTCTCGTATCTCGGGAACTAGAAGTTTGCTAACAAACAATCAGCGCGAGGTGGACGGAACTTTGTGCGTGTACTTTGTGGACTTCGGGACAGTGGGCCAGATACCTGTACAGTTACAAAAAATCTTATTGGGATCCTCATTGTTGCTGTAGGTGTCACATGTGCGATGTTTACTTGTTGGTTCAGTTTGCACCTATGCTCTCCACATATGTACATGACTAATTTGCGTACTTAAGAGCAGTGCTCGGCACGGGTACGAAAAATCGGTACCCGTACCCGTACCCGAAGTGCGGGTATTTCAATAACTGGTATCTATACCCGTGCCCATACCCGAGTATCCGGGTACAAATTTTTCGTACCCGTACCCGCAATGTAATCTCAACCCATGTACCTGTACCCGTATTGTACTCGTACCCGAAAATACGCGAAAATTGTACCCATACTCGGGTATCTCAGTGTCGTATCCGTACTCGTACCCGGGTACTTTATCCAGATTTGTTTTAATGTAATACATAGTACGTTATATGTAATACTGTATGACACCTGAGTGGGTAATTTTGACTAGCTAGAGAGGTATTTTACATTGCATATTTTTATTGAAGAGTAGAAAACTATAAGTGTTTTTGATTACAAGTAAAATTATCCCCATTTGATTGTTTATGGGCTTATAGTATTTTATAGCACCCAGTCCATATGTAATTGCATTTTTGGCTTGGGACATGGCTACTCGATTTTTCACTTCTTGATTTATTCGGCCTTTTACATTAATTTTCTCATCTCAGTAGCTCTGTGTACATGTAACTAATTAATATCTTGTTACAAATATCCGCCTTTTCCTAATCAACTACCAATTACAAAAATATCTTGCCATCCAACTCATCGGAACTCTAATTTTTAAATTGTATTAATTGTGACTAATGAAGTATCATGTGCATACGTGTCAATAGGGTATGTCGATTTGAAAATACCCGGCATTTTGGGCAACTCGCCCGCCCAAAATGCCAGGGCATTTTGGGCATTTTCATTTCAGGGCGAGGGCGGCATAATAGGGCATATTGGGCAAGGGCATTTTGGGCATTTTCATCGAGGACAAATTGGGCATTTTGGGCAGAATCGTGGAATATAATAGAACAATCTATACAATTTGACAATGAATTTGAAAATTTCTTTGTAATTTTGGAGATAAAGCTTTCGAAATTTTCTTGAAAATTTTATTCTGTCATTATTTTGACGAAGTTATTTCAACCGGTAATGAAATACGTTTGGATACCATAGGTCATATTGAACATTACCATTTGTGAAACACCTGTACAGTACACGATACGGCTATAAATTAAAATATTCTAGGAACTATTTTTCCAAACTGCAGACGATGCAAAATGATCTTCCACCATCCTGGGAATATTCACATACCCATATGAATGTATTACTGTGATCAGAAATGTCTTTTCGGTAAAAATTAGAACCCATACGGTAATTGTATTACACCATAAAACTACAAACAACAATATTTGGGGGACCCGTATAGAGGATGTATATTGGTTTCTACTCGAGCCATTTTTGGCTGATCGTTGCAAACTGCAGACAATAGTGATGTAGAACAAAATGAGTATAAAATTCAGCTACATCAGCCATTTAAATTTTGACTGATCCCTTACTATCAGATTTTTACTTTAGGAGTTCGTACTTCAAAAGAAAATAGTACTTCTGCCCGCCCGTCAGTGACGCATATGTAAATTTACTTCATATTATTGTTTACATAGAAATTTATTTTCATAGGAGTGATAAATGATATCATCTCATGTCAATGAAATTAAATTGATTTGACTGTTTTTGCCATTACAATATACGCGAAGAAGCGAATAACCAGACATTCACATTTATAAGTTTTCCTTGGCTGCGCTGTCATGCATTTGGATGGATATTCTGAATATATGCTAGTAATCAAATTTTGGTGCCATGAAAATGCCCAAAATGCCCAACTTGCCCTGCCCAAAATGCCCAAAATCCGGGCATTTTCAAAAGCTGCCCACATGCCCAGTTTTTGGGCATGTGGGCAGGCATTTAGGGCATTTTCAGCTGGGCGGGCAAATACTGCAGGGCATTTTCAATCGACATACCCTACGTGTCAATCAGACTATTTATGCAATTAGTGACAAAATACTACATTATGAAGATGTTTTGCATAAAACTTCGTTGAATCCTATTCTCCACTTCTATTTTGATATTATTCCTCGTCTGTTTATTAATTATTCTTCCTAAAACATGGTTCCATAAAAATATATATTGTAGATATAAATAAATATTTTAGCAACACAGTCTGAAATACAGGTACTGCATTTGTAAGGTTAAAAGGGTAAAAACAATAAGCTATATGTATTCAGAATTACTAAAAATACCGACAGAATTTTCCAACGGAAGTTCCATTATTTTCATAAAATTCATCAAAATGTCTCAAATCTCAACATATCCAAATACTCGGGTACAATGGTCGCGGGTACGAGTAAATGACACCATTATACCCGTACCCGGTGGGTATACACCCATTTTGAAATCCTTGTACCCATACCTATACCCGTATCCGTACCCGAGATTTTGAGCCGACCAAAGTGTACCCGGGTAGTACCCGGAATTGTTCGGGTACACAAAATCCGTACCCGGGTAGTACCCATACCCGTACCCATACCCGTTTACCCGAGTATTACCCATACCCGTGCCGAGCACTGCTTAAGAGAAGACCGATTTCATAGTCTGTTACCGTGGTAACATGACCAAAGGCTTAATTCCGGGCGGAAATCTGTGTACAGCAATAAAAATACCTCTGCGCCCGCATGCAGGCGGCCGATCCGAGAATTAGAGATCGCAATTGGTATACGTTTACAAGATGGAACGGTCGAAATGCTCGTAGTTGATTGAACATTTTCGAGGCGCCGGTAGTGGTGAAAATCTTCTCGGATATTACACTACAGTTCTCAAAGGAATTCAGGAGAAACAACTTGTTTAGTCGAGGAATCTGTCCTTATTCTGAAATCTTTAGAATTTTTTACCATATCACCATTATGTAAGCGTTTGTTTTGAACTATTAATTCTTCACATATTAATGAAAAATCCCTTGCGTTAGCAAGGGCTGATTTGGGAAACAATCATAAAAAACCCACTTGATACAGAAATAATTGAGGCCTGCTAAAATAATTTATTACCTCTTACTGGGGTATTTTATTTTTGATGCAGGGGACCAAAGAGAAATTACAATAATTACCTTATTGTATTATCAATTGCTGGTTTCGTCTACTGGATTGCACCAACGCCCAAACCAATAGCGACACAAGGTAAATTCCTACATGGAATTATTTTTCAACCGCCTCAAATGTACTGTGTCGAAATAATCATGGAAACTTCTTTTGAGCATCAGATTTTTTTTAAATGAATGCAAAGCTTATTCAGCAGTTACTGAAACTAAAATTGAAAGTTATGAGCACCAGGGATTCAGTTATGCTATACAATAGGCTATCTGCAGATATCATATGAATACATTCTGGAAGCATTTTAACGATTTACTGTAGGAAATAAACCAAGCGTATAACAGTAAATACTACTACCTACATGGGATAAATAACTCATTTGGCTCCTAACCGTACTTTTCCTAATTTTTAAGTCTCAGATGAAGTGCCTGCGATTCCGTTCCCATGTCATCTTGGAAAGGAATACCAAGATGGATGCACTCGATGCATTTGCAATGATGACGGCGTTGCAACCTGCGAGCGTTTTCCCATATGCAATCGTTCACAAATTGGTTCAACATATGTCACGACAGAGCATATTACTCCTTTCGTTTGGTCGGACACAAAGGGTAAAGAAGCATAACTTTTTCTTAAGGGTACACATAAATTAAATAAACGTCCACATGTGTTTGGATTCATGTGTACACTATTTCAGCATGTATGTATATCTAAGTACAATAACTTACTATTTTGGTTTCCATGATGTGACGAACAAACACAGGAGAATGTATCATCGGCCACAAATTTTTCTACGGATGCAATTTCTGTCAATGCTTCGGATGCAAAAATGAACATGACAAAATGTACAGATGCGATGGCATTTTAAATTGCAGAGACTCATTGTCCGATTTTGATCCGGGTTACTACGCCAAAAGAATACCAGTGGGGTAATTTGTTTTTGTTCATCTTACATAAGGAATTTATAGTGGGAAGATAGAATTATGTATGTATGTGCATATTAACGTTATTAATATACATATTCCCATTTATTAAACAGTACTAATTTCCAGTTGAATGCCATGTGTAGGCGCAACTAAGTGCATTTTCTTTTAATTACACCTTTCTTGACCAAAAATAGAAAAGTACTATTATGTCATTAATTGCAAGTTTTGGGATTTTATATACCATCCATTAGATCGTTAGGGTATGTATAGATAATGAAATTTTATATTCTAAGACATTTTGAACTTTGGGTTTCCTGTGACACTAAATTGCTCCAATTCGATTTTTTTTTCAGAAAAATAATTAACACGGATGACTGGGAAATCTGGAAAACGAAGTTCCAATCTTGAATATGTGAGCCTGTTTAGCCTTTGCCTTTATGCAAATAGCGTCATTCTTGTTTTATATTCGGAAAACTAATTGCATAATTTATTACTTTTTATGGATGTTTCTTAGATTGTTACCTACTATAGATACTTATTATTAGCCTGTGTTAATGTTAAAAAATGTAATAGTTAATCCGGCAAATGGAGTCATAAGTCTTTACACTGATAAATATCAACACCATATACGATATTCCATTTCGAAAAGCTGAATGAATTATCACTAATAATATTATATTGTGGATGTGTGTCTTTTATAATTCATTTTATAAATTGGTATTATTCCTAATTGAAATACCCATAGGTTCATTTTCGTTTCACATGGTTCTGAAAAATCCAGTCCTTTCTGAATTAAAGGTGCAAGTAGGTGCATGTAGTAATCTGTGTGAGTATCAAGTGTAATAAGACTCCTTGCGAATTCTCATGAACATGTGAGCATTTTGCCTTCCACACGTATACATAGAATATTTCTGAAGTACAGGTTGCAAGTGCAATGTGTCTTCATATACAGTATGCTTCTTAATCTCAAATACCATAGCCGTGTTTCCCATATAATAACTCTTTACTTCCCATGTTAAAGATGACTGTTCTACAATGACTATCAGAGAACTTCACATGTTTTTGCTTGCGGTCATGCAAGGAAGCATAGAAACAGGCTTAAAACAACGGTAAATCCTGTCTTGAGTCTTGCGAAGACCCAAATGAAAATTATAAACCAACTCTTTGACTCAGTTATGAACAGTGTCAGAGGAAATGTACAAGAGTTGACAGCCTGTTTTAAAAATCCTTTCAGCTTATTTGATATTTTGTTGAATTTTAATTTCTCCCTTTACCTTTGTGGAATCTTATAAAGAATAAAATGTTGTTTTGGGCTCTAATCCTGATAGGATTCCTCCTATATTTCCTGTTGGATGTGCATTATTTTGTACGTGTAATTTTTACTTACGTCTTTGCAAAATATTTTCGTCAACGCATCAAGTTTTTAGAACCCTCCGCCGTTTACGGTAAGCACTTTTGGATTTTTTATTAAAATTGGTTATCAGAAAATAACCTACAATTTGTGTAGTACAGTAGGTAAGCCTGCATTTTATGCAACTACACATACTATTTCTTGTTGGATATTCTAAAAGTAAGCGAGCTGAATTGATCGTGAGGATTTTGAATAATATATTTATATACTATGTATTGCGATTTTTGTTTTGTGTAAACAACAACTCATTATTTGTTTATAGGTATTTGCTTACCATCTGATGGAGACTTCATGGTCACTCATATGAACAACTCCCGTTACCTTCGGGAATATGATTTTGCCCGTTTTGACTACTTGATGCGGACGGGAACATTAGATCTGATCATGAGGAAAGGCGGGAACTTTCCCGTGGCAGCCGTGACTACCCGGTATCGTCAACCCCTCTGGATGTTTTCCGTATACAAGGTGAGAGTTACTCTTCCTCTACATATCATATGCTTATCATTTGTACGGAGTCGACGATATCAGACATTCTTCCCATAATGATACCCGTAATAATTGTGGAAGATGAACACCAGTGGTCCTGGTATATGCCCTACAAATATATGCACATGTTAGCACATTTGAAGACATTCACCAAACATGTTTATTTATCTAGTACTTTAACATGGAAATTTTAAACATTTTAATGACCTCCGGAAGTTAAGTTCCTGTGAGTGCAATAATTACAATATAATCTCTCTCTCTCTTGAAGAGCACCTCTAAAAGAGCAAAGTTTGACTCTCATAATCAAATGTTGTTTTGAGGAAAAAGTTGACATAGGGGTAAACAGAAATATTTACGTTTGGGAGAAACTGCTCTTCTAAGAACATCTTTAAATAGAAAGAGTGCACTGTATATTTAATGCAACTGTAGAAATAAATAGCAGTTCCCTTTGTTTAGTATTTATTTGAAGTAAAATAGATACAATGGGTACATGTACCCATTTTGGGTTTCCAGTTGTATCAACTCTCACTTTTAAGCATAGGAGAAACCGTAAAGTTCTTTATTCAGGATTCTTTTCGGGCTGAGCCCATATCATCCACACATTGCAAGATATGTAGCAGCAACACTAAACCTATTATTTACAGGAGCACGTGTGTTGTAACAATACAGTCTATTGTGTATAATTTTAACATTTACTGCTCCCATTATTAAGCAATAATAACAAGTTTATGCGTAATGACATAAATTTTACAGTTGACTCTTTCTCAATACAATTACTTGTGCAGGTGGAATCAACACCCGTATGGTGGGACAGTAAAAGTCTATACTTGGACCAAAGAGTCGTGACTTTGTCCGACGGTGTTGTCCGTGGGGTTGGTTACACTAAAATTGCTTTTGTAAAAGTTGATTTCGAAGAAATACTACGGAAAGTACACCCAGATGTGACGAAGCCGGAGGCACCTGAGGATTTAAAACGATGGATTGAATTCAATGAAATGCATAGCGAAAAGTTGAAAAAGAAATAAGAAGCATGAACACAGCTCAAGTTCACTGACATTTCTGGTACTGAACTCTTAAGGGTAATCGCTGATGTGCATTGGACATGCTCTAATAATGGAATTGTATCAGTATTTAATTATCATCGAAGTAATTAATAATTGTTGTATAATTATGCCGCTAAATGAATAAAAATTAGTGATGTTTGTACATCTATAGTTACTATATCTAATTATATATACATACGTTTGTATGAGACTATTATTTCATGCTTCACGATTTCACAAACATGTTTCTGCTGAATTTTGTGAGATGCCAAATGCTGACATTCATTGACCGATTGCATTCTCATGTCATATCGGGGGGATGTGAAGGGATAACATTTACATTTCCTTCCAATGTGTGCAATGGCTGGATGGTTGGGAAGATTATCTCGTCACATAGCTCAAGTTCAAGATCAATGTTCGAGGTCATTCTCAACTAACTACGGGTTCGTTCAATCAAATGCCTCAGCCGCTCTATAAATGAAGCACCAAAATTACTACCACAGGAACTTTCACAAAACTGTGTCTCGGCCTTTTTTAACAGTGTGTAATTTCATGAATCAATTATTTTTACACACAAAAATTGTATTTCTATTTTAACACTCCATTTACATTGTGCTACAATTATTAACTAAAATTAGTGTGCCCTTAAGTTTTAGAGTTAGTATGCGTCAGTACTACTTAGGGCATGGACGTATAGATCCAAGGTTTTAATTCACGGTAATAGAATACTGTTTTTAAGAAAGTATGACTGGAAACTTAATATCAAAACAAAAAGGTGCAATATTTCATGTTATTATGTATCCGTCAAGTTTCTAATGCCTTCTAAAATGTATCAAGTCTCACATAAAGCTGATGCTTTTCGTGGTGATATGCATGTGTTTACAGTTTACGCTAATGCGCTCAAATATAAGTAAATACCAATATTTATACAATAAAATAACGTATATATATAATAAGTATGGTATTGTTAATATATTGTAGATACTTATGTACAGAAAAATTGTCAGTAAGACTATTATTATTGTGCATTTTTATCCCTTACTGGTCCACCACTTAAACTTGTCCACTTTGACATTGTATCATATTTATTGAATCATATCATGGAAACTGCGTAATTCCCTGCATTTAAGTTGTTATTTAGGTCCCTAACTGGCACTCGCAACTTCCAATCTACCTCCACAAAAGAGAACCTGATATGGACGTAAAATTATATTACCATGACCGTGCTAAATTTATAAGCTCTCATTACTTAAGAGTTTGAGCACATCAAAGTATGTAATTGTATAGAGCCCACAAATGACTTTATACATACCCATATACATAGTAGTGAGTGTATTTATAATGTTTTCAGCTTTTAAGATAAATCTCTCACAGTTTCATTCCTAATAAGCTTGAACAGTTTAGTAGTTGTTTATTTTCACGAGTAGACAGTTTAAAGCTTTGCGAGTTGAGGTTATCTTCGAAAATGCTGGACACGCACACAACAAGAATCTTAGCGGTTGTGACAGCCGCGGCTGCCTCTGGAGCAATAATAGCTGGGTGCGTCCTGCAAGTTGTGAATAATCGTAAGAATTTAGGAAAGACTCCAAAGAAATGGATCCGGGTAGGAGAAGTGAGCCAGCTCAATATATACCCTGTAAAGTCATGTAAGGGTATTCAAGCGAATGAAGTCCTTACTACCATGGTTGGCATGAAAGGTAACTTATTTTTGCTGCTCGACTGCTTTCCCATTTCCCAATCACAGCAAGCTAGGGAACGATTCATAATTACTTATCTCACTATGTAAGTTTAAAAAAACCCACTGACCATATTTTCCCTAGTGACTGACTACCTGAGAGACAGAGTATTTTCTGTTGTAACATCCAACGGGAGTATTCGTTCTCAGAGGCAATTACCAAGAATGGCACTAATTGGGGTATCCATTACTGACAACCAACTAACCTTGAATGCTCCGGACATGCCAGAAATTATTATTACTATTCCAGAATACAGAAAGGAATTGGTTCGCACGTGCCAGTGAGTACAGTAATCGTTTTTATAATTACAAAAGTCACTTCAAAATTGAAAATTAACACACACGTTGACTTAATACAGAAATAAGGGTAATTGCCAACAGCTTATGTATAATAACATTCTATTATCTGTATACGCAGGTTTAATCTTGAAACTTTTAAAACATCACTTGATTGTGGTGATGAAGTCGGACAATGGCTCAGTGACTTTTTGCAGGTCCCAGGACTTCGTCTTTGCCTCCACCAGGGGGAGGTAACACAGCGTCAAATGACTACTAGGCAATCCAAGTTCCCATTATTTGTACCATCCGATAAGGTATAATCACCTAGAAATTAATAAGGAATCCAAGTACGTAGTCTCCGAAAACTATTTACAGAAAATAGTTTTTGAAAGAGTGAGTGGTTGAAAAATGTAAACCATTTTAACATAGGGTTCATTTCATGACATAACATCTTACATGTTGATGAGTGAGGAGTCGGTGGCGAAGTTAAATGAGAATTTAGAGAAACCTGTTGGTGTTCCTAACTTCCGCCCTAGTATTCTCATTAAAGGCATACCCGAACCTTTTGCAGAAGATATTTGGTCATTTGTGAGGATTGGAGCTGAAGATGGACCAATTTTTAAAGCTGCTATGCCTTGCGTAAGGTAACATTGACAAAGACCATTTATCTCATAGAAAATATTGAAGATAATTATTTTTTTCATTTATAAATTACAAATAATAATAACTATTATTTCAATCAACTCCTCAGGTGTAAACTAACAACAGTTGATCCAGATAATGGAGAGTTTAATGAAACCGGGGAGCCATTAACTTCTCTGTCCAAGTAAGTTTTGCTCTAAAAGCAATTTCATCAAATACAATAAATTGTACACTAAAACAATGATGAATTTGTAAGTCAAAGAACCCATCATTCCAAATAATTATACGTACACATAATACTTTCTAAGTGACAACATTATAATTATTTCCATAGGTTAAAACGATCGCTCGGTGACGAAACTGCTGACATATTGTGCAAAAATTTAGCAATTATGGGAGTGCAGCTGGGTCTTTTTCAAGCTGGGAGCCAAATCCGAGTGGGCGATCCGGTGTATGCTGCTGTTTTGTAAAAGAAATGCAATATTCTCTTTCCAAATCATTTGTCCTACCAATAGCAGTGTAAATACATAGATACATGTGTGGGTACTTATTCTAATAATAAAAGTATTCATACTTTAGCTCAATTGAGGAGTACTCATAACCAATTAAAACCGATTGCAAACCCACTCTGTAACTTACATAAGTGCTTTGCCAATCGATGCCCATAAAAAATTCAGGAATTGAGAAGTAATAACTATTGATTTCCGTGAGCTTACCATAACCAATCCCACGGCTTACAAATTAACAATACACGCTTCTAAACCCAAGAATTGATTATTTAGGACATGAAATCGCATGCCACATGAATGCATTATATATGAGGGAATTTATGGACGCTGCACGCGGTAAGTGTGCAAGAAAGTTTGATTAGCTGTGATGACAGTACTATTATCCACATTGACAGTAGGGAAAAAAGTCGATTATTTGCTTCTAGTAAATATCATTACTCCAGTCCGAGACTCACACAAGTCAGTACAACTCCGGGTAACCGACAAACACTTCTACGGAGCAGAAGAACCTCCGTCTGGAGGATACGTGTAAGAGCTGGTTATTCGGAGTTTAACATGACGATGACGAGTTGAGGGTCTTTTAGTAAATAATACGCTATCAATACGCAAGGACAAGGACGACGGGCACAACTGGGGGCTTCCTCCGGCACATTTCTTTTATCCGAAATTGACATTTGGATCTCCCGTTTCCCCCCTAGTATCTTCCTTTTTACTGTCACAGTAGAATACCCCCTGTCATAGGTGTTGTGAGATGTACAGTTGTCCAGCTCTATAAAGTGCTTTTAGGTATTGAAATGCTATTGAAGTTTTTATATTGAATTACAATCTATTTTAATTCAGTCTATTTCTGTGCACAATACAGTTTTGCTACGCTACCAAGTCTGCAATGCAATGTGGAGTAACATTGCATTGCAGTTTATGGAATTTATTTCATTGGAGCTATAATAGCTTGCTGCTATTTAAAAAAAACAAGTGGCTGTTTGACTTGAAAAATTTGAAAAACTTTTAAGGTAGTGTCAATAAGTATAAGTAGTTTGAAAGAAAAGAATTCATATAGAATAATACAACTAAACTGTGTGGAAAACGTTTCTGGGGACTTACTGACAACTAATATTTTTAAAAAAATCCTTGAAGTAAAGCTTCAATAGCTAAAGAACTGAAACAAAACATTTTTTAAAGGAAATAGTGCAATGGAGGAGGAAGAACTAGGACTTTAATTTATAATTCATAGTGGAACTATTGTAACAAATAGTGGAATATCAAAAATTTTATTATCACTTTTACCAATATACCCAGATGTCGTGTCACATACAAAACGGATACACAGAAAGCTCCAGGAAGTGAGTAATTACTAATGTCAGCTAACAATAATGCGAGGTAGTAGAATCGATTTCGCCAGGGATTATCATGCCACTATGGACTTCAACTAATCATGTTTTGCGCATGAAATATTTTGTCAGTCGCAGTTTTTTAAAGGCATTGATAATCTAACTAAACGGTACTGTATCTAGGAAGCGTAACAGCTAACAACAAATGCAAACACGAAATTCGGGCGACTTTTCCTTCCTAACACCTACTTTCTCCGGTTGTTGACGTGATCTACTTTTTTAGCCATGGAACCATCAAAATTCTGGGACAACGTGAGTCCCGAGTCGGAGTACACTATTTGCTAACGTAAGTGATGTTCCAATGTAACGAATAGTTTGGGGACTGAAGAACGTTTTCAATTCCAAATTTTGTGATACTGTGGCCCTGCATCCCTTTAAAAGGCATTTAGATACATTGAGCCTACTTTCAAGATTGGAAGATATCATGGGAAATAATTTACTGGGGGCGTCATGGACATGGAATACGGGGGATGTAGTCAGCTTTATATTGATGACGACGGCTTTAAATTCCCTGTTGTGGAAACCTGCTCATTCTACAGAATGTACGAAGAAAAAGTACTATGTGAATATTTTTGGCACTCCGCTCAATCACACTGTTCAGTGTCCAATGTATTTCCAATGGACGGTTAGTGAGTTCTGCTGCTATGGCAAATATGACCGGTTTGATAGTGACCCTTTCTGTTGCTATTCGGACACTTATAAGTTAGTCTTGGCTGTGGGGATCATTTGCTTGGTTTTACTTGGGACATCTTGTACCGTGTTTTTCTGCTGGGCGTACAACTTGCCCCATCACATTCTTTATATGCTCACGTGTGGAAAGTTTCATCTGTAAGTTGATCATTTAATTTAATGTTGCTTATAATGGTACTTCTCAAAAATTCTATACATTATATTTTATGTAATTGTGACTATAATGATGATCATGAATGCAGGGCGAATTGGATGAAGCGTAATATGGTAAATGGTCCGTACGTGGATCCAAGCTTTTACTCCGGGGAGCCTTTTTGGTCTCGCGGAGCCTCACAGATCCAGCCATATCCTTTGTATCCAATGCCTCCAAGAATCTTTTATCCAGCCGCCCCAGCTAATATAAAGTTCCGGTGGGACAGTATGGCCACTTCCGGACAAATGCCTCTTTTTATAGTAGCAAGTCGTCAGTTCACTCGAAATCCTTACTCAGCTCGGCCCTCTGATCGTTCATTACCTTCCATACTACCTAACTCCGGCTTTGACACAAGACGCTCCAGCACAGCTACCTTAGCAGATGCTCATAATAACAAATATTTGCCCTCCCTGGAATTCCATGTCAATATGGATGAGATGGAAGCAGCCGCGGAGCTTTTGGAAGCTTTGAAAAGAATTGAGGAAAAGGGTGAAAAGTCTTTGCGGATTCAAGCAGAAATCCCCGAAGAGAGTCTTACACTTGAGCAGGAGACAAATGAGGCAAGAGTTATCACCCGAGCTCCTTCTATTGATAATACTCGGGAAGGAGAACAAGAGAAGTTACAAGATCTGGAGTTTGGCGAAGGTAGGGGAAGAGTTAATCAGTCAGTGGTGCTCACAGACGACATAGTGCCTAATATTTCATTACCCCAAGTTAAAGAGTCGGACGAAGAGACGGTTTCTGATTGCAAAATAGAAAAAACTGAGACTCAAGAATCTTCGGTCGTGCTACCAACTCCCCCAACTTCAAGCTCAAGTATAAGCTTAGGCGAAGAAATTCCTGCTAAAGAGGTTGGCCGAGTGGAAATACCTTACACAGAGCCGAAATTGCCCGGGTCGGTTCCAGAATAGAGTTTTCCTTAGCATGCCGAAATAGTAATTATATATAATTAAGTAATAATAACTTTAAGTCAATTAACAATCACAAAGGTAAGTGTTACTACAGCTTACTGGGGGTGCAAGGTTTAAGTGTTTTAGATAGGAAAGACAGTTCAAAATGAAGTGTTGCACATATCTTAATACTAGTCGGTTTCTTTCCCCTGACGAGCACTCATATCTATATAAGTCATTGGTATTGTTTACATAAATCGACTATGATGTATGGAATTTGAGTTAATAAATGAATTATCGTCGTACAAGGCACTATTGCAACAATGTGATGCTACAGTTTACGACTATTTATTCTGCTACATTTCAAACCGATAATACAAATAATAATAATGCTACCAATCATTTTCTCTACCTCTGATTTTGTATATTAGTGACTGGCTGTATATTTAACTGCTGTCCTTCCAAAATTTGAGTTCCTCCTTGAATAGCCGATTCGCACCCTTCTGTGTCTTTAAACGTCACGAATCCGTACCCTCGGTTCATGCCAGTATTTTTATCGAAAGGGACGAATGAAGATGCCACCCGTCCAAACTTGGAAGCAAAGGCTCTCAGTTCATTTGCAGAAATCGTCCATGGAATGTTACCAACAAAAATCTTCAATGCATTATTTGCATGTCCTGCCATGTTGAAAATTACGTAACAATCCCACGGGGTTTTACAAGTCTTAGTTGTTAAGCGTTAGATTGAACTGTGATTTCTATCAGGTGGATTGTGTGGTCCTGCAACAGCTGGGGTAAATCAACTTCGCAGGAATTCGCAAGTTCGTTCAGAGGAATATGTTTGCAACCAAGACCCCACTTTTTCAGGACAGGCTCAATGGACCAATCCGAACTTCTTTCTTGATATGTTCCAAGGAACTTCGCCTGTGTGCACAAATACGTCCATTAATTTACAAGAACTTGTGTCCTTATTAAATGACATTAGATATAGAAGCAGCACAAGTAATTTAAATTTAAAACTAAACTAACACCAGGATTGCTTTCCAGTAAATAAGCAATTGTAGATATCAAATCTTCAAATACGACGGGATCAAAAAAGCAATCTGATCCTAAGATGACATCAACTTTGTTTCGAAGCTGAATCAGGTCATGTAGAAATAATCCCCACGTTATACCCACAACTTTGACTTTCCCCTTCAATCCGTTTGCTTCCACAGTCTTCCGACTTTGTTCCAAACAATGCGGGAGCTTCCCCGAATCTGAAAGAGTCACGTCTGCCCCACAAAGAGCACACAAAATTCCTGGGAGAGCAGTACCAGCACCCAATTCCAAAACCTGAAATATTACATTTTTACAATAACTTATTATTACACACGTGTACATATGTAAATTTACATTAAATTAAAAAGTAATATAAGATACACTTATTTATATTTTCATCTTATATTACTTTTTAATTTCCACCTAAAGATCCTGAAACAACCCACAAATTACACAAGAACTTAATTCAGTCCACCCGTAGTTCCTATTAAATATAAACTAGTTACGGATACCGACTCAAAACTAATGTCAATTTAGTAATTATTAAAATTCCAAATAGCTTCTTTGCTCACAATACTCACCCTTTTTCCTCTCAGAAAATTCCGATGTTCAAATAAATACCACGCCAAGATAGGAGCACATGGCCACACATAGAGGCCGTAACTTGCCTCCATTCTCTGCAAAAAGATATAATAATTTTATTATTATCAAGAAATTTAATTATCCTCAGTAACCACTTATTTATAAATATCCACTATTATGCCAATTACTATTAAAATTATTCACTACATTTTTCATCATCATTTTTTTAGTTACAGCAGCAGACATCAGTCCAAAAAAAAAAATTCAATGTAAACAAGTAAGTACTTATTTGAAGCAATTAAAAAACCCATAGATTATTCAAGTTTGCAAAAATAACGAAATCACTCAAGGCTTTTGCCTGATAATTAATTATAAAAATACTCTTACTACCCCATCAATATTATCGACGTCCAATTCTGCAAATACAATTTCTATTTGAAATACATGTACAGAATTGAAAATGATGGTTGCAACTTGCAACGTTGCAAGGGCTACTGCCACATAATCGACCTGAATAAAATTATTATTCTGTAAATAAGTACTCCGTTCTCATGAAAAATCCCCAGAGATTATATCTCAAATGGCGTTTTAATTTATTCGAAACTACTTCTCTAAATGTGTATCCACTATGAGGTTCTAAAAATAATGCACGAACATAAACAAGCCATAAATCCTATTCGTGATTCCAGCATCATAATAAATGATAAATAATAAAAGTATTTACTTCCTCTCTGTACATATTTAAGTACCTATTTTTACTTAACTGTATCAATCTCACCATCACGACAGTTGGAAGTCCCATGGAAATGGAACTAACAATAAGTATAATAGGATTTAGGATATATGGCATGAGAACCAAAAGAAATCTCCTTTTATTTCGGGAATTCGGAACGCCGGGATATCGGGCGGAAACGGTGGTAAACACATGTGCTAGCTCCCTTGTATGGTATGTACATATGGACGGTTATTTATGTATACTTGTAGTAACTACATAGGTGCTACTAAAGTGTGGACCTTGTGTGCATGTCTGGATCAACTCCTGGGACCTGGGACTATTCTGACAGTCCATACAAAATCCCATTGACAAGGACAACCTTGTGAAGGAAATATATTTCCTACTCGAATAATATTTTCTAAAAACAGGGCTGACGGCTCCAAAATGGCAAAAGAAGACTCCAAACATTGGTCAGGACAAATTATACGGGATTTTTACTAAAAAGAATTTTGGTCCTTATACTTACTTACGCACATTACATGCATTAAAGTTTACACGATACAAAATTATAATATAGGGCTGTGTTGTTTACGTCATGAGTTGAGTATATACAAAAACAAATTTAATATTGAAGACAAATTCTTATTGAACAAAAACTATAAGTGAAAGTATTATTTAGCACAGTGCATGGTTTTTTTACAATCACTTATACACTACAGTAAGTATTGTATATGGACTTTCCTCCGAATTTTGATATCCTTTTAAATGGGCCCTGTTGTTAAATAGACTAATTTAAAGTACAAGGCCGATTAGCAAAAACGCCCAGAGATAACTTTCGCCTTGGAGCTCAAACCCTTTGCGTATAGGAATACATACATTTTGTACACAGTTCGCATAATATAAGTACTTAACTTGAAAGTTAAAAAAGAAACTTGTGAGAGTGGTAGTGAAAGCAATAATAAATAAATGATGACAGGATCTAAAATAAGCAATAAAAAAAGTTTGTACCAAAGTGTCGTGGCATCAAGAAATCAGAACCTACCTCAGGAATAATGACTTCTAATGTTTCAGTGTCTTCAGAATCACTATCGGTCCCATATTTATCTGGGAAATCTTTCTTCCTAGATCGGAAAATAAATTTCTTGGTACAAGTTGAAGAGCTTGACTGGAGTTGGATATTATCATGAGTCACCGGGTCAGAGGTAAGGGCATTCATTTTGGTCCAGCTCCTTTGAAATTACTAGTTCAAGTTATGAACATAAATTCTAACAAATGCATAACACACGTAAATTCTATAAAAAAATGAGATGTCTGTAGATTTCAAAATCGTATTGTCTTCGGGAATAGTTATTTGAGTGTGACAATAATTGCAGGGAATATTTTTTAACTTATATTGTTATTCAATATTTCTTATATGTATTTAAATTATTTAGTGATTACATACACTATATGTGTTTGTGTGGTGCTGTTTACATTTTTTTTGGACTGGATTTAAATTAATCTTCCATGTGCTCGTCTCGTGAATAAATTGGTCACTGGTTCTATTATTAGTCTACGGAGTGATATTACGATGGTGATAATTATACATGGTGTGGTATCAAGCTTCACAGTTGGTGTATTTTTTGTAAGCACTCATATTGACAAAAGGATTTACGTTGGTGGACAGAACAGAGGAAGATAATAAGGAAGCAATCAACTCAATTCATATGTGCTGAGGGAATGATTCCAATTAAATGCTGAAGCCTTTTCAAGGAGATCAAGGACAACAAATTATTATTTCATGGTTTATGTATAATAATAATAATATTTAACTGATGGGTCTCTCTGTGTGTGGGAAGTCACAGTGTGTGTACAGTTTTAGATTTTTTAACTAGTGGACAAGTTATCAGTTTATGCATTTATTTAAATAACTAAAGGGCTATACTTGCTGCAATAATTATTAAAGTATGTAATTATCGTTCTGAATATTCCTGTACTGGAATGGAATGGTATTCTTGTAGTGTGACTCTATATTATGTATGTTATATTGCTGACCGAAGCGACAGGCGACTGTTTCACAGCTGCAGCAGACTAAACATAAACAAGTTGATGCCTCCGAGACATCACTCGTTTGTAATTTTTGGTGGGATCAGGATGCGGATCTGTTGCTTGTTGTGTATACACAGGTAGTTTTTTTTTATTACTGGAGTAAAAGGTGAGACTTGACAACAATATGTAACGCTGCCTCTTTAATCAGTTGAGTTTTGAGCATTGTATCTTGCGTGACGCTCATTGTTGAACTGCATCAGTGACTCTACTTCATATATGTGCAGTTGTTTGGAGTTTTGGAGTGAGTGAGTCCAACAGTTGCCCTTCTGCATTGTTGTTGGATCAAGAAACTGTAGACGCTTGCATCTGTCAAGTTCATCGTATTTTGAACTGTTAGGGAACAGATCCAAACTGTAAGGTAAAGAAGGTACAAATTAGTATTACAACTTAATATTTAAGGCAGTATTTTTTAACAACAGTGTGACTAACATCGGAGTGAGCCAGATTTGTGTTTGTGTTTGAAAGTGAACCTTCCATTCAAACCCAGGTTTGTTATTTGATTTGAATATATGTAACTTTAAAAAAATTATTAAACAAGAACATTATTTAGTTACATAGAAATTATATACACTACAAACGAAAACATTATTGTGTATTATAGATTTACATGGGGTTGTTGGGACTAATATTAGTTTAAAGTAAATGAACTCAATTATCCGGTATTATTTATTGAATAAAGTGTGGATAAAAGTTTCAAATACATAGGACGTTTAGGATATTGATAGGAATGGAATAAGCGGAATTTATTTGGTGTAATAAACTGAGGGATTTCTGTGATTCATTGCTGTTTGATTGTTACTATCTGACAATGAGAGAACTATTATCAACATTGTTATATGTGAGGAGTGACCGGGAGGGGGGCGGGGGTGACAAAATCTGAAGCTACATTTCGCTAATGATGCATTCTATCTTGATTTTTGATTTCAGCGCCTTTAATCCCGAAAATTTGGTACTCTCCTCAATGATATTCAGTTGTTCTTGTTGGAAGAAACAAGGAATTGTTGTAAGATTGAAAGATGGAAGACTCGGAGTCAATTGAGAGCGAGGAAACCTTGACGAACTGCCCTAATGACATGGGAGTTCTTGAGTATGTGACTACGACGGACGATGAGGATGAGAGTATGAAAGCAGAAATGGACTATGAGGACAGCGATCGTGAGCTGGCAACTAAATTGCAAAAGGAGGAAATGAATTTGCGTGGTGGGAGGAAATCCGAGAGGTTGCAAACAAAGTCAACTTTTTGTCAGAAAAAACATGAATCTGCAATGATCAAAAGTGTAAGTTGATAGCTGAGAAGCTGGACCTTAGTTGTCGATATATTACCGTATGCGAATAAGAGGTCGGTTGAAGTAGGTTTAATGAGTCATTTTAATTGTTTTTCAGTTGGTTGTCCTCCTGAAAAAGCCACAGGACTCTTTGAGCAAAGATGAGAAAGAAAAAATTCGTCAAAATCCGAAGCTCGCTAGGGAAGCCAAATTGCGCCTTCAAAAAAGACTGACTGCCATTGACCGCCTTCGGGAATTTGAAGACCCAGAGGATGAATTAAATGAGAAATGTTTACAGCTTGCGAATATGATATCAAATGCGAGGTATGTGGTTGTTTACACTGGAGCTGGCATCTCTACTTCAGCTTGTATTCCAGACTACAGAGGACCAAATGGTATTTGGACATTACTGCAAAAAGGCCAGAGCTTAGATTCACAGAATCAAGTTGTTCTCACTACTGCTGACCCAACCCCTACTCACATGTCGATTTATGAGCTTTATAAACAGGGAATTGTCAAACACATTGTATCTCAGAATTGCGACGGGCTTCACCTTCGATCAGGGATTCCTAAAAAAGCGTTGAGCGAAGTTCATGGAAATATGTACGTGGAGGTTTGTACAAAGTGCAACAGAGAGTATGTCCGCTCATTCGATGTTACTCAAAATACCAGACGACGGGAACATCGAACGGGACGTAATTGCTATCATTGTGGGCTTCAGTTAAAAGATACTGTTGTACATTTCGGAGAAAAGGGGTCCTTACGATGGCCATTGAATTGGGCTGGTGCACAGTATCATGCTAATCGAGCGGATTTCATTCTGTGTATCGGGTCCAGCTTAAAAGTAAATTTTTTACTTACTTAAAGACCATTTTTCACCTTTAAGATAATATTATTAGATTGATTTCAGATCAGTATACCCAGCATACCGATTATTCTTGTTGACAGGTACTACGTCGCTACCCGATACTTTGGAGCATGGACAAACCTGCAAATAAGAGACCAGCACTTTGTATAGTAAATCTTCAGTGGACACCGAAGGATCAGTTCGCTCAGTTAAAAATTCACGGGAAATGTGATGAGGTGATGACAAAAGTAATGGAGAAACTTGAAATACAAATCCCAAATTACCAGCGACACAAAGATGCAATTTTCAAGCTAGCAACTTCACTACATGCGTCAGAATTGCAATCAAAATCAACAGCGGAACTGAACTTTCCACCAGATCATAATCTCCCACCAAAATCTGTCGATTTGGACAATTACATTCGGTTTGAGCCTGTCAAAACTCTCGAGCTACATTCACTAAATGACAGACCAGCGCAAACCGCACTGAAAAAAGGCAATGGAACAGGCTGGCTAGGGAATGCATGGGGTGTTAAGCCTAAGCAGAAAAAGTTGAAGAGGATCTCAGGGCAAAATAATAACGAAGAAAGTAAGCAAGAGTAGCTCATGTTCATTTTTTGGAAGTGTATGCCCGTCTTTTAAAATAAAATAAATAAATAAATTATGTATACATATATATAACCTGTAAATAGCAATATGTAAATAGAAATGCTATTTACAACTGAAGTAAACAATGCAAAGGTATTACAAAATGATCATGTCAATAAAAGGAGCTCAAATAACTTGCAATGTTTATTACTTAAAATTCCCATTTATTTTTGTCCACACGATATGAGCGTATTCTCTCACTTGCATATCACATCACTTGAATTTGTAAACCTAATGTCACTCATTGGGCAAATTACTGTAGTGAAGCGACTTAGATTCTCTATTCAACGTACATTTAATTTACTATTCATCATTTTATATGTAAGTATAATGGAAGTATCGGGAAAGCCTATGTGAAATTTCAATAGCTTGAATAATCCAAGTGACCTTGGAGCAGTGGTTGGAAATAAAGCTCAACGTAACTCTGTGTGGCTACTTTCATCCACAGTTTACACTCCATTCGCGCTTTATACTCCCTGATAATCATTGCTGTGGTAAGTGCTAGGAATATTTTTATTGAAATATATTACATTGATTTTAATCTATTAATCAATGATTTTTTGGTCTGATTTTTTACCAGCCAACCAAACATGGTAGAAGTTTCATGGAAATCAGCAGCTGCCCTTTCGGCGGCGTTTGCCACTGGATCAGTAGCCACCCTTCTTTGGGGGAAGTTAAATAAAGAGAAGATGAAACCAGAAAAATGGATTCGAGTAGGAACTGTCGGTGAACTAATGGTTTACCCAGTCAAATCTTGCCAAGGTACAAGCGTGAATGAATGCACAGCTACTGAGATTGGATTCAAGGGTGAGAGTTCCACACGGGATAATTATTTTAATTTTGCTTGCTTAATTTGTTGGGGATTTTAAATAGTACACATTAATTTATGTAGCTGTTTTGATTTTGTAGTCACAAATTTCTTCCGCGACAGAATCTTCACAGTTGTGAACACCAAAGGGGAAACACGAAGAATGACCGATCTTCCCAAATTGGCACTAATTTCTCCTACGATTAAGGATGATACTCTAACATTGTCAACACCAGACAAGGATCCAATTACAATTTCCATTCCAAAAGACACGCCAGAAGCTCGGCGAACATGCTCGTACGGTTAAAACCAGTCGAAAATTTTTCCCTGTATCTGTTTTAAGATTGTATAAGAATTATATGCTACCATTCGTATTGAGACTTTTGTTTGTATTTAATATGTTGGTAATAGTATTTTCGGGGAGCATGTTAAATGCGTTTTGGATTGCGGCTCAGAAGTCAACAAATGGCTCAGCGAATTTCTGGAATCTGATGTATTTCTGTATTATCATCACGATGTTACTACTCAAAGACATGCACTGACGGATAGCCAGAAGCAGTTTTCTACCTTTTCAAAGCTGGACAAAGTAGAGACTTCCTTAATTAGTAGCACAATTTTAAATAAATCGAAACAGAAATAATTGTTTTATGACAACGGTGCTAAATAGTTTGTAATCTCAGGGGACTTTTCAAGATGAAACTTCATACATGTTTCTGACTGAAGAATCTGTTGAGGAGCTGAACAAGCGGTTAGATACACCAGTGACGTTTTTGTCCTTTCGTCCAAACATTGTAATCAAAGGTGTCTCAGAGCCTTTTGCTGAAGATTTTTGGAACTTCGTTAGGATTGGGGACGAATCTGGACCGATATTCAAGGCATCACAACCGTGCCTTAGGTAAAAACTAATTGGTGCTAATTTTGGAACATGCGTAAATTTTGAACCAGGAATAGTATAGAAAAGAAACATGATTGGGATTTAGTTATCAGTAATAACCTGTTCTTAAACTGCCTAATTTTTGCAGATGTAAACTTACCAATATTGATCCATCAACTGGTACAACCAACCCAAGAGGTGACCCTCTTCGCACGTTGCACAAGTAATGTTTCATATTTTCTGTGACATTTCATTTTCATAATTTTTCTCAAGTATGAACCATCAACTACATAATTCTTTCTTACTCATTTCAGAATGAAGCGAAAACTTGGAAACGAAGAATTGGACAGGATTTGTAGAACTAGTGCCGCTTTTGGTCTGCATTTAGGACTATATAAAAACAGTCAACCTGTCAAAAATGGAGATCCTGTTTACGCTGCTGCGCTTTAGTTAGTGAAATGTTTCAGAAGCTCGCTCGAATGTTTTTGATCCTCAGGTTGATTTATGAATTCTGTAACTATTTGTCCAGATCATTTTCCTCTTTGAGGCATACTTGCAATATACTGATGTATTTGTTAACTTTGTTGCCAGAGTTAGGCTGGCACTACCATCTTAAAATTTATGTGCTGCCATCTATTTTTGGGCCGCCAGCTCGGCCATCTGAATTATTCCATTTATTTACAATGGAATCGTAAATAAATAAAAAGAAAGAAACTTAAACTTAAATGCCGTTAATGATTACAGCAACCTTTATACTACTGTACATATTCAGTTTTTTAACTTTATTTTCAACAGCATTTCTCCGTCCATTTTCAAAGCAAGATATAGTTATATAGGGTGTTTCACATCATATCCTTTTACTTCTCCCCTAGCCCTTATAAAACCTCATGAGTAACTCATAAAACATTTAATTTCCCCAGTTTGTAGAAAATTCTTTTCCAGGATTAATTTTTCTTTCATTCACTTCGGTGAATTTTTAAGGTCATAGAGGTCACAGACGTAAACCGAAGTCGGAATTTTCATGGAATATGAGTCCAGCAGCTGTTGCTTTCAGCACGGAACCGAAACTATTTTTGACATTCGTATATATTGGCTACGAAAAAACCTGTACATATAATTTCACGACATAAGAGTGCCACTAAGGGAACATACCCTTACTAATGGAAACTTTCTAGCTAATTACTCTATTGTACAAGAGCAAAAATAATCAAAATTTAAGCTGCACATTCAGTCGGGGAGTCGTTTGGATTCATCGTACTGTTTGTGATAGCGTGGTGTAAACGAAAAATACAAAATTAACTTCAAGGACAAGAACCGATAAACTCGAAATGTTGCTCACCTTTATTACTATTATTCCCATTTACTTCGCACATTGATAATTATTTATGGAACTTATCGCAATAATTATTTATGCAACTTATCGTAATAATTATTATTGTTTCCATTATCTTCGAAAGAGGCATTTATTTCCAGCAGCGGGATGAATCTTACACAAATTAAACGATGGAACAATTTGATGTACTGGTATTGCGTTTACTGGTTTAGATATGATTTTATTTTGTCCAAAGTCGCATAAATGATTGTTGTTTGCGTTAGTGTTAATACTGTTTATTTATTTACAGATTTAACACTGTATTCAAATAAGCCATAATTATTAATTACCATAATGACTAGAAACCGGCATGCAAAAGTCTGGCAAAGCTATTACATCCGCTAACTTAAACCAATCTTTGCCAAGCTTTCGTCTGTTACATCAAATAAAAAGGAGCAAATCCGTGCTCGTATAATTACTTATACATACATAGTCTTAGTAGCTCTATTGTAAGAGCAGTATAAGACTTTTTCTCGATTTTGATGTACAATAGTCCATGTCAAGGTTAAGAGTATATCGACTTATATAATCTCACGGTAAGTATGTTCCACTTCCTTAATTTCTTTAACACAAATCATTTACGTTGGGCTATCCTTTTTAATGGTCAGTAAATGTACGTACCTTACGCATTACATATCACATCTATCTACTTTAATAATAACTACATACAATTTACAATTGTGTACTTAAACCAACATAGATACAATTAAGTCAGGTACTAATTGATTCTACTTCCACAACACTACGTACAGCTGAATTGTCAAGGAATCCACGTAAATGACATTAAAGCAACCTCAAATGAAGCTTGAACTTCAAATTGGTTAGGGTAGGAATGGCTGTATATATTTGATTTTCATTGATAATTTTCTAACCAAGGGGGGTTGGAAAAATTCTTGAAAATCTGAGGACGAAAAAAGCCAATTACCCATAAACAGTTCAATCCAAGTCAGACAAGGAATTTCTGATACGCTTCCAAAACGTGTTTTGCTCGCTCAAAGAAGAAGTGACACCCGGCCATTCCAAATATGTTCTGGATAATAGTAAAAAGTTTAAAGATTTGGTCCGCAAAGACGACGGGATGTCTTCAAGGAGTACAACAACAAAATCCTTTCTGTATGATTCTATCAAACGATGGTAGGCCAAGTTCATTTCATACAAGCACCACTGACTCTCCAAATAGGATTTCGACACAATCACAACAACTTTCCTTGAACGATCCACAAAGTCGACAATGTTCTCCGTTATTGGAACCCCAGCCTTAAAATCCCTTTCATGAATACATATTTTGAAGGGCATGGAGTTCTCATTGGCAGTCTCTTCATCATTCCCAGAGTAACCTTCCAAATGAGGAACCAAGTAGTTCTCAATAAATCCCCTGTCGGAATGATTGTAGGAAACGAAAATATCAAAGTCATAGTTGGACGGAGTTGAACCATTCTTCTTCACACCAATTAAATTTAAATTAGGTGAATGAACCACATTGAACTTCACGACGAACCAAAAATATTTCAAATGGAAACGTTTCTTATAACCAATAATAACTAAAGCTGGGACAAAACAAAGGGATGTAAATACTATTGCAAATGTCAACATGGGTGAGCCAGAATTTCCATTCTGGGAATTTGGAAGATCCTTCTCCTCAACTTGAGGTTCAGTTGTTTCCGTTGCAGGAGTTGTAGCGGTTGTAATGGCATTAGTGCCATTAATTGGAATTGATGTTGACATTGTCGTAATTCGCCAATCAGGACTTATGGAACTGCATGCCGTTTCATGAGATGTCCTCAGATTACGTAAAGAGTAGTAATCATTTTCCCTCATATCCCAACACATGTATTTGTTATCCGAGTCCCAATATTCCAAGCGGATACTTTTATCATTCACTTTATCCACCAGCGTGCAAGTTGTATCAAAGCAAACCAAAGGATTCTCAGAGATATCCAAGCGGGAATTGCTACGGGAGGTTATTTCCACTAGATCTTCCAACATAGCCCCAGATAAGTAGCCTATATTGTTCCGAGCAGCCGTTAGATTCGTCACAAAGGAGCCATTGAGGAATAATTTTTCCGTCCAAGTTTTGAAGAGGTTACCACAAAGTTCCGCCGTCCTCAGATTTGGAAGCCACTGAAAAAGCATTGAGTTCACAAAGCGGATTCGGTTATTTGTAATCTTCAGGTCCTCGAGTTTAGGCATGTACCGAAAAGGTTCAACTCCACTTGTAGGGACTGCCTTGGGTGCACCAGTATCATCTCTGGGAATACTTTTAAAATATTCGGAATCCAGGAAGGACGCCACCTCTGTCAAGTTGAACTTGTCTTGGGGTGCCACTGTCGAAGGGCATGGGATTTCCAGGAGGTTGTGGTCTAGGTAAAGACCCACCAAACTCTGGAGTCCGTAAAATGTAACATCCTGAATTGAGGTTATTTTATTGTAGCTCAAATCCAGTCTTTTTAATTTACTTAGCTTTTCAAATGCATACGGAGCAATGGTCTCTATACTTGAGTCTGCCAGCAACAAGTACTCTAAATTCTCCAGATGCTTGAAAGTGTCCCTTCGAATGATGACCTGGTAGTCGTAAAGGTGCTGCAAGTCTAACATCTTGAGGGCCTTGCTATTTATGAATACGTCGGGTTGGAACTGAAAAGAGTATACGGTATTGCCAACTGATATGATGGAGGCTTTTGGACGAACTTGGGTTGACATGTGAAGGAGTGAGAGTTGGGGCAGGTGGGTTATGGCCGAGGGTATTGAAGAAAGGCGGTTACTACTGAGATTGAGATTTCTAAGTTTAGCCATGTTTCTGAAAGCATCCTGATGAATGAACCTGATTCTACAATTCTCCAAATTCAGTTCCGTCAACTCGGAAGAGCCTGTTGGGAAGCTGTCGGGTGCTATTATATCAAACAGATTTCCACCTAAGTCCAAGGTCTTTAAAGAAGTCCAAAAATATTGTAGAGCATTCGTGGGGATCTTGGACAGACTGTTGCTTTCTAGCTGGAGTTGCTTTAAGGGCACGTCTTTCACTTGTGCTAGTACTGCATCTAGTTTCTCCATCAGCATGGGATTTTCTCCTAACTTCAAAGTCCTCAGTTTTGGGAAGAATGACAATGCACCTGCAATTGTAAGAGTATATTTTAGGTGACAAGTGGAAAACGTGTTCAAACAAAATTAAGAGATAATTGCATATATGCTGAACGTGCGAAAATCCCTCGTCTCTTACGCCGAATGACGAAGACTGTAGTGCAATCAAAAGATACGAGTCATTACATGAAAGCAGATACTCGCGGTGAAATAGATAATAAGTCCTTGATTTCTCTTGAAGTACTGTTACATTGAACATTATTTGTATATTATTGGGCGTAAGTGCACTGCTGTCCTGTACTTTCATTGCACGAGCATTGCAACATCACGAGAGTTCATGGGAAGGTGAATCATAATGCATTTTTATGAAATCAGACGTAAATTACATAGAGGATTCTACCACTGGATATTTTGGGAATTGACATGTTCCGAGGAATTTTTTTTAAATTATAAATAATTATTAATTATTACCTGCTTCTACTAATTGGAGATTGCAGTTTGTAAGGTCGAGATCAGTTACAGGGCTCTCTCTAAGAGCACAAAAATAATCTGAGGGTATTTTTATAAGAGGATTTCCTATTAAGCTCAAGAACGTTAAGCTAGGAAGCACTGTTGAACAGTTGCCGGGGTAAGATGAGACACCCCATGGAGCTTCGACAAGGCTAATATTGTTATGTTCCATGAAGATAGCAGTAGTGTTTGTCAAAGTTGGGAAGTCATCTGGACGAATGTAGTCTATCAGGTTACTCTCGAAGTAAAGTATCTTGACATTGACACCTGCAAAGGCGTAAGGGTGGATGCAGTTGATTTTGTTTCCTACAATATTGATGGTGATGACATCCATTGGACCAAATGCATTTGAGTCTAGATAGGTTATGTTGGTAGCGTTGAGCTGAAGGAGTTCTAGTTTGTGAGAGATCTGGGGTAAGTTTCGCATATGAACTAACGAATCACAAATTAACGACTTGTTTGGATTTATAAATCGACAGCCACCGAGGTCTACGTCCAGGGTGAAATTTCTCGATGACTCTGTCTGAGAGAAATTCCTTTTCAGAGATTCTTGGAGGACATGGCAAGCAGGTTTCCTATTAAGTCCTTTAATGGAAACTTTTGAGTGGAAATTGTCGTACACGGTGTCCCTAATGACCCGAGTTTTGGCCGAGGACTCGAAAAACATGTTCATGGAAGAATTACTAATGTTTTTCTCACTACGGGAGTTAGTTTCGAGATGCCAGATTTTGGCAATTAACTTTCGGGTTGCCAGATAGTCTTCATGGAGCAACCAACCTTTCACTACATCATCCACATTATGATTAGCAAAATAGTCGGCGTAGATTTCCGGGGCTCTCGAGTCCGTTTCTTCTCCTAAGACACCACAGAGTCGGAGAAAGCAGATGATGGAAATTGTAGCACCTAGCAACTTCACACCGTCATTCATGATTGATTTCTTCACAAATTTTTGCAACTGCACTTAAAAACAATCTCACATCACGTGCTCAACTGCCTCACAAGTCTGGACTTAGTATTATTATAGTATTTGGGAATGCTCCGGTCTTGATTTATTGCAGGGATTATTTCCGATTTCACATTTCGTTTTAAGAGACAAAACTCACTGTAACACGTTATTATAGTGCTTAATTGCTGTATAACTTTTTACTCCAATCTAGGCTCGATTACATATCTTCTACCAGGTATACAGGATTATTTAACGGAAAAAACAATTTAGGAAGACAATGTTCATGATTAAATTAGCATATCTAATCAAACCATGATATTAAATTGTGTCCATATCACCGGTGCACCTGATGTCACTGCCATGGCTCAGGGATGACGCTAGCTGATTAAATCCATGTACTTAAAACCATCACGACATAATTTGTTGATTAAGTCCAACTTCTACTACTTCTGCACTTAAGTTCAAAAATTGCAAATAGTATTTTGGAAACTGTCTCATACCCGTCTGAGCATTTTAAGGGTTTCTAATTTTAGGGGGTTGAATTTAATAAAATATTACGTATGATTTGTGCCACATATTCTGAGTAGTAAACAAGTTCAAATCTTCAAAAATCATTTCTTCAAATCATCAGCATGGTTAAATTAAATAAATGAATTTTTGTTATAATAATCCAGGTGTAGTTGATATTCAGAGACATTTAAGGATTCATCAGAAGGATGTAATATACATATGTATGTAAGCTATGCTCAATGCTCTGCATATACATATCAATAAATCAAGCAGAACTAACCCGTCCACGTGCTGTACATCAAGCAAATGTCACCTACAATCGAAAGTACATATAAGGAATATTGCGATAGGCAATTAAATACTATCAGCATACAGTACAATATGTTAGTGTTGAAATCGGGCGGATTCGTATTCCAAAGTTTATGTAATTGATTATTCCTGGGGTTAGGTTATACAGCTTGGTAATTTTTTCTGATGGCCAAGTTCAAGGCGCGATTGTAATTGAATGTATAATAATCGAATGATTATTTCCAATCTTTATATTTGTAAGATAAGGGGCTGTCATGTGAAATTAAAAGTACTTTGAATGGCTTCTAAAACTTTGTATCTCTACTAGAAATAAGCACTCTGACATGAATGTGTAGTATGTAGTACGCATTTGATAAGTTGTAGAATAGTGGAATATTTTTTAACACTTTATCAATGTCATTGATTGACAATGAAAATAAATTGATATTTTGAGTCCTAAAGTTCAACTCAAGGAGCAATAAAGTGACCACCTTTGCTATTAATGTGATGTCGTATCGTCGTATTGTAAGTATTTATAAACAAACTACTTAATAACTACTAATTGTAAGTAGTGCTAACTCTAATAATTGTAAGAATACATAATTATTATAGGAGGGAAGAGCGTTAGTATTTTCAAGAGATTAGATGACCCTGCACATTTAATATTACCAACCGAGTGTTAGGTGAAAATCTCCGATAAATACTCACTTTAAACAGGTCGTCGCTGGAGGGGCAAAATGGTCTAAATGCTATGTTTTTGTACAGCTTGTGCATCATTTTGCTTTTTAGCGACGATTTATGACTACCAGCGATTTAAAACAAATGTAATTACGCGTGCAAATGCTGAGGACTGAGAGCAGAACTTGTAAGGTCAAGTAATCATTAGGATTTAATCTAACTGTAATAAAAACGTTTCTTTTGCCCTTTTATGCTTGATAAAAATCAAAAGTATTAAAATGTTAAATTTCAGGTGAGTGTACCTCAAGGAACCAGCCACCATATATATGATTGATGACTTCAAGTCTTTAACTATTTGTTGTCAATAATATGAAATAATTCTTAGGCAAGTACATTTCATAACCTTATTGTTATACAGTCAAACTCCAAGTCGTCCTCTAAATCCATATATCAATTTATATTTTTCAACAATAGAAATTTTGTCTTGCGAATCTAAAAACTAATGGTATGAATTTTGAGGGAATTTGCAACCATCGGTCTCCAGAACAAAGGAAACTACATATTTAAAAATATTTTGTAACTTTTTTTGGAAAAATTTGGTTTACCCATGATATTTATAGAAGTGAGTGTCTTGAAGAGTCAAAAGAGAGGCTTGACTTTGTAACATATATCATCTCATAATTAAGTGAAAGCTTAGAAGGAAAAAGGAGTTCATTCTTGAAGAATTAATACAATTTTGAGCAGAAGTACAATCATGTCCGAGCAACGAATGAGCGATCAAATTTTCAGTACAGAGCGGCACAAAAAGATTATACCCCCTCAAGTCCATAAACAGATAAGGGAGTAACTCATGGACTCTTTGATTTCCCCTTTTTGTTGCAAATTCTTTTCCAGATTTTTACTAAAAAAAATTACATTGAGCTCCGTCAATTTTTCCGGTCACAGGGGTCACCAACGTGAAGAAAAGATTTTCACGGATTTTGAGTACAACAGTTTTTCATTTTAATACAAACTTTTTTCAAGTGTTTTGACTCTCGTTTGTAGGAAATTTGCTGGGCTTTCTAGCCATCTCATTGGTTTTTACTTTAAGAATGGTTGACATGAGCCTTAAACATAAGGAGTGAGGTTTGGATAAATTCATTCTTAGGGGCGAGACTCACAAAGACTCGAAAAAGAAAATTTCTGCTTATGTCATTTTGCTATGAGAGAAGTGGCCGTTGTAAAAATATTTCAAGACGATAATCTTGTAGAAAATTTGATAGATATTCGTCATAAAATCCTTGAACCTAATACGAAAAATCCAATAAAAAAATTGCAACTATTGCATGGCCCAAAAATTTTCTGTGGCTTGCTTATTTATTGTTTCAATTTTTTTATCGGAAGCAATAAATTTATCCTTATTTATGCCTTGACTCAAATTTTTGAGCCCTGCAGCCTCAATATTTGACATAATCCTCTCATGGCAAAATGGCATATAAGCAGAAACTTACCTTTTCAGTCTTCCTTAGTTTTCAATTGAAGAGACTAAATTTATTGTAACCAACCTGCTTATATTTAGAGTTCATGCCAACAATTCTCACTTATAGACATATGAGATAGCTCCGTGGAAAGTCCAGAAATTTTCTTACGAAATAACGTCAATAAATAAACGTGAAAAATGTTATGTTAAAATAAAAACTGTTGAATTTATATTCCTTAACAAATATTCCGACTTTACTTCCCATTCTGCCATGACCGAAAAAATTGTCCAAGATCAATGAAACTAAAAGTCTTCTATAAAATTTGGAACAGAATTTTCTACAAAATGGGGGAATCAATTATTTCAGGAGTTACTCCTTTATATAGGACAATCGTTTTGTACTATCCTGTACATTACACTGTAACCATCTTTGACGAGCACTCATTCAAGCTCCAAGAGTGCGTCTGGGTCTCGGTCAAGGCTCATGTTTTACATTAGTTGAGTGTGATTGACCTAGGAGGGAAAATATGTACACAAATATGACCCTTGATATGCTTATTTGTAATGATTTATTTACAACCCTTATCAATGGGAATTTCTCATTGTAAGTAGCTCCTTCAATTTAGCAATAGCAAGTACATTCATACTGTTCCGCATAAAACGATGTCAAGGAATACAGATACAAACAATAATAATTCATTTGAAGTTCTTCTGATGCATTGACCCACAAAACTGCAAGCACAATTATTAAAATGTCATATCCTCCGACAGGTGGGAAGTTTTTAAATGGTATTCACAGGTACGCACATCAAATTTACATAGCTTCCATATAAATAAAAATGCGTGTTGTAAACAGTGCAAGCTTATATTTCATGATAAGAGTTGAAAGCACAATTTTTATTTACCGGGGTTTTCCACTAAGATTGGTAAGATTGGAATTTTATTCATTCATCATTGACTCGCGTCCACTGTCCACTTACTACATTCATCAGTCCAACAGATGTTACAATTTATCTGTGGAGTTAATACGGGAAGTTTCACACTCAATGTCAGTCAGTCAGTGTGTAAATAGAATAACAAATACATGGGATGATTTCATTCAGCACAAATTTATATAATCTATTCATTTTCCATATAATGTGATGCTCATTCGTGTTATGATAAAAGTCGTGTGACTTTATCGGTTTTTACTATTAGACCTATAATAATTACTTTTTCTCCTTCCTGGAAGATTAAGCTGGGCAATCCAATCTATTGATATACTCAGGCTATTAACACTGTTGTATGGTATTTATAGTAAGTATATGCTGCATTTACTACTCATTGTATATCTGTAATAAAAATGTCTCGTCCCAAGAAAACATTTTATGGCTGGGGAATGTTGTTATTTGTTTCACTAAATCTGGTAATCTTATTATCCGTTCTATTTGTTACATCATGTCATTATTTTTTTTGTATTGACTCACCGTCAAATCTTTCCCAGTATTTATAAGTCACTAAAAAATACTTCGCTCATACCAATGTATGACCACATATGCCATTGATACAAGACTGCAGTTAAAATATTTATAAATTATGGATTTGTTTGAGTCTTATGGATGGATTCCAAATAATCAAGGACTATACAATTTAAGATGCGAGTAGATGATCTTAGAATTCAGTAGACCCCACGGTACGATGCTTTTTGGGTCGAGTTTACTTACTACAATTATCCATGTACTCTTCATTTAAAAAATGATCCTTTAACTAATAACACCTACTTAGTGACTGATTCAATTATTAATAAAGTGACAAGGCAGTAGGGGGTGGATAATCTCCGTTGAGATGGAAATATCTTTTGTATTATTATTCAGGTTCTATAGGATTTCAATTTGGTTCTCCTACTATTTTACATTTGGATGCTACAAAACATCATGTGATTAAAAGAATAAAAAAGGCACTAAAGACGGAAATTATTTAAGGAGTAATATTAATTTAAATATTCCTGTGGAGTATCCCTAATAAGATAATACTTAGCATGGTGAAGGGATGAAAATGACATTGTAAATTAACTGAAAAGTTTCTACTTTCTCTTTCACGACCACCTACAGATCCACTGCGGTGAGTCTTATCTCGTCCCGTCAGCGCTTTGACTAGCGTTCTTGTCATCCCTTCGTCAATGAAATAAGGGCAGGGCTCAGGTTCTTTCTCTGTTGACTTTCTATTTGCTTGATGAGACGAAGTGGCTGAAATGTAGTAGGAAGATTTAAGGTTGTCATTCCAACGGTGATAATTCTCCACGGGGCAATGATAAACTGGTGCATTGCTTTTGTCAGCATCACAGCCCTGTCGTCAGAATGATAAAATCATTATCAAGTGTACTAATTATTCATGTGTGGGAAGGGACATCATTGAGGAAACTAATGGCTGGAGGCTTAAAAGCTTAGTAGATACCTTAAGCCTGACATATGTGAAATTCTGTAGGAGCGTTTCCATTGAAAGTAGAATGGGTCCGTGGAAGTCATGATCTTTAATTGATTTCAATACTTCTGCTTCCTTCTCATCCTGGATTCCCTTCCCAGGAGCCATCGACGAATTTTTATCTATCAAAGCCTTTGCAGTGGTAGTTTTTAAGACTGGAGGCGGATTAACTTCCTCATTAGGATCTTTTTCAATATCTTCATCTTCCGTTATCAAAGTGGAGTTATCTTCCTCTAGGTTCTCTAGGAGCTTTAGGCCTGAGTTGGTTACTTCTTCCGAATTTGACATATCTAACATCCACCAAATCTCCAAAGGTCCCATCTGTAATTAAATGCATTGTTCTAAATAGTGCAAGCCTTCTATTCCATATGCTATGTACTGAGCCTAATTAAAGTGATTGCATTTAAATTAATACAATCGACTCTCTCTCAAGTGTCAAGGAAGAGCCATAACATTTATACATGATTGATTCTGTGAAAACAGTCTCAAAATTGATAATAATATTTATCATTTTCTTTTAGTAATGTTTCACATAATCTGTGCATATCTGTAGTGACGAAATGAATATTAATAGAATTTGGGCGGTGACTTCCTGCTTTATCCAGACAAGATTTTAGCGACTTTTTATAATTAGGGTGTGATTTGAAGGGAGGGACGTAATAGGTAGGGTCGACTGTTAAATGTGTGGATTTACTAGAGTCCAGATTAAAAACTATTGATTACAGTGAACTGGACATCTTGGACATCGCATGTAAGCCAAGGTCGGGAGATGGTAGTGGAGAATATGGAACCATTATTTCCGACATCAAAGGAAACCAAGTCATAGCTTTGGACCGTGTCGGGAACCAGAATCCCGTCCTTTTTTCTCCAGTGAAAGTCCTGTTATATGGATATTTTGTTAATTAGTAGAGAAGCTCAAGCGTCTAAAAATATTCTTATATGTAGTTTCATGCTTAAGGGTATTTCTAAATAAATCTGGGAAAAAATTATACAAAAACTAATTAATTATTGTAAACACAAAATACGTAACATACATGAACATATCTATATGTACAGTTGAAAATTATTTGTAAAACATGTTGAAAAAATTGCTTGCTCAAATCTTTAAAATTAATGACCTGAATGTGATCTGTGGTTGTAAGTAAGCCCAATTCCATGTTAATAACACTAGTATCTTCACTCTCCTCAAATGGTAATAGAGAAATGACAACCACATCCACAAACCGACCGCTATCAAAACCGAGAGTGATTTTTTGTGGCGTCGGTTCTTTGTTGTCTTCAATGCTTTCCTCCGCCATTTTAAAGAGAGATTTGTTCACTGCCTTATAGTACCCCAAATCCAGCCTGACTGTTATCTCAACTATGGTTTCTTTAGGAGTAAGTTGAATTTTCAAAAAATCACTGTTCTCAATTAGTTGTATATTTACACTAAATAAACTAGGAAACTCTCCCGTATCTGTTGTTTGAGATTTTGGTTCTTCTATGCTCAAAACACTGTCACCATTGAGGAGAAATAAGAGTACGAGTGAAAATATACCCATTTTATTTAAATATATTTTGGTTAATATTTGGTCTGGACGGTATTAAAACTGGAAGTTGGGAGTTCCGAGAAATGTAGGTATTTTTATGAAAAAATGAGTGACAATTTCCAAATACATAAAGAAACGTTCCACTCACTAACTTCCGTTCCCGCAGAAAAATGAGTGGAAACTACTGCCTGCCCAGATGCTTACTCAATCATAAAAGGAGAAACATGCACATTTGATAAGGTATTTATGAGTACAATAGGCAAGAAAATCTTCATTCACACTATACAACATTACCCTCGGCTCGTGTAGAGTCAGTCAGAAGTACAATTCTGAGACGTCGCCGTTCCGGATTGAGGTGCAGGTGTCTGCGAAACGCCAACTTGATGAGCTAATTTTCTAAATGGACTATTAATCAATTTTTTTTGCAAAGCAATGGATCATGGGAATGCAAGTTTTTGCAGATTTTCTTGGGTGGTACAATAAGTAATTGAATTGCCCTGGTTCTTGTGTGGAGTTCTAAAATGGGTCACAAACTTGACCAAATTGTTTGACAGTGAAGATTTTCTTGAGGAACTCATCATAAATATTGTTAGTACAAAATTGACAGGATATTAGCTTGCTATTGTATGCATGCGCGTTTTATACTCCGAACTGCTGGGCCTCATCAAAGGAAGTGCATACAGTAAATATTTCTTCATCGGAGACGGATGATAATATACTTTAATACAAGCAGAATTCCATGAGAAAGTTCCCTGAAGAAAACATGCTGCAAATGGAGAGACAAAGAAAAAATCACAAAGATCACAGTGGGATACGAAAGTTCTGTTCTACCTGCACCAGCAGGTTGCTGGTGCAGGGACACTTAAAATTAGGGAAATAAAATAGTTTGGAGGTGACAAATTTCTAAAGAATTTGTTTTAGTTGGAGAGATTGTGCAGAAATTGAATCTACTGGAAGGAGAAAGTTAAAATATTGACATTTGTATTTATTGTCATTTTCTTTCAATTATTATTTGTATACTAACAGATTGTAGGGAGTTGATATAGGTATAGCTTAATATGCATGCAATAAAGTAAATATATAAGGGATGGATACCCAAATCTACAAATCAAACATTCCCGTATTACCTACATACGTTAAATTCAGTTTGCATTTTTAAAATAAATCTTTGTAATTAATAATTACATTATTATATAGGTTTCATTTTAGTTTAAAACTCCAAATATTTAGTTACCAACAGCATTTCTTATTACGCAAAACAATCAAAGTATTGTATTATCAGCTCCCTCCAAGACCAATACATAACAGCTGGAGCTGACAAATTTAAATTAGTTTTCTTAATTTATAGTGAATCATTACAATTAAGACGCAAGGAGAAAGTAGCTTCTGAATAGGTAATAATAAACAAACATAAATTTCCATTAAATTGGTTTAAACGAAGGTAGTTGACCTACAACTCCAAAGGCAATCTCTTACTATACACACAAAAAATTCATCCTTGTAACTTTTACACATAAGCTTGGAGCTCTATATAGCATTATTACCATCTTTAACTTGATTTTTCAAAAAGTGTTAAGATATCCTTAAATAGGACTCAAGTCGAATTCTGATATTTGCAATGGTTATTAAAATGTATAATTATTAGTATTGCTCAAGGTTGCAAAAATGTAACTCAACATATTAATAATACTCTTGTTTTGCACTGATTAATGTTTACGCCATTACAATAATAATGAGTAGTATGTGGTTACCTAATGCCATTAACGGAGGCAGAACCGCATTTCAACGGCGTAACAATGTACGTACCTAAATATGCATAAACGACTATGGCTTAATCTCTCGTTCCATTTTATAATTTTATTCTTTTTTATGTACACTTTTTCAAAGACCAGACGGACTCATGTGAAACGTTTATTTATGTTTAAATTCTTTCAAAGGCCGTATCATGTCTCATAAGAATTGTTTACATATTATCATCATTATTACGCTTAATAAACTATGCAATAACAAGAAGGTATTGCCAGTAGCATACTTCGTCTCAAGGAAAATAAATGTTTTTTAAAACTATACTCATTTCTGGTTGCACATACTTATGCAAACTATCATGATTTGTCGTGATTCACATTATTTTCAATTTGCACTTGAGCTTTATTATTTCTGTTTCTTTTTCAAAATCAGCAAACATAACTGCCTAATTCGCTCATGTGAGTGTGATAGGCTGGAACGATTTCCGCTTCACATACACAGACGCACACAACATTATAGTTTGCATTGGCAAAAAGGTATTGACTTTGAGCGAGAACGTTATTTTGTTCACCGATAAAAATATTAAATTAAAAATATTAAATAACTAAGAATGAGAACTTGTTTCTAAAAATCTCTTCTTCACTAATTATTATTATTCGTTGATACTGCCCGGACATTCTTCTTGCTACGTTATTCAGATATAATAATTTCTTTCGAGTCATCCTGAAATATTGAGCTTTCCCAGCCCTCTCTGAAAAGACTTTGTATTACTTATTTTGAGATTTGGCACAATCTTGACATTAATGTTACGATTTTCTTAAACATTACAACTTTTTTGTAAATTTCAAAATCCATCAAGTGAAGTAAATGACAATAAATTATTCGCACATTCTTTCCCTACATATTTTATCCGCTCCACATGACAAAAACTCCAAGATCAAAACAACAAAAAACTACCGTCAGACTATGTTATATTCAATTCATTTATCATTGCGTCAGGTTATTTCAACTACAGTAATTAGATTTAAGTTGATACAATATACACGGCTCCTTATAGAATACAAAGTAAGAAATACACCTTCACCTATAGACTGAATACGTTAAGGCACTGAATTCGAACGGTGAGAAGAGAACACGTTGTACCCACATTATTCCATGAGTTGGATATGGAAAGAGATTCCATGATGGTTATACATTAACACAGCAAACTACATAAAGTTAACAACATACTCGTCAAAATTCATGCTTACAAAATTTACAGTAAATATGAATTTCTTGCAGGAAGATTTCTGTTCTCTGTTGTTGATTTACTTAAATAATATTATTTATAATACATGTGTACTATAATAATGCTTGATCATAACATGTAAGTACAAGGTATGTAATATTAACTATTTACATATTTATTTCAACGAATGAGTAACATTTACGGTTCAACTTATATTAAATATAATCTGGTTTGCCCGATTTCGTATGATTGTAATATTTCAAAACATGTGAGCTAGTATAACTATTATAAGCAGGGTCTTAAAAACTAATAAACTCCGTATCTTTACCAACATTCTTAATATCATAGCTCTACAGTAAATCTGCGTTGTGATAAAACGGTAATTTCCGGGTATAATTTCAAGTAGATTAGCTGCATGTTATTAAGTCAAGTATTATATTTCCTTAAAGAATATTTTCTCCCAGAAGTATTTTACTACACGGAGAAGTTGTTCTGGTTCTGAGAGTAGCTGAGATTATTATTGCTTTGCAGATTAACAAAAGTCAAAATTCTGACCATGGTCCAGATCTAAGGATTTACAAACTAGGAAATGGCGATGATTCAACTAAGAAATTGTTAGTATACAATGAGCTATACAATTCCCTATGATTATTATACATACAAGAAGTGGTTCCTATTGTAATATTATTGACAACAGCTAATTAATTAAATATTTCCGGCTTCGGAATCAATAAACAACGTTGCGGGATCCTTGTTGTAGCGAGAATAAGCATCCTCCATTCCTGGTTGATTCAAAGTCTGAATAGTAATTCAGGGTTTACAATTTACAATGGTCTTGTGAAATTGGCAGGGAACATGCCCTTTTCTCCATTATCTTTGACACCCATCAGCCAACCTTCCTCCTGGAAACCGACAATGAAAAATATATCAAATAAATTTTTTATTAAAATTAAGTTTAAATTTTGTTGATAACAATTTACCTGCTCCTCGGGATCATCATACTCAATAACTGCGATAACTTCACCAGCCTCAAACGACAATTCATCCACATCCTCCTTCTGGTAGCGGTAAGTAGCCCGAACTCGATACAGAACTCCTGCACAGACCAAAAAAATACTCAAATCAGCACGTAGTTTTTATTAAGTATCTGAACTCGGCGATTTGATTAATGAATAAGTATACTAAGCGGTAATAACACACACATAAATGTCAGTAGCAAAAAAAATCCAAAACATGAAAAATTAACTCAACGGGTTCTGTTACTGTAATAAAGAAACTTACCTGGAATATTGCTTGCTGGCTCGGAACTACTGTTGTTACTAGTGTTATTCTTATCATTACTAGGATTGGCATTGGAGTCATTAACATCGCCATTTCCATGTGGGGCACCGTGATTGTTGAGGATACCATGCAAGGGAGCGGAAGGAGTCTTGTCGGAATTTGGAGACGGTGGCGATTCTGCATTATTAGCATTTTCATTCTTATTGGTTTGCTCAGGTACAGTACTACTGTTACTGCCAACGCCATTAGTCAATACTGGCTCAACATTACTAAGGGTGTCATTCTCATTGACATTATTTGTCGTCCGGGTCTCACTATTCGACTGTGAAGTTGTCTTTGTTGTTGAAGCTGTGGTAGTTGTGGCTGTTGTTGCTGAGTTATGGACATTGACATACAAGTGTTGGTCACCCGAATTACCATTGGTGTTGACTGACTCATTAGAGTGTGTTTCAGCAGTAGTTGCAGCTGTAGTCGGAGTAGAGGGAGAAGAAGGGTGAGTCTCGTTTGGTTTTGAATTATTAGAGTTAGGACTTGGAGATTGGCTAGTACGACTACTGGAAATTTCACCACTCTTTCCATCTGAAGAATTAGCACACAACACACCACCATGCAAGTGTTAATTTTTTAAACATTCATTTTTAGTTTGTCAACAGTACGCGACGTGTCACGGTTCAGTGTATAAGATTTACCACTAATTGTACATTATCTATCCCATCCTAACATGTCACCCACATCCACTAAATTTTCTTCCTCATTCTTCCACACTCCACATATATAATGTATTAGATGCTAATTTAACCTACAAGAGCAACAGCTAACCAAATCCCAATAACTGCAAACGAAAACAAAGGTGTGCTTCTTAAATTTAGCAGCATCATTTCACCCATTCCAACTAAATTATGAATGCAGGGATCTTATTTTCTCTCTAAGTTGAATTCATTTCATTTTGAAGCATTAAGGTAACCCCCGCCAATATTATCAGAAACCAGAGAAGCCAGCTTGTAGGCTGATTCAACTACTCACAAAAGCTATAAGCTTTCCTTTCGAATTTGAAAGACTAGAGATCACAAATCTGGTCACAGCTGCCTTAAAATTACTTAAACTGTAAATCTTTCATCAAAATCAGTTATTACTTTCAACCTTTTCTAGTCAAGCTTGAAGCTCTATATGTAAACAAAAACACACTGAACATTTAAAGTTCCCAGAGTCTTGTATGTATTAATAGCAACTACAGAAGACGCTCTCCTTAAAAAATCCTTTTGAACTTCAATGTACGACAGACTGCCTGCCATATAACATATGATATACTCGAGAATAAAATCCTGTCTATGGAAGTGCAAAGTGAAGTAAGACATTTTGTAATATTAACCACTAAAAATACTGAAGTCAAGTCATTGTCAAATTATATAGTTTAGTCATATAGTTACTATAGAGAGAAAAAGGTGTTCGTGTATAGTCTAGCATCTGTCTACTGTATGAGTCGTTACAGCGAAGAACACATTGTCCAGTAAAACAATGGGGATGTTGTACCGTGAACGCAAGTGTACCGCTCTGTTAGTTACTCTCAATTCAAACCCGTACTGTCTTTGTCAGTTGGATAGTTACATACTGAGAAAATCAACACACGAACTAATTATTTTACAAAGGAATGACAAATGACATATAGATTCACACGAAACAACATAACAAATTGCGCTCTCGACATTTACTCTGCTGTTCTTACGTACCGTCTTTTGGTGAGTCCGAATTGTTTAGAATGGCATTTGATGGTGCCTTGAGGGTGAGTGCTCCCTTAGCACTCTCCTTCGACAACCGCTCCACCAGTCCTTCCAAATCTGCATAAACCTGAAAGAATAAAATTGGAACACCTAAATTTACAACTGAAACATGAAGACACAATTATTGCCTAATTAGTCCACACATTTAGTATCATCAAAAACTTGACAGGCATAGTCCAATGAACATATTCCAAATACAGCGATAAAAACAAGTTGACTGTTTGACTTTGACTCCAATGATACTTTAATGGGCATTATCTGAAGATATTTCCAAAATCTACTCATGATCATACGGATTCTTTTGTGCTTATATTCTGTATATGCACTCAAACCATTTCAAATATAAGATTTTACTGCATTCCGATAATGACTTCAACAAATTAGCATGTAAGTATCGCTTGAAAACTTGAGAATTGTGAGTCTGGCAATAAACCACAATGTGTATCTATTGAATATATCGGTACCTCAGAATGACATGGGCTGGAAGCAGTACAAGAGAGAAAGCATTGAGGGCAACCCTAAACAACATGAGATAATAATAACACAATGACACGACATAGAATATTAAAAATATATGACGATTCCAAATCAGTGCGAAACAAGGGCAAGACATAATAAGGCATGAAAATATCCTCCCATAAAAAGAACTACGTCAAGGACAAACTGCCCATTTAACAATAACAAAAAGGAAAAAGCCAGTTCAAGTTGACTGAGAGAGAAGAAGCTCGTCTTGATAACTATTATACCACGTTGCCGTACAGTAATGACTCGAAGCGGAATGGGTGTTAATCCTCATTCAAAGTACTAATGAATAAGCCGTAAGAAAAGGTACCGAATAACTTTTGAGCAAGGCACATCATATAGTACGCAGTTCCTACTAATTACATTTAAAATGCTAAACCAATAGTTTCAAATTATATCCCATTTAGCAATCCTATCGCATAAATGCATATAGGAAGACATTTTTCCAGGTTGCAACATGTGACGCATATTATCGCTACCGCTCTCGAAAATACTTTCAGTTTCTTAACATCAAAATCCCATTTGTTTCTCCACGCGTAAAATCATCTAGTGAAAATGAACCCAAATAATAATACAAACAAACCAGCAAAGAATAATTAGAACGATATATTTAGCGTCACAGATCTTGCATTACGCAATGCTAATGCATGGGAACCTCTTTCCTGTGAGGATGGAGCTAAGAGCATTTTAAGCATCAGCATTTATTCATGGAGTGCTTATTGCACATTTACCATACGTAGCATGTTCTGTTATTGTTCCTAACCAAGGGAAAAGCACCTGCGGTAGTGATATCACGTATAACGTACATAATTAAAGTAACAAAGATTAAAAATATCACCTTCGAGGCTTCCGAATGGAAAATATTTTCCGACGCGAATAATGTACTCATGGCGCTCACGAGGAAGACGATTCTTGATGCATACAATCCAGGGAGCTCTTCATGCAATTCCGAATTTAATACCTGCAATAATACAAGCAAGACATGGTGTAGTAATTGTACAGATTAGAGTTTATTGGTGAGGCTGAGCTTTAAACAACTATGTAATAATGATCAAAATAATAACAATAACAAAAGGCGTGTATACATTTTCATCTATACATACTCTGTCATTATTCTAACACCTCTCCCCGTCATTTCACAGTCCTCTTCTATTCGCGCACAATCAAAAACAGAAACACAAAACAACTCGTTATCCGCTCTTCCACTCAATTTTTTCTCTATAGGTAACTTGCTCGCACTTGAATAAAAAAATCATCCTTTATAAGGAGTCACATACAAAATCCCAGCGCTTACCTCTGGATACACAATATTCCTCTATTACCTATTACAATAACATCTACAACCATAATACTTACATCACTCCGGCAGACACACATACAAATTCAGCATTAAGATAATAATGCAATAAAACTTACTTCATAAGTACGCTTGGCTGCTTCAAGGTTCTCTCGTTGTCGGGCCAATTTCGCTTCTGCCCTACGTGGATTCGACTGCAAAGCCTGCAAAGCGTGCCTCTCTCCATCGTAGTCCACTAATTTTCGTCCTCGTTTTTCAATCTTTTTTCGCATTTCAGGAAACTGGCCCTAAAAAAATATTGCAACAAACCAAGATTAATTGTCTGTGTGCACATTGCGTTTCTCATACAAATTGGAACATTTTTACACGGAAATACAAGGCTGACTTCTAATGAACATGACTTAACGCTAACATACCTCTACCTCCAATAAGGGCAATAAGACTTACTTATCATGGGCATTTCCTTCCTTGTACAGTTATTTCAGCCTAGGTATTAAGTTGATGCCGCCATGACCAGTATGCATACATCTAGCTATATGTGCACTTATATATCTATACGTATATGGATCTTTCTGCACGTAGATGCATACACAGATAAGTATCTAGATGCATTTCATAAAAAATTGTTGATTTTTTAATGTTGCACGAGTACGCTGCTCGCATTTTTCCTCACACTCTCCCTCCTCTACTCGAAATTACTTGTGAGTTAAACCGAAAAGTTTTGACTTTACTCAGGCATATCCTCTGGCTAAATTTATTACTCCGCACGAGTATTTTTAGTCCCCTTTACGAGCATTGGCATCCATCGAGGATAACACTTGCTGAAAAACGAATCTTCTCTCTAAACTTTGAGTGCTTGTTACGACGTCAGACGTGACGTTATAAATTGTCAAGAATAGTCTCTCTCTCTCTCTCCCTATCTGCCTCTCTATCTGTATTTCTACTCGTAACGTATGTATTCGACAGCACTTATAAACTCCAGTGTATTATCTCTACTTTTTAAGCAACTCTGAAGGAGAGGAATAATTTATTATTGGACTTTCGTTCAAAAAACATAAGAGAACACACATGATGAAAAGCATATGGTTATCACACTATTATTATCAAGAGGAGAGGCTGAGCTGATAAAGATCTGCCTGCACGGTGTAACAACAGTAGCAACAACAAGTGCAGTGGCCTGTAAAAAGAATCCATGATTGTTCCTCCAAGAAAATTCCTTCACATTCTTTTGAATCCGAGCTACAGAGCTAAAGCTACAACCAGCTTCCTTCCCAATAATGGAAGGTAATAAAAACAGGAAAGAGGAAATCATGGAGAAAATATTAAGCACCATTAGCTGCTCCACAATCTGCCTACAAACGATGCTCTCCTCCTCGTCCAACCAACAACATCATTGTCATCATTATCATGGATGGAGTAAATATAAGTAAGAGTCTACGGAACAGCATTTGTATGTACGTACATGTAGGTGAATTTAAATGGTAAATTTAAAGTAATTATGCCTTGCTGCTCATACATTGTGAGTCAATTGACACCTTCACTCTCTCCCTCCCCTCTCCTCTCTTCCTAATAAAGTATGCAGAGAGCTCAGATTTCTCCCTTGCTATTACCAAGCCCGTCGCCGAGCATCCTTTTAGTACGTCACATTAGTGTTAGAGTCCGTGTAAGCGTAACACATTTACCGTAAAATGTCATGAGTTAAAGAGCACACACAACAAATACTATTTAATCTTCCATGTACATTACACACACAGTGTCGTCTTGGTTGCTCCAAAAGATTAGACACACATATTCACATTACAGCTAAATACTATACCCAAATTTAGGCATTTCAAACCTCTAAATCCCATAAGAAACGTGTCCACCTTAAATTTCCCTTTTCCTTACGTGTAGACACAGTATGTATGAGTCATGGTCTGCTCAAGACCCTCATACTACTAAATATGTACAAAAAAATAGTGCATTATAACCCCATTCATATTATATATATCCCATACATATAGTACGCCTATTTGCTATATTTAAGTACATTCCCAGACAAATAGTGACAGACAGCGAGGGAATTGCCGTTGGGTGAGAAATATCGGCAAAAGAAACTGGAGTCAAGCTCAAAAGCCAAATTCCACGCAATACTGACCATAACTGATGACAACTTGGGTGACAGAACGACACAAGAGAATAATAGTGAGGAAACTTGGTCATCAGTTAACTTTCATCCGCTCAAAAAAATATGTATAGTTGGTCTGATTATGAGGGATAATATATATTTATATTTTAGTACATTTCAAAGAACAACAAACTAAATTTCCACCCCTTTCCGACGATTTCCAATCTCATACTTCAGTATATTCCTAGCTCTAATCTACAGACACATGGAATAGACTCCGGCTCCAACTATGGCTCTCAAAAGAATCAAAATTTCACATGTGATGGACTTGTTGCATGGGATTTCACATGTTCCCCACGAATAGCCTTGACGTTTATTACACCTTCATTTATAATTGCTAAAAATCCCTTTTAGGAAACAAATAGATAGATAGATAGACAGATACTTCATATAGAAACTTAGGTGCGCACTTAGTTCCGTGGAACAGGGCTACACCATTAGAAATTTCCCCTCAATTCCTTCCTAATACTAGTTAATCACACGGCAAAAATCTACCAGAGATAACTAAAAACTCCTGGGATTTGTGATTTGTCCCTTTAAAAAACTTGAGTAGCACATTATACATGACGGTCTGCCTAATTCATTCACTTCAACCGGAATGCAGGAAAAGAAATAGTAATGACTATGAGATGGGAGTACCAGGTAGGGTCAGACAAAATCATTATGAATTGTGACACATATATAGTTGTCCATGTTACATTAGAACTGTACCGTTAAACTACATACCAGCTGTATATTCCATCCAAGTTCATAATGACGGAGGTATTTCCCTATCTCACCAGTACACTGAAATCCAGTTATAATGTATGTACATATAATCTAAATCCAAGCATATTACATTACAACAACCACAACAACAGCTACTACACAGATATCATAGATCAGCACAGGACTTGAGATTTTGCACTCTATCAAGAAGAAGTGATTTTGTATAGTGTACACATATGTATCTACTACTCATTTGCCAAGTTTATAGGACGTATGTAATTATGTATTACAGTAGGAAGAGCCGGTTAATCTTGTACAAGGGTGAGGGGGAGAGAGGGAGATATAATACATTATTTTTCATTTAGTATTTAACAGACAATGTTTCTTGTGGAACGACGTCAAAGCCATCCGACATAAAAAGAAGTTGTGAATCTGCACCTTAGGTGCACCCATATACAGAAGAAGTCAGCTTGTACCAAATTGCAATTAGAGGACAGGAATTTAAAGATCAAGGGTTAAAACTCATCTGTATGTATCTTACATGCATATAGACAAGACAGAGGAGGACGATGAGTAAGGAATGTTTACCTGATAAGTATTGAGCGGTATGAGAACTTGCTCGGCTAGTCTGTGAGCAAAGTCATTCCACAGTATCTCTGAAGATTGAGAGTTGATTGTCAATAATTCCTTTCCTCCCCATTCTGGCTCATAGACTTCACTCACAGCCTCCAAAAGGGCACGGCTTGCTCCCGCACAAGCTGTTCAAATTCAAATTAATAAATCAGTGACAGAACATATGGACAGTAAATTCATTTTTAACAACAAGCATTCATCCCTCCCATTCAATTCACACGCACGTATATAGCTAGCCATGTACCATACCCTGCTGGAAGCAACACATCACAAATCTAAGTATAGCATCAACAGAACAATGATTCACCTGACCCAAACTATTAAAACAGTAATGTAATAAAGTTACTCGATAATATCAGATATGTACCATATTAATATTTCTCATATTTATCGTTAATGTCCTCCAGCCTCAAGACTGTCACCTCGATATACCCTCTCTTGCAAAACAATTGCTTTGACGCCAACATAATTGACTCCTTTAGGGGCACTACCATAATTTACAAAAAGACCTACATATAGTAATATGCAGAGTCCGTATCAGTATTCAGTATAGACAACACTCCGTCAACTAAAATCAAAAATCTATGCAAAATAATTTCATCCCAATAAATTCTTCTTCATCAGTTCATGGGATGATAGCAGTAACACACACCTACGCTAAATGTTATGAACAAGTTCAAGGCAAGCCGTAGGTTTCTAATTTGAGACAATTTAGCCCAGCATTCCCATTTGTGAAAATATGACTTCAAAAAAATTAAACATGTGAAAAAACTTTGGCGAAACTGTCGTGATTTCTGTGGCTTTCGTCTAAGCATTTTCAGACAGAGTATAAGTATGTATATATAGTGAAGAAGCTAGTTACATTCAAACCACTTTTATTGGTTACATACAAAACAGTAAGGCACGTTTGAAGTAAAAAGATGACGATACCGCATCTTGCCAAAGCACGGTCATTGCTACAATCTTCAACTCAAATGATAACCAAACGCAGGGTTGTTTTCCAAACCTAAAGCACGCATTTGGAAATACGATCATTCCTAATAATAAGAGGGATATAAAGAGAGAGAGAGAGAGAGGACAAATGCTACAGCGGAGAAACTACAATAATATTAATGTGGCTTGCACAAGTTCTCCAACGTTCCAATAACAGAGGACCGGGTACATAATTATTCAGAGACAGCCGTAGTAAATATAAATCTAACTATAAACTCCGACCCAACTACAAACAACTCTCATTTGCTTCTGGTTAATTGCTGACAGGAAAACAAGAAGCTAAAACTACATTGTTTCTTGTGATAAAGCAACTCCAATTACGAGAATCAGTCTGATTTATATAGGGAGAGTCACTCTATATAATATACTTATTTCAGAGAGTGAGTTTACACAAGAGTATAATGAGATTTAACATTTTCCTAAAGGGATCTGATATCCACTAATCTTTGAGCTCAATCTATACGATAAGGCTTGTTATGAATTACTAGAGCAACAATTTATAATAAACTTTCATATACTTTCCATCCGAGCAAGATACTTGAACAAACACAACTGCAAAGTGATATGAGCTCACAAATAATAAATCTTCTCACTTCCATTTCCATATTGCAGCCTGCATACAAAAGAGTAGGGATGGACGGAGCACCACTAATTTAACCCCTATTAATTTCAACTCAAATCGTATGGTTTTTATTAATTCTAATAAATAATTTCAATTTGACGTCTCAATCAAACGCCTATTTAATTCCCCATAATGAGCATTTCTTCAAACACCTCCCACCCTCCTTATTATTGGTAAGTATACCATATGAGTGTAATAGTATTTTTTTTATCTCATGTTAAAATTTACAATTGGGATTTTGAGGATTAATTCATTCTCGAATAATAATACATTTATTCGTAGTCATTTTACTTATATTTATATGTAATATTTCCCATTTTAAATTTCATGAAAGAAACCAGCTGGAGAGTTCATAAAAATTATTTGAACCCAAGCTGTGGACGGACTAACAGTCCATATCCCTTTTCCTAATACATAATTAATATCCCAGCATTCTGTTAAATAAAAGGAAAGTTACAAAACTTGTACAGATATAGGATTACTTGATAACTCTCTCATCTTTTCTGGCAAGTTTGATGATGATATGAAAATTTAATCCCAGGGGATTTAATCGTCAAGTACAAAGGGAAGGATCTACAAAAACTTTAGCATACACGGTAATTTATTCCTTCCTCGCAAAATTCTAAGTGTATGGAGAATACCTCAACGAAAAACGACATCAACTTTTCAATGTCAAACTTGGGAAATGACGTGAAAATGATAAAAATGAAATTTAAGCAGGCGGACTCACGCTCATAGTTTAGAATGTTTCTCATGATTACCTACTACAATATTATATAGTTAGTGATATACACACAAAACCACAACCAACACAGAGACAGGGCTATGATCGCTCCTTTTCTATGCACATTTGAGAACATACATTTATTTTTTTTTAGTTTAAATCCCTTTCGGAGAACTTTTTTACTTTGCAATCTTATTTAAAAGTTGGATGACACATCAATGGATCTACATATAATTATATGTGTACCAGTAAGCGTAACATACAGTATAGGCATAATCCTATAATGTCATATATCGACGTACTGCCTTTGACTCACCTAACTAAAAAACCTTGTTCCCATAGACGTAAATCCTGCCACCATGATATTTATACTATGTATACTTATACATTACATCTCTGATATTTACGAATCCAGCGTCCTTCCGTATCCCTTTACACTTCACACACGTAGAGATATACAAACAAAAATGCGTTCTCCTGCAAAATCATATAGGTATGCCCTCATGGAAGACAATTCTCAGTATCTATCTAAACAGGAATGTGCTCACAAATCCCATAAAAGTAGAAACACTCATATGTCCCCACCTGCCCACAAGCAACATGCTAATAACTACCTAACCTATCTATATTCCATATACATACACCTATTTACAGTATTGCCATTCAGATGAGATTCACAACACCATGGAGACTGACGGAGATAGCTAGAAGAACGGCACGTAAAAATTTAACACGGAACATACACATACATACTTATATACATAATCACATACATTCACGAGTCTTACGAGGAAGGAAAAAAAAATGAAAAATCATTACTACGTAACTAATATAAGTATAGGTATATATGTATGTACTTATGTGTGTAAAAGTAGCTATGTACACCTACCTCGTATGCAACGAATGTAATTATTCAGTTCCTTCTGAAGTCGTGTCGCTGCACATTGCTGCTTACTAAAGTTGGTTACATGTTCATCAAATATTTCATCAGCCGTCCGATCTACTTTTCCCAAATTCTGTAATATCTGCAATATTATAAACACAAAAAAATTAATAAAACCCTCAGGAAATCAGTGCACACACATACGTATGTATCTATAAAAACTAATAACATAAACAAGGACTGTTTAGCACACATTAAAAATAATTATTAACGCCACCGTATACAAGATTCATCAGAGCAACCCAGCAGGACGGATTTATGGTGGATTATTAACAGGAATTTTTGACTGACAAGTCCAAAAATACATGAGCAATTATTAGCAATAAATACTTATGTAAATAAAGGCGTTATATGCTCCCATAACTGAGTTCAGATGCTATCTTGACGCGTGTAATTACTACAATTCGTAAATGCATATAAGTACAGAATCTATGTTTTATTATCTTAATATATTTATTTATCACTATATAGAAGTAAACAATACATATCAAAATAAATCCTTTGAAATAATTCGCATGCTCATGAAACTTAAACCAGCCATTATTACAGACAGGGATGTGTCGAGACAGAGACGAAAGGTGCACATTGCACATGCATGGACATATGTACATATACCTATCCATCTATCTATGTATACTATACTTACTTATCTATCTTCTACGTCCAATGTACAGTTTGTATGTACAACTGTCGAAAATATCTACAATACAACCATTTATTATTCTCCTCATGGAATTTCCTCATGAATAATCCCATATTATGAATTATAATGACAACTAAATACAATCTCGATCAACGGTACATGTTCATTTAATCGAAAAACCGTAGGAAGCTTCAGAGCGGAGACCATCCCAGAGGATCAACGACGCCACTCACTCAGGAGGAGAACTAATAACGAGAGAGTATTAAATGCCAACGAGAAACGATGACATGACTCTTATTGTCAGCTCTCATCAGGTCCCCCAGTCAACTCCCAACAGGCGACACTGACTGAATGACCGATGAAGACACATAATATACTCATTCACAATTTGCCGACATACAGATAGAGTTATGAGTAGCAGGGATTGTTGGAGTTGTTGAGTTGAGGCTTTAATTACATTACAATCAAAACTATCCTAGCAAGTCTTTTAGCTTGAGGATTTACAATTTTATTCACTCCGTGTGTGTGTGTGTGTCAAACTTGCAAATGTGTGCAAATAGAGAGCCCACAAAGTAATAACAACTATGTATATTGAAACGGAAACGGCAGCCTTCATCAGCATTAATTAATATGTTGTCAAAATCGTAATACAAAAAAAGTAGAACTGCAAGGGTCAATAATTTACTGACTCACACAAATACCGCTACTGTAAATTATCCATTGGGAACAACGGCAAGCTTCAAACAATTGTCACAAACCCCTTCCTTGCCACATGAATCCCATCATCGGACCAGACCTACAACATGCTGATCAAAATCAATGCTAATCTTGATCGTGACGCATTTCCAAACTCCACAAATAACTCAGCCTTTCTCCATGTTAGTGTGCCACGGAACAGGAGTAGTACAATTTTGCGGACTCAGACTTGTAAAAACAGAAAGTGCTGAGGAAAGCGTCAGCATGAGAGAATCCCTGTAGGTAAAGCAGACGTTTCCATTTACTATGTATTATTATTGTGTAGAATCCTGTGTTTATCGGGACTATTCAAGATAAAGACTGGAGTATACCTATTACCTACATATAGTATCTACCTATACCTAGTAGTGTATGTATGGATGTACCAGATAGGTAGTAATTATGCACATGACACATCTGTAACATCTGTAAGCCTTCATCATACTCCATACATACTGACGGGAAAGGAGTTATTGGAATTAAAATTGCAACGCAGAAATTATCCATCAAAATTAGAATCCAGCATGTCATAAATACTGGGCTCTGGGCTGCTGAGCATGATTTGAGCATCCACGGGGGTAATAAATCTCACGCACGCACTAATACCCGTACAGTAACAGTAGACGTACAAATGGAGAATTAAGAGCCCAGAACACATTACCACCCAGCATTCAGATTAGATTTAGACCAACAAAAACACAAGCATTCGGCCATGCCAACCAAAGCAATAATAGTACAGGAATAAAAAGGCACATGCCCATGGTTACAGAAACATTACACCTAAACAACTAATACAAATCTTTACAATTTCCTAAAAGTCCTCCAGTCTCTTCAGAATATTACGTGCCTGAATCTATGCACACATGTGTATGTAGATAATTATACAATCTGTATTTATAATTAATTTATATATAATTACACGTGTCACACATACCCGACAATTACATTATACCAACATAAATATATATACCACGTTCAGTTTTTATCCCTACTCAAAGTTTATAATTATGTATCTACCTCTAGTATCTTGCACACGTGGATCATTACAACAAGCCCAAAAACATTCAACGATTACACAAGTAGCACGTATAGAATAAATATGTCATTAATGCACCTTTACTATGATTTTGGATTTAGACATAAGATACCTTCTCATACGCATGCATGTATATTACAAATGTACATACTTGTTTTGGGACATGTCTGTAAAACCTGTGTATAATTTATATTGAGCCATATCCAATTTCCAGATATGTTACAAATTTAAAGTCGTGAAATCCAGAAATATTCTGAAGAAGCCCGCAGAAGAAACCTTGCGCATCGTATGCATGTAAGTGAACTTGGGTCGTTTGATGTGCACTGGGAAGTTCTAAAAATCCCAGGCTACTTTACTTTGAACCCTATACACTAGAAAGTGTTACACTGTACGACTATGGAAAAAAAAGTCCCCGACAAAACAGAACACCTCTAATCCTATTTGTACGGAGTTTGTGGGACTCCAGTTATTACAAGGAACACAAGTAAAGTTAGATATTCCAATGCATAAGTATATAAATATATAGGTATACCCAGGAGTTATATAATATTAAAGTAAATGGGAGCTGGGCCAAAGCTAAAGCTAAATTCGAAATAACGGTTGAGTGTTTCTTGGCCATGTCATTCTCTCCAAGCCCTCTTTCCCGACCTCTTTTCAGCAATACATACTTTACTATTTGTTTTAGTCTATACGAGCTATTCAAGCCACACACACACACACACACACACAGATACACACGCAAAAACGAGCCCCAAGTTTTTCAACAACTCCTAAACATTGACTAGTAAACTGGAAGGAGTTCTCATCATCACTTTGAATTTAAATATAAGCAATACCAACAACTTGACATCTTCAAAGAAATGCTTACTTACAAATATAAAAAACAAACCTTCATCATATCCTGTTTCTCCTCTTAAGCCCTTTAATATATGATACACTTTTCCTGGACGAGGAAACAAATGAAAAACTCTTCCTTAACGAATTTAAAAAAGGGAAACATGAAGAAATGATTTATTTTCGCATGTAAGTGAAAACTCATGAAACCAGATAGTTACGTGGAAGAACTACAAGAGTCTTTCCATTTATTTACTTGAATCTTCTCTTAAAATAGCAACAGATTCTCTCAAGAAACCGCCAAAAAAGATATCTCTATTTACTGATCACCTCAAGAGCTGAGAGTGACAGTTGCATGAATTGAATAGAATGTAGTAAGGCATATAATAATAAAAGGGGAGAACGGGACTGCCGGCGAGGATGTTCCAGCTTTTAATGTACACTTGAAATATTAAAAAAAATGGATGGTTACATATTAAAAAAAGGAGGATACAGAAGATGAAGTGAAGCCAGGCGTGGAATATGATGACTCTAGCGTTTGTATGATGAGAAAGGAAAATATTTTGTCATGCTAAGCAGAGCAAACATTTAACTTCCAATGAAGAATAAGACAGTCTCATAACACAGCACGACGTCCCAACAGGGGAAAAAAATCATTTTGACTTCCATATACATATGTATATGAACATACACACCCCAGCTCTTTTAAGCGCATGCTGCTGCACTTTGAGAACACCACAAAAACCACAAATGATCAAATATACACCAAGTCATTATTACTGTTGAGAGCTGACTTCCTTTATTCACTCTCTCTCTCTCTCACTCTGTTCTTCCTCCCACTTGAGGACTACAATGGTCCAGAGAGAAGAGTAGTCACTGTAGGATGAGAAACTTAAAAGCTCCCTTTCATTTCATCCTAAGCACATATCACATATAATAATGATTCCAGATCTTTTGTAATTTGTAATCGTCACTTGTGTACTAATCTGCTCTTCCTAACCCCAAAATTCTCATCCATTCAGTTTGAAAACGGAAACTTGCATTAGAACTAAGAACGTTATATCTATATGCATATTTACAATTCCCTTTCAAATCATTCAACTGTAACTATGCTAAATCACTGCGCACACACACACACACACTTTAACTTTCAGCATCTATAATACTACACCAATTCCTTGACAACATTCTCTACATTAAACAATCATCTCGAGAGAGAGAGAGATACTTCCTTTCAGTAAATCAATCCAGTGCTGATCAACTAGTTAACCATTTATGTCCAAGTGTACCACCACAACCGCACAACTGCATATTTGGTTTCCAAATTACAAATCTATGTCAGAGCATGTCTTGTCTTACCAAAATTAGCGAATGGGAAACTTCAACAAGAACAACCGTTACTGTCTCCCTATAACTTGTTTCTTCCGTAAGAGAAAAATGTATTCGCCATTTTTTCGCATACATGTTGTCATAACATTGATGGAATAAATTCCAAATTCATTTATCCATATTATGTATACTTATTCAAAAATATTAAATAAGTATATGAGTATCCACATATAAGTAGATACACCTATATAGTACTCCTAGGATTGCACGTACATATGCCAGAGTTCATAACAAATATTAACCTTAGTATATAGGAAGAGATAAGAGAGATGCTAAATGAAATTGCGATTTTCCTTCCCCCATCTCGAAAAACTCAGTGACCAATGGATGGGAGTCCCGTCTTGAAGAATCATTAGTGAGCTTGTGCAAATCAAGAAAATAACTAAGAGAGGAGTATATCACCACAAAATACACATACATATATAGTGGATGAGATATGGATTATTATGATTATTACTAGTTGAGAGCACCCTAATGAGTACTATATGCTCACATATCAACCTACACAAGGAAAGTGAAACCAAGAGGATGGTGGAGATTTAATAGAAAAATCGTAGGTAATTGGGCAATTACAATAAGAGTGGCTATTAGGAGGGCGCGCTTGAGTTATTCCACAAAATATCTCTCCATCCTACATAAGCCTCATCTACTATATTAGTAATTTGGTCGAGAGTATCACAATACACACACACATACACACTCACAGAGACACATTCTCATGCTTAACAAGGATGCTTCAACGTCAACGTAATGCCCGTTTCAAAACCTAGTAATTACTACATACTACGTCTACTACACAACACTTCCATAAATAATTACTGAATTACTGTGCCTATAAGTATCTCACACCAGTGATACAAAAAAAAAGTAGTCTTAGTATTTTGTCATTTACAGTATGCAGGAGAATCTTCCTCAAACATAGGGAATTCTTGAAGGGGTACCTTCCTACAGTAATAATTATTTCACATGACTTCAATAGTAAATTGAGGTTCTTCACATTGTCGTTATGGGATTAGGGAATCCTTCCCTGCAACTTTTTTCATTGTTTCACAAATGATCCACGTGAGGAACAGATGTACGACCATTCAGGAATAGTTAATGAATTAGCAATGCAACATAAATTATAGCCGAGTTTAGAATTTTAGGCATGTATTATTATTAGTATTAGTTGGAAACTCAACAGATTATTTGTATTGTTGTTGTATTTACATGCTCCCATATTATATGCGTACTCTTAGACATAAGAGAAAGACCATGCAAAGAGGGATCTATAAACACGTATGTACATCAATAATTTGGTTTAATGACAGATACAGACAGATCCCCCCGTCTCTGCATAAAACTATATAAGTAATTACATATATGTATCTATGTAAACGGAAAATTCATGTGTCTCAGTCTCGAGGAGAAGAAGTTCAGCTCAAGGAAGGGTTATTGGCCAATTGCATCTGCTCTGTGGCTGATCCTGAATACTTCCATACACCCGAAGTTGCTCGAATTAAGTTGGTGTTCCAAAACTGCAATTTAAATTTCGGATGTCTTCCATACAAGTCACTACCCCAGGAACTTTCTTTTACAGGCTCTCATTCAAAGTTATAAGGAAAGAGACGCAGCAGTGAGAAAAAGAAGTCGATGGTAAAAGAAGTGTCTCGTCCTTTACACTTATATATTATATGTAGATACTTATATTCTCCTATATACATAGATATTTATACTTATATATTACACCCATACATACTTATGTACTTACTCCTCTCGACGAGGCATCCATCCCACTAACCTTCTATTGGCATGCTTCCATTTACCCTTTCGGTTTAAACACAACAACTACTACTAACTGGTGCAAAAGTATGTATGTATTTATGTAGAACGATGCGTACAATCAAATTTTCGGTTTACTTCCTTCACCATATCCCATAACTACACAGACACAAGCTTCAAGGTATATTTTTACATATGTACTTAATCCGTTCTGCACTACCAAAACTATGTTGGGTTATGTTCCATGTAGATATCTATTGGTTTGGTAGTACATTAAAGGAGTACATATGACAGTATAGATACGATAACTAAATGTATAATTATAGTACCCAGAGGCTTTTTCTATTCAGGATATTTTCCCTTCAACTCCCAACTATGTAAATATGCTCAAAGTTCAAAGTAATTTTACCTACATAAGCTTGCACTCCTAGTAGTGTACATATGTATGGCTTCTCCTCTTTCCCATTCAAAATATACTCGGGAAGAATGTCTCGAGCCAGAAAAGAGTGAGTCAACATTTCAAGTATTTTCTTCGCTGACTTTTTTTTTTCTTCTCTCTCTCTCTCTCTCTCTCTCTTTCTTGAAAGTTGTCCCCTGAATGCATACTGTACACAACTGTGCCGTACTAAACACTTTTACTAAAATTCAATGCAAGTCACACACAAGGCACAAACTTTGTCGCATTCAATGGAGATAGAACGGAGGCAGGGCAAGAAAAGGAAGAGGAGTCGGAGAACAAAAAAAAAGATTAAAATCAGGTCGCTCCTTCATCCCATGCCTCTTCTCCTAGCTCTATCATTCAGTGATAATTATATTCACGGAAATGGTCTAAAATGTGACAAATGATCGCAAATCTAATCAAGGAATCTCTGAATTTTCTAGTTATCCCTCATCAACGAAAATGAATTCTTCCAGAAAACATTTCATAGAGTTCCAAATAATGAATTCCAAAGTACACGCAAGAAATTCAATTATTATAAGAGCAACAACAAAAAAAATCTATCTTTCTGATTAAACTTTTGAGATTACATATCTCATGTTTTACATTATAATGGAGTAAACTCATGCATTTGATATTCGTATATTATACGGTACATATAGAGACTCCGTTAAAGAATTTACACGCATTTACATATTTGAATACTTCCATCCCTGATACAATCAAATCTAGAGGAGTTTCATATGCACATACATGCAAATTTTAGGCTAGGTTCGTCTCGCTCACGATCCAATGAACCACAACCACAGTGCACAAATATTATCTATGTATGTACGAGACTTATTTGTATTTTTTTTTTCAAATTCCATTTACTTACATACTCTGTGGTCAATTACACATAAATCCTGACTGAGCTCCAAAAACATTAGAGATAGGAGAGAGACAAATAAATAACAGGAGACAATATAACAATATATAAGTATAATATATAAGAGAAAAAAAAAGAATTTAAATGACTGGAGTAATTGCATATACAGTACTTACTGTATACTGTACATACATATGTGCCGGAAAACAAGGGCAAGGAACACATAAAGAAAGTTGAGGCTGTTGAAATAATTAATATTCAGGCTATTAAATCAATTCTTCTGACCATTCAATGATCATTGTAAATAATACAGAGACTACACAACAATGATGAATTATCTATACAGTAGCGGTAGTTTAGTGAATAGTCATTGAAATGCCTGCATTCACCTTCGCTTGACCTACTACTACTACTACTACTACTCCCTTATATATAATAAAAACAGACCCACCAACTGTAAACTATGTGTTTATATAATTATGGCCCATACATATGTAAAGGCTCATCACATGCACAAAATTAGGTTTATTTACAAAAGGAGTAATAAAGGCATTTGAGCTTTTGAATATGAACATCCCCTGTGTTTTAACACACATTCAAGTCGTTGGACAAGAGTTTTATATTCTCATCTCCCTCCGTCAGCACTCAGAAAAACTGAATAGCCTCAAAAAAAAGAGTGGACTCATTGAGAGGTTTACAATCCTAATATTTTTAAAACTTATAGTATATCCCTAAGTACATGCATTTCTCATCCACATTAAAATAATTATTGGAGTAGAGCGTTAGTGGAGAACAAGCAAACAAAAATAAAGAGGTTCCTGCCTACATTTCCCTCTACTCACTACTACCCCTACTACAACTACTACATAGAAACTTCCTCCGACTCTCCTTTGAGAACCTCCACACAAAAATTTTCATGTAATATTCATGCAAAAATATATTGGAGCTGAAACTCTTTCTTTCTGGAGTAGTACTCCTCTCCGAATTTTGCTCATGGCTTAAAGGCAACTTACCACACTGTACGATATAGGATGCTCACTTGAGATTTTGAGAAGCAGCTTGCATATAACTACTAGTCTCTTTCCTATTTTTAGTAACTCCTAAACCAAGGAATTATAACGGCATCCTGAACACATTTTCCCAGACTGACTTTCGAGAGGAGCGTGATGGGATGGGAGTCAAAGTATCCGTAGTTAGTAATATACATATAAGTATAGAATCAGTTCCTCTTCCTCAGCTACTATCTATGAATCTACCGTACAGTACAGCAGGGTTTTGGAATGTGAATGTACCATGTATTTATGTGTATGTATGAAATGAAGTCAGGCATACAAACACAACATGTGTAATTACAAATATATACATATATATATAAATATAAATATATAATTATATTATATTATATAGTATAGTCATACATCGAAACATAGTTTTATACACATTTGAGACTACTCAGTCAAGCCGAGTGAAAATTAAGGGATTTGGAGCTCCACTGGTCTCTTTCTTAACTTAATGACCCTATATCACCGGCCTTACGTCACATTGTCCTGCTTAATGGGACTTAACTGCCTGGACTTTATTAGCGATATCAAGGAAACGTTTACACGAGTCACTCTTACTACTACTGTACTATTTCCCAACGGAACAAACAGAGAAACTGAGAAACTCTCACTTCCACACAGCCCCTGTCCAAAGGACATATTTCCCAATTCTAAATATCCTCTCCATACCATACTTAGAATATTTGTATATACTCAGAGACACACACACACACGCTCTTTGTACAAACAGCCTGTTATATTACAAATATGAAATACATAGTCTTGCATCCCTATTATTGCTTGTGTGATTATGAGCATGAATGAGTAGGGCTGCATTGAAACAACGGTTCATGACTTTAAAAGTAACTCTCCTGCAAATATTCGAGCAGGAGCAACAAATACCAAATGGATTGAGACAACTTTTAAATAAATATTAATAGTATTACTGCAGTGTATTGATATACCTTGCAAATCAAGAGAAAGGCGAAACTTGAATAGGATTTAAATGCCGCAATCATTGATTTTTTTTTCATTGAGACATGTAAACATATGCATGGAGATAACTGCATTCATGGCACACTCAGAGTGAGCTCATGTTTCAATCAACAAATAACAGTTGCATCAAAGATCAGAACAAACGGCAAGGAAGGAATTATTCCTCCACTCTTTAACATATCTATAGATACTGTACAAGTTACTTTTGAGTTAAATTCATAATTGTATATACATGATGACATCCCTAAATTTTTTGACTTACACCATCATAACAGCATCCAACTACTAAAACAAACTTGAGATTTATGTGAAGAAGCCATGTGCGGACAAAGTGGTCAACTTTCTCAAAAACTTGCATAATATTTCCACAGAGAGAAGTGTAGATATAAAAAGGTTGAGCATTTAGTAATTCACAGGTAAATTCTTCAGCAATGGAACAGTAATTGTGGGAGTCATATTATTATTAAGATGAGCATGTGTAGTAAGGCTGCACAACAACATCCACAAAATAACATGCCCACACTACTATATCTGTAGATACAGGACAGCGCCAAAAAACTATGCACTCAAGTGCACATGTTACTTTCAACCGTCAGCAGCCCACTACTACTACTACTTCAGCTACAAAATCTAGTACTCCTTCCTAAGGCCTACTATTGTTGCGTCTGTGAGCGTGGAAGATTACGTTCTTGAAAAGGAAACGGTATGACGATGACAAGACAAGGTACAAAAAAAAATTCCTTTCAACTTTCATGAATCAATGTGCAGGTTGCAGTTACACACATGATTCCTGGCAGACATTTTTTTACCCCTACAAAAATATCATGCATACACTCAATCTCTGTACTACTACATATGAACAATAAATTCCCAAATGAAGAAAATTACTTTGAAAACAGTATTTTTCGTGAGGAGAAATTATTATTGGGAAAAAATGTAAAGGTTGTGAAACAATAACTGTCGTAAAAAGCTTTGCATTCCTTGAATACTAGCCCACAGAATGGCTCTAATAGTCTTAATGATAAATTCTCTCCCCTGACTCGGACTCCGTACACCAAAGTCTGGGACTCACCAGAGATGCTAAATTAATACGAGGCAAGGCCCTCGTACATTTTCTTCCAGCTGACGAAACAATCCAAGACATTCACATAGTATAGAGAGCTGTTGTTATTACATGTGCCATCAGCCTGGCCTAAAGTGACCAGAGCAGTGTGGGTGCATTGAAATTTCAAGAAAGGGGTTAGCAGTTGAGGATCGTTAGCGTGGTTGTGTAATAATACCGACTATGCATATATGTAATTACATACATAGATACATAAGCTATGTCTATATCCATAACTCCGCGCGTCACTTCACGAGAAACCTATTTCACAGCCCTATACCTAAAAGATCAACTGGCCCTCATGGCTGGGATGCAACACGTCAAAGTATGGTGATGCATATATTTATACATACAATACACACATACATACATACGTGTAATACATATCATTGCCAGGAGATAGGGAGGATACAGACAAAATTATATGCCAAAATGCATAGATATATCTATATAGATAATTATATAGAGATATGAAACACACAAGGAAATAAATATACAGAAACTTCAATCTCATATCGGACTGTTCGTAGTGTAGGAGTAGGATTCTCATTTGCATCACAATAACAAAAAAAAAATCTTGCATGGGAGTAACAAGTAGAGAGGAAAACGTGCACAAGACCCAACTGATTATATTTATGGTACAGTACAGAAAATGATTCAGTCATGAAAAATCGCCACATTATTCTCCTGTCATATTCAAATCTTATATTTGCACATTGCCACATCAAAATCTCACGTAATGGGAATCATTTTTCTTGGGAATCATCCTTTTGGGCTGAACAAACTCCCAAAACTTGTGGAGAATGACCAAAATTCACCAGTTCCTATCAGATTTTAAATCTTAACTCTGGTTTTGTTTCCGTCCATATCATATATATATGTATATCATATATGTAATTATATATCTATATTTATATAAATATAAGTACCATACAGAAAATCCGTGACTACTTGACTACTACATACGGTTGGAAAAGGAAGGGAAAATAAGACAGGGTAGTGACAACAGGAGGGGAAAAAACCACATTTTACTATCAACCGCAATGATCTCTTGGTCGCGATATGGCCGTGTCATTGAAATTATTCCAATTGCCAATACCACTCTCCGAACTCCTGCCCACACTTTAATGGACTGGATGGAAGTAGAGGAAAAAGGCTGATTTGGTCATAAATGTTCTTAAACTTTTTTTTTTCTCTCTCTCTCTCCTACAAAAAAAAGATGCCTAGAGGGGAACGCTGCAGAAATTCGGCTCCTTCTATTGTGACTACGTCCACTTAATAATGCTACAACACCTTGGCTGGTTGTTACAGCGGTAATTGAATTTTCCACTGGTGTATTTCAATTCTTCACGGCATTTTTTTTTAAAAGGAGCGTCAAGACTACAGCAAACATGCAGCTAATGCATAAATATATTCCGCACCTCCTGCCAGCCTACCTTCCTCAAGTATGTACATTTCATTGTAGTGTGTGCAAACAATGAGCAACTCAAATAGGATCTACAAATAAGTAATCAGTAAGCATTTTCATATCCAGAGCTCAGGATTCTTTTATATAGTTATACAGGGGGGGGGGGTGAAAAAAAAGTAGCACCAACTATTCCATGACAAATTCTCTATTTATGATGACAAATAGTACACGAGCAATATAACTTTTATGCTTGGGGTTCCACACACCATAGTACGTTTTTTTTTATAATACAGTATATAGGATGCATAAATATATGCAAACGAGGGAGAAAAAAGTGTAACTACAAAAACGGAACAGGAAGCATGGATGGCAGACTCTGTGTGTATCTTCACTGAGCGAATGACTAAAGATAGGAACAGCACTCTCCTTTTTTTTCCGCATTAATTACTCCTAGGTTTATAATCTCATTTACACCGCATAAAATCCTCCTTTACGACTAAAACTGAGGGAGAGAATGAGCAACTTTACTCCACACAGCCGGTAGTTAATCTGAACACGACAGTCACGAAACCCATGGAAAAGTAACATTAATTTGATCTTTTGGATGAACACTATCATTACAGCAACGAGTCAGTCATTTGAGTCCAGTCTGAAAACATTCCGATGAAGTATAGTAGCAAAGTGAAACTCCTACTTCTGTCTTGAGACCTCCAATGAGTGTATGTAGTAGTGGGAAATGGCAAAATCAATATTTACAGCTGCATTTCCCCTTTTTGCATCCTTGTCTCACAAGTATCAATAAACCCATCAATGTCGGTACTAAACCCAAAATCTGCCTATTAATATTTAATCATACTAATAGAAGGCACATGAGACACCACCACATAATAATTTCCTTGAGGAAATTAATAACACTCAACAAGTAGATACATATGTACATGCGGTTGGTCAGTTCCCAATAGCACACATATATGTAGCCATATGTCAAGGATTATTAAATTCAAGGAAAGTAATCACTGTATTTGAAACCACAGTATGAAATTACTTTATTTTGTATACATGAGAACAGGAATCTACATAGTATTTCTGGTTAGAAGCTCCCCAACCCAAATTATTCTGACTGCAGTTCTTCATTCTAATATATATAGTAGAGTTGTAGAGGAGTTGTTGTAACTCCAGTATATGAATAAGCTTGCATGTTTTATTGCTTTAGATATGCAAAATTTGTAGACATATAAAAGGGATCATTACAGATTCAAGTAAAATTGATGGATGCAACTCAGCGGAATAGAAAAAAAAATGAGAGCCATTTTACATTGGAGTGAAAGTAGAAAAACTGTAACATAATACATATCATAGTTGAAGACTACAAGAATTGAAATGTAGGTAGGAGGTAGGACCTTCAACCTTGAACACCTACGAGATGCTACGCCAGTGAGATGAGATTTACTCAGTCAGTCAGTAGTGTACCTTCATCTGATATTATTAATCAGAATACATGAACCGCTACAGATGATAACTGGCTTCATGAGTTATATGCGGAAAATTAGAACAGAGTCATCACATAAAAGGAAAAGGTGAAAACGGAAAGGAAACCTCGAGACACGACTACACAGGTGTACATACTCCAGGTAATCTAACACACACACACATTTTGATACACCATGTGCAAATATGCTACATGAATACATGATACTTCCCAAATGAAACCTTTGATACGACACTTGCCCACAAATATATTTAAAGTTGAAGGATGAATGAAAGGTGAGGTATATATACTTATACATTCCCAGCCGACATTTTGCTATATAAGTACAAATAGACACACAACAACAGAACGACTTTTTACTTGGAACGACGACAAATCATCCAAAGTATATATACACACTGCACACAATAATATTATTTAGCCGTCAGAGATAACAAAGCCCCCTCAACTACTGTTTCATTCTATACTTGAACCACTTGTCAGGGAAATGCTCAAGACGGCCGAAGAGCTCAGCGATACAAATACTTACGCTCATTACCCAGCATATAACTTTTATATTCTTATTGGCAATTCAATCCTGACTCTGAATCTTCGCATGTCATGGTTGTTATTTTTTTCCCGAGCGTATTATCATTCTCAATTCTCAGGTGGATGGATGCAAAAATTACAATGAAGAATACGTTGTCAGTCTGTTTTGTTGTTTGCGGGGTGTTTATCGTCATGTGGGGATATGATAGAGCCTCATGTGTGAGTGTGTCTGCCGTCCTGAACTGTGAGTATGAGTGAGAAAAACTTCATGGACGTGTGCACCGCAGACACGCATAACTACATTTTTGATTTGAACAAAAGTACACAATCAAGCAAACCCACTGCAAAATCCCGTTACATGAACGAAACACCTACATACATAACTTAACTATATTCTATTTTCTTTGGTCACCATCTCCCCTGGGTTCGTCTATCTCTCTCTCTCTCTCTCTATCTCACTCTCAAGACTTGACTTAAACCTGCTTTATGTTCTTTGAGGTGGATCCAGTGCACAGAGAGTCAACCTGAAATGTATGAGCGCCCTAAAATGAGAAGAGGATGCTAATTTCATAATAAAACTGAGAACTATAATAAGGTGGAAAGTAAGCTCAAGAGTAAATATGTATAAGTATTTAGAGTATCCATAAAAATCTGGGGAGAATATTTAGCCTCAAAAAGTACATACAAACCACACATTATCACCCACATCACATATAGCTCTCATTGAAGTATACAACCTATACCTAAGTACTAAGTACATACACACTAACAATATGAATCCTCCCATCAATGAATTACATACGGCTGAGGATTATTGCATACTTTTTTCCTCTAAACTGCATCTGCAGCCATGATCTGCAGATAATACGCAATTGGGGTGCATTGAAAATTAGGAATTCAGCCCTTCCGATGCAAAACTCTCCTTCAGTCACTTAACAATCCCTGTTAAAAGATTCTTGAAGCTTGACTTGACCATACTCTTTAACTATACACAGACGCTGTTGCCGTGTTAATGCCTAGCTCGGAGCCAGTGTTGAACTAATATTCCGAACCTGAGGCTATGTATTTACACTGGCTCAGACTTCAGACACACATATCTACTGGTTGGGATGGATGATGTGTGTTGTTGGTGAAGGAGCTTTTAATTTGAAGGAAAATACGGAGTATCCTCCTAACGGGAATTTATGGACAGGCCATGATTAAACAAGGATTTAATAACCATTTAAGATGCCCAGGGATCGTTGCCTGATTGTCAAAATCCTAGGAGGAATAATTACTCCTCAATCCCAGGGTTTCAAGTATTCAGCCCAGTCCTACAAATTATAAAGGTACACCAAATTTCATTACTGACGTGTGCTCATCCTCCTGATTTATGCAAAAATACCCTCTTGGTCTCCTCTCCAACGTACACACACTTACAAGGGAATTTAATTACATACACACACATCCAAACTTCCATGTATTGAATTCCATCGACACGATGAAGTCAACACTAATACACTCGCTTTTAAAACTAGTGTGTGTGTGTGTGTGTGTGATACCAAACAGTCCACGAACATAAATTATTATGACTACAAGGAAAAAAAAAGAATTAGAAGAAAAAAAACGGGGTACCTTCTCCTTGGCACGTCCTACAGACTTTTGAACAGATTTGGCCAACTTTGAATCCACCATGTTGGACATGGTTTATATTTTGTGAATATTTGATGTGAGAGAAAGGAGAAAAAAAACAATATATTTTTGCAACACACAGGGACTGACGACTGTTTTTCTGAGGTAGAATTGAGGGAAACTATTGTGGTAATTATGATAATAATACGGAGACCCAGTAACAATGCTCGGGTTCACTTGACTCTATATCCGAAAATATTTTGGAAGGGAGAGGAGCCGGGAGGATGACGGTTGATGTCGGTTCTTCGGGCTGACTGTGCATAGACCGACTTGATTCGAGCTACAAGACTGTTCTTGAATTAAAATTCGCCTGATGACGAATATGAGAAGACGGCTGAAGCGAGCGGATAGATATAATGAGACTCCGGAGTCAAGAGTATATTATCCTGAGGAAAGGAGAAACAAGTGACAAGATCGTCTGCCAGAATAACAGCAACACATAGACACACTCACACACACTCGAAAAAGTCTCGACTTCCAATGGAAATATTACTGAGCTGCTCCTGTACACAGATGATGATCATCTCTCGAGGAAGATCTACACACAAGGAAATGTAGACCGAGTGATCTCGTCGTCTTCTCCTGGGTCTGCTCAAAGTGAAGGCAATAGGCCACTGAAATACAGCGGAGGTGTCAACACAGATTCCATTCCACTTGGGGGTCTCCCTCGCATAGAATCAGCCACCATATCTGCCTTCGTATCACGTGGAGTAAGCGAGGCGGCTATAGCAGAACTTCACGTGCTTCCCAAAACACCCCATATCCTCTCTTCTAATTTGAAGGAGTGGATAGTGATAGTGAAAGTGAAAGTGGTCGTAAGAATCAAATATTCGCGCGCTCATTTCAGTCACTGTAAAGCAAGCCGCTATGTACGATGCTATTTCACTATATAGCGAAGCAAGCTGGTGGTATATACAGCAAGCTAGGAAGTAAGCAAGCCGAGAAACACAGCAAGCTGGAACTGGAAAAGCTCTCTTCTGCAACAGAGTTAGAGAGTTTCAGTTCAGCTCTTCTTCTCGACTTGCTTGCTGTATATACATATACCATATATCCTCTCTTCTAAGTTGAAAGAGTGGATAGTCTCCGCCTCCGTCTTCGTCTCCGTCTCCGTGATGGTAAGATTCAAATATTCGCGCGCTTTTTTTATTGGCTGAGCCAACAATAACTGGCTAAATAAATTATTAAAATTATTTTTTTTTAAATTAAAAAAAAAATTAAAGCGTTATACTGTTTTGCGCTTTTTCTTTTTTTTCTCTTTTTTTTTGAATGAAAATAATGTTGCTCAAATGAAAAAAGGATGTTAAAAAGTCTTAATAACTCGAAATTATTAAAAAGACTTTTTTACATTTTTTTGCGGATTTGAGATTCAAAAAGCGAGCTTTTTTTATTTGCTGAGCCAGCAATAGCTGACTAAATAAACTATGAAAACTATTCTAAAAAAAATTAAAAGCATTATACAGTAGCAAGGGCGGCGACATTGCACGGGCAGCCGTCCACAACCAAGACGGCCCACGCACTCTTTCAAATTAGAAGAGAGAATCATTTTAAAAAATTTAAAGCAAAATTAAATGAAAAAATCGTTTTACCGTACATTAGTCTACACATTTACTAGGGTTGTGCAGCTAGCTATTGCATACATCTGTTATTTACTGTCTATCCTTTTTACATTTTCCTCGCTAAGCCAGCAATTTGCTGGCTGTGCAGTGCTCGTCTCCATATAATATAACAAAGGGGGGACTTATTCCATATGTACATGAGACAACAGGCTCAGTATTGAAGCAAAGTTGAACGCATGAGGATACCTGGCCAGGACACAGTTGTCCAAAGTTCTTTAAAAGCGGGGCTTTCTTTTTAGCTGGAAATAAAATATCTAAATAAATATTTTTGAACTCATAGATACTGTCTTGGAAAATGTCTTCCTGCAAAATATTTTTACGCCAGCTCTAATAAAATAATTGCTCATGATTAATTGAAAGTTTCCATTGTAAGTGAATTGCGTGAGCATAGGGCTAAATAAGGTGACCCTTTCAGGATGTCGGATTGCCATCGTTCCATATCGACAATTATTATAGTAAAAGAAAAACTCGATTGTAGTATCAAAACTCTTGGGGGTTTTCGTAGGGGTGCGTTCGTTACAATCACATTGAATAATTTTTGAGAAATAAAATAATTAGTGTAAATTTAGAACGCACCCCTACGAAAATGAGTTTTGCTACTATAACCGAATTTTACCTTTACTGTATTTGTTGATATGGAACAGTAACCCAACAACTCTTGAAAGATGTCGCCCGTTTAACCATATGCTTGAAAAATTCAAACAGTGGAATCATGAGCAACGTACATATTAGAACTAGAGCAAAAAGTTTCTGCAGGAAGACATTTTTAAGGTGATATTTTGGAGAATGAGCTCCAAAATATTTATTTAGAAACTTTATTTTAGGTTAAACAGTACTAAACACGATATGCCTCTTTTTGGACACTTTGGACAAATGTGAAGTGGCAAGTGACAATCCAATTTTCCAATCCAGTCGGGTGTGCGTAAGTTTCCACAAAATATGACTTGCCTATAAGATGAACTTTGTCTACTAGAAGGTACTACTAGGCGACTGAGTATTTTCTGAGATGAAAAACATGGGGGACTCTCCAAGGAAAAATGTAAGAGAGCTAGTCAATGGAATTCCCCCTCCCCGCTTTCCAGGTGCTTGACGTAACTTCGACCAAGTACCAAAATTTAACTGTTAACTGTAAAGTTAAAACTGTCATCTATATACCTTAGAAGAAAGTTTTTCTACAATATTTTCTACAAGGATTTCCAGGTTAACATATGAACAATGAATGATGAATATCTAAATGAGTTATTGGGATGAAAAATATAACATGATTATAATATAATTATAATTAAAAATATTATATATTAATAATGGAACTCGAATGCCTTTTCGGCAGTTTCAGAAACAGCAGTAATGACAATATCCTCTCGCCTTGATGGTGATTCCCTTTTTATACTCTTGAAAGTAGTCGGAATTAGAATACTGTAATTCCTTAAGATTTCATTTTCACATAGTGTTTAGAGTTTATATATAATTACCCCAGAATAGTTAGTTTTACATACAAATAATAAGTGTATATCAAATGAGCATTGCTTTTGTGTGACGTGTTATGGGCGAGACCCGAATGACATGAATAAATTGAATTGAATTGAATGAGCATTGCTTTTTTCCTCACAATACAATGTTCGCATGGCACGGGTGTAAATAATTGAAAATAAGTATATAAAAGCGTAGGAATCGCAATTGCAATTAAATTGAAATTGGGTCAACCCAATTTCTTGGAAGGTCTGGATTCTGGATTCCATATATTAGACACATGTAAAATCTTATGATAACCCAAGTTCATGGATGATGTAGTTGTCTTTTACATATGGAATAAATTGGACCATAAATATTGTTTTCTGTGACTCAGGTTAAGTAACTGGCACGAGTTTCTCCTTCTATTTACAGCAAATGAATCTTTTTTCCTGTTTGATCTGTTTTTTTTCAGCGTTCCAGTTATTTCCATTATGTGTTTTTTACATTATCATTTTGGCACTTTTTTAAAATAATTACTGTCCATAGTTTTAATTTTAATTCAGGCAGTTGAGCTGCTAAATCATTGTTGTTCCTCATAATTTTGTTGTTTGTGGGCGAATCACTAGGAAGGTAAGTAAGAATGTACATAAATGAACGCAGGTGAGGAATTATTACTGCAAATTTGTTATTCGTCATGCCTGATGAAGTGTCATGAACGAAACTGTTGCCCTTCGAACGATTGACCTATCCTAATGACAAAATACAGCCAAGCAGTGGTGGCTGAGTTGTCAGAGCCTCCCGTTGCGGCTGGAGTCGATCTTCGATTCCAGTAAAGCTCTGATACTTTCGAATAATTTCCACGGCTCTTTCTAGCAAAGCCGTTATAAGCATCTCAGTTGTAACTTTACAAGTTAGAAAAATTTTGTATGGCATGATGAGTACTCTCAAGTGCAAGAATAAAATGCGCCCTTGTGGGCCCCTTGTTTTTTTTAATGACAAAATAACGAAAACATTTTGTGCAAAATATCAAGGAAGGTCTTTCCTCCAATCCTATTTTACTACGAGTGTAAGTACACCTTGGTGTCGTTAGTTTGATGTTGCTACAAAATTGAAAACAACACACCCATGAATTGTACCATTTTTATACGTTTGAAATAAACCTGCAAAATGTAATTCAGATTCAGATAATCATATACTTACTTCCGGGTAAATGGCAAGTTTGAGAGATATGGATCTGATAGTTGAGGACTCACAAGTGTTGGGCATGTGCACATGTTGGCCTCACACAAGGTGATCATTCTATTCAGTAGGTTCGTGCCTCCTTTAACCACGTTGTAAGATTTGTTTACTAATAAAAATTGAACTTTTAATCTTCCTATTTTATTATTATGTTCAAAAGAAGAACTATTAGTACTATTTTACAACACTTTCAAGATTTATAACCTCACAAAACTAAGGTACAGTGTAAGTAACTAGCTATTCAAGTTGATCGAGTTATATTCTAGCGTTAAGGTTAATTAATTTTGTTCTTTTTTTTTAAATCAAATTGTTGTGGGTTAATTTCTGATTTACGTGGACAGTTAACTCGCACCGTGTTGACATGTTCATTTGATAGCCTGACTGATATTATTGCATTCTGAATTTTTGAGAATCCTAATGATGCATTGAAACTGTAATAAAATTATTCTTTTTCAGTAAAAGTAGAAGACAAGACACAAGAAGAGAGAATATTTATGAGTAGTTAATTATTACTCATATTTAATCATGTGGTGGGCATACATAAATATTACTTTATACTTTACTTTGTTGAATTTGTCGCTATTTGGATTTTGCAGATAACACATGTCCTTGCATTTGACAAGGGGAAGTAAAAGTTGACGAGTGGTATCTATGGCTTTTACTCTGCATTGGTCGAATCATACGGTGGACTTATGGAGAGGACAGGACTCAGGTCAATTGTCAGTTCCAGGAGCGAAAAAGAAACCTGAAAGGAACGACAGGTATAAGCGGAAAACCCCGTTGGACTACAATGAGAAAATAGGCTGCCTTACACCTGTGCTGAGTATCACGTCAGATATATTGTACCCGAATGCCGTGGCATCAGCAATGGGCAGTGGTGACACCGAGGAGAGACTTGAAGTGGGTTGCAAAGGTCACCAAATTGATGAGGAGTTCCCGTTAAAATCCAGAGTACCGTCCTGTGTTCCGCTCGTCCAGTATCCGACGGCTGTCAATGAGGAAGGTTCGTGGGAGGAGCAGGACATTTGTGCGTTGCCGGTGTTAAATTGGGAAAATTATGTTTACACTTTTAAGCAGTCCTCATTTCTATCCAAGGTTCGACAAGGTGGGAAGAGGTATTTTTCTATAACTTGTATTATATTGTAGCTATTAGTAATGTGTTAATTAACAGTGGAGCAGCATGGATTTCAAAAATATAACGGTGTTAAAATTGTGGATAATTTTAGTGGTTGTATGCAAGGAAATGGAATTAATTAATGTAGCTGCGAAAATATAGCTCGAAGCAGCAGGATGAATCTGGCTGTGACTTCAGTACTGAAGAGTCAGAAGTGGAGAATTCTCCAGGAAAGAAAGGATCCAATCGAGGTGGAACAAAGAGCCCTAAGCTTTTTAAGCGAAGATCGCAGGCTGGGTATGAGAGTTTGCCGTCAGAAAATGAACAGACCAATCCCGAAAGCGATGGTGAGCAGCTGGAGTTTTCTACTTCGAAGTCGAAACGGATTGAATCGCTGGTTACCTTACGAAAGTATACCAACATTCCGGATGTGAAAGTTGAAGGTACTTGGAATTATAATTATCACCATACTGGGGCCTGTGACTGGACTCAAGATGCTTCTGACAAGACCAAGCGCATTTTACTTGTTGGAAAGGGAAGATATTTACGTGAGTTTTTTTTTGTCTGCACGTGTATCAATACAGCTCAGTTATTTTGTAGCTGGACTTTCCTATTCCTAAGGTTGACTAAATATGTAATCGCAGGTGCGGTAAAACTCGGGCCATCCAAGCCATCTTCAGGGATTGGTCTTTCAGTCGAAGAAGTTTGGGATGAAGAAAAAGAAAAGTATCATTCTTCGAATACATTTGGAAGCGGTGAATCTTTCGACAATGTTGTGTTTCAAGTGACTGCCCATGCAGAAGAATCCATTGCTGTTGTTAGACGTGGAGTAACTATAGATTTGTACAGTACTCTAGATTTACCGAGACATTTAACTTCGATACCTGTATGCGGTTATAAGAACAAAGTGTACCATAAAGGTGACAACTTGACGTCAAAAGTAGGGTTTATTTCCTGTGATATCAACCAATATGCTCCTTATACTGTTGCAAGTTTGGATGCAAATTACAACATTCAAATTCACGACGTTGTTGACGAGTAAGTTTTATTTCTTCAGCGTCTAAAAATGTGAAATACTGTTTTATCTCAGAAGGTTCATTGTGTTCATTATTTGAAATAAATAATTTTCTTCATTCTATTTCTATTTTGAAGGTCTTCATCAGCAGAAATAAGGTGTGCAGTTCCTGATAGCAGCGTATTAAAAGCTTCTAAAACGCCAAAGTTTCCTATAAACAGAGCAGCAGGTTTATTGTACGCAAGCGACCATCATGCATTGTATTACTACTATGATAGCTCAGTGTTCTTCTTTGACACCAGACAAAATAACATGATTATGGAGGAACATCAGTCTAGACAATTTCATCCTCTCATCGATTTAAAATGTGATTCTTCTGCCAAGGCCATTTCAGACCAACGCTATTTCTCCGTGGATTCAACAAACAGGCTACATGAGTATATCAGCTGTGTGCAGAGATCTCACCGCCCAAACTATTATTACGTTGGCACTACTGACCGCATATTTTTAATGGATTGGCGTGTCCCTAGAAATCCTGTAATTAAAATTAATCATGGAATGAAATCTGCTGCCGCTTACATTTCTACCAATTACGTAAGGCTCGTGTTATTCAAAATATTAAATTGGGAGCTTCTTCCGCAGTATTAATGTTGTCTTAAACATTTTCAGAACAAAAACTTCGAAGTATTGGTTGCCGGAAGCCAGCGATCACCCGAAATATTTTCTGCAGTACTTGACTATGGTCATGTTAGTTGTAAAAATCGACCTGGATGTACGGCATTGAATCCGATACTTTCTTCTTACCCCCGCCATCTTTCCAATCCTGGAGATTTTATTAACTTAGCGGAGGAGGATGGCATTCAGTTTGTCTGGGAAGAGGAGCAGCGACGTTGTCGTCAACACTGTAATTCTTGGTGCACTGGTTTAACCATTGGAAGCTTACCGTTTCCAAGAGAATGCAACAGTTACAACAGACCACGAGGCAGCTTTATAGTTAGTACGAATAACTTCGGGGATATTTTTTATCAGGTAATGTTTTAATTAAATCACTTGTTCTTGGTTATGTTGTAGCGTCAGCTTGGTTAAACTTCATTGCAACTTCGAATTTTCAGGAATGGGTCCGAAAGCCTATCCCATCACATCGAGTCACGCAAAGACATGATTTAAGATGGAAAGATTTCCTTAACAATTGGCATGATTCAATGAAGTCTAAAAAGATAGAAGAGTCGTTAAAGCCATCAAAAAATCCTAAGCTTCCAGAAGATTGTTCTCTTTTAATAGAACCAAGTTTCATCGCTCTTGAAAATCTTCATACGGTTAGAGAGAAACAGTTCGACTCGCTGGAGGTAGACTCTGTTCAGTATCATGAAACTTTAGAGAACATACAACCGCTGGAAGCACTGTGTGAAAAACTGAAAAATTACAAAGGAGCAAAGATTAGTCAGTTTGTTGACGTATGGGAAAACGATTGGAAGTCGAAATCAAGCATTGGCATTATTCATCCCGTGGGAACCCTGTTTGAAAATACTACAGATACTGGTCCGTATATCCCCCAAAGTCAAGTACATGAAGCTATTGGGCAGGAACCTAGTGAAAGCATATTTGATCAAGAAGTAACGGCCGCCGCAAATTTGGTATCTGTGGAAATCAAGGAAGAGGTTGAAGATCCTGAATATTATTACCAGGGAGTTGATGCATCTGAAGTAGAAATGATCTGTAGTGTCACTGGAAATGAGCGAGGAACTGAAACTGTTGTTGTTGATGATAACCCCAGCCAAGAAAGCGAGTCCTTTCTCAGCGGAGCTAATAAATATGATCTCCCTAAAACAAACTCATTTAGCATGTTTGATTTCGAAGATTCCCAACCCCAACATGAGAACAACTACAGCGCCTTTGATACTTTCAGTCAACATTTTTCTTCTCAAGGTTCTTATTTCACTGAAGAACACTCTCAAAATACCCTCAGTTTTGATAGTAACAGAAGTTGGAATATACCTAGTGCAACCTCGCAAAGTCAAAACAAGAACAGTCAGACTACTTCATACCCCATTGTCAAGAAAAGAGCTGGGTTTTAGGGCTTTGCAGTAGTTTGCCTAAAGAATAGAAGTTCATCGATCGTTCTGATAATAATGTATTCCGTTTTCAGTACCTCAAGTAATTTTCCCAAAGTTGCATACTAATATGTTAGAGTTAAATGTCTTAAAAGTACCACTGCTAATCTGTGAGTTGCGTGGGTTGTAATTAAACTAAATTAATTTAAACTTGTAACGTTCTTATCAATCAGGATGCTGGGCATTACTTTCAGACTTGCAGATTTAATAAACATGTAATAACAATATTATTTATTGATGCTATTCACAATTTCATCAATTTTTTTATTTTGTATTTATTTTTATTCTAATATTGTAAAAACAGTTGCAGTGATATATATATACAACGTACAACTTACGTTGTATAACCAGACAGCTAAATAAATTAGAGACGGATGAGTCGAATAAGTTACGCAGACTACAGTAAGTTACATGTGGTATCAATTACATTTAAACAAAAATATTTGTTACTCAGCTCACTCGGCTGTGAATGCAACCATGCATATTCACACACTGCGTGTGTACTGTACATATAATTGACAATAAATCCACGAATATTGATAACTTTAGTTTCATATGATGAAATCATTGTAGAGATTCCAGCAAATGCTTAAATTACGAGGCAGAGTCGAAAGCTTCAGAATATTATTTTCAATCAACAAGAAATAATTCCTTGCGCTTTAGAAATAAACAGTGGTCTCAGATCAAACGAATGCACAGCAAAGAACAAGAACCAGAATGGATACTGGGAAGATAAAATACACACCGAGTCTTGGTATGCAGCTGGAAACCAACGTCATTGACTGGAGGTCATCCCGATCTTTGATGTCTTCTGACATGGGAACTTTCACCAGAACTCTCCCAGAAGTTAGGAAATCTAATGGCACGCTGCACTCCGTTGTATCGTTGCATCCACTACTCGCATTTTCTAATTTTCTAAAAATCGGGTTGATCTCAAGATGCACACGCAACATGTTGTTCACCTATTAACCCCACTCATTACTATTACTTTCTTAATGTTTTCCATTGAATGCTATCGATACTACGGTAATGAAAAGCCGGAGTATTTTTAATTTCCAGATCAATACTCACCACGTGCCCGTCGTCCCTGTGAAAAACGAAGTAGTAGAAATCACTGACTGTTATTTGTTGAACAATCGAGTTGTGAGGAATGGTAGTTAAATCCTGGTGCAAACAATTGTGCGTGGAAATTATTTGCAAGCTCCGTAGAATGTCATCAATGGAGCATGTCCAATTAAGTAAAGTTTTAATATCTTCACGAAGAAAAGTTCCTTGAATATTATTCCGTTCCGCTGGAGTGGTTCGTTTTGCATGAGATTTTAAAGCTACTTTTCTGGAACGTACGTCCACGAAAGCCGTGGTCCGATTGTCATCATGAAGGTTGACAGGAGAGTTGGTATCTTCTGCATTAAAAAGTTCATCTGCTATTTAAAGTATTGAGATTACTTCAAAGGCATTTATTTGTTAAAATGAATTGTAAATAAAAATACAACTTATCCAGCTTTAAAGCACAAAGTCACGTTTCAAGTTACCAATTGAAATATTGCTTGAAATTGTAGCATTGGAGCCTTGGAAGAGTTGCGTGTCTCCGAAATTCTCCTGCGTTTGTAGTCTCGTCCTATTGAAGCGTGTTCGTAATTTTATGATTTGATTGATCATGTGGACTTTATTCCCGGAGTCCCTATAGTTCTCGTTGCTACCTTCAGCTACATTAAAGCTGGACATCCAGTCAGTATCCACGGGTAACCCACAGTTTCTCAGGCTGTACAATCCTTGCAATATAGTTAATTTAGCTCCATGACTCCTATAATTTTATTAAAATTCATTAACACAATCCAAAAAATAAATATTTATTTCACACAAAGATTATCTCTCATATGCAAAGTACGCTGAGCAAGTCGAAAGAGTAACTGTAGATCCTTCTGGTAAGAAAACTCCAAAGTATTCCAGGGATTCCGAAGACACACGTATATTTTTCTCGCTTGTCACAGGACCCTTTTTGAAAATATTTTGCTGCTGCTTGTCAAGTATGAAAGCTTGGAAAGAATTGCTGGAATTTGTGGTGAGGGCTTGTCCTTCACACCAAAATGTTGAAATAGGTCTGTCCGCAATTATTAAATCTGACTCAACCAAAGTGTAGACGTAATCACGGAAGATGCTGTAACGAATGTACAACGGGGCAATGAGCATCAGGCAGGGAAGAAGAACGGTCACAGAGCAGAACACAGCCAGACGTAAAGGACCTTGTAATCTCCGCCGAGGTTCTTGGTGAACAAAAACCATGTTTTAATTTCAAACCGAAAAAAAAATTATTTTTGTTATATAAGTAATTTCACTTTTATTGTTTTGTAGTCTTGCCCTGGAGCATATTTGAACTCTTTGAATGTGAGTTGAAAGTAGTGAACTGTACTGGAAGCCGGAAACAATGTGTGTGTTATTTAAAATCATAAAATTGTTTGGGGTAATTATACACATAAAATTGCTTGGGGTAATGATACACACACATCTTGTTTAGTTTGTAGCATAATTACTTTTTATTCAGGTTTATCAATGCGTAGAAATTTATTACGACGCAGAATCTACATGGAAGTTTTAGGAAGACCTTCTCAAAAAAGATTATTTGATCATTTTAGGATTTTTCTACTGCAAATAGTATTTTAGGATTGTGTGGGAAATAATAAGAAACTGAGGTAGGTGTCATTTTGTATACTTGTTGATAAGTTCGTGATAGAGATGGCTTAAAGTGATTACCTAGGTCGTTTAAAGGTTGATAGCGGTAGTAAACATGAACTGACATCCGTTTTTCTTGTAAGCGATCTTCCTCTGCCATGATGATAGAGATGCCTACTTTTGGGTTCCAGGAAGGTCTTCCAATAAATGAATTTAGGATTCGTAGAAGAGTCTTGATCAATTTAGATCACGGCCAAATAATTTAATTATAACCACTGGAAGCACCAGCCGAAAATTTAATTAACAAAAGACGGTGAGACAGGGATTGAAGTAGGCAGATTTTGTTACGTTGATTCTGTTGTAAAAGGGGGAAATGCGTCTATGAATTATGTTTGGGGTTTCTCGCGAGTGCTTACTGACTGGCAATGAGGAGAACACTGAGAGGATATGCATAATTACTGAAATCGTATACAACAGCAAAATTACCTGTTGTTACAAAGCAACTGTGTAGATATGATTTAAAAATAAGATGCAAATCACACAGATTATTTCCAAGAGCTGTATTGACATTGCTTAAGTTTTAATGTTTCCATCGCTCTTGATTGTTATATGGAAATCAAGCTTCTTAAGGTGAGAATAACAAAAGAGATTTTCTAGATGTAGCCAGAAATGCAATGAGGTTTCCATGTTGTACATAACTCACGTTATGGTGTATCTCCGCTGGGTTACATCTCATTGTTTTCCCTTTAACTCGTACATGCAGATATACATGGTAACTTCTTTTGATCTTTCATTTTTTGTGCAGGTACTTCCCAATTGTAAGTTTGGAGAACTTTCCTGTTGGTTTTTATTTACTGGCATCTTACACGTAACAAATCCCAGGGTCACCATTAATATTAAGGGCACGGAATACTATTTTCTTTCCTGAATTATAGGTGTTATTATTACATTCTACGTTGATATTCTTACGTTTGACGGTGCGTATGTATCACAATTAGCATGCGAGGCTCTAATTTCCTTGAGAAACTTCCACTTAAACACAGAGTAATGGAAGATGCACTATATAGACAAATATGATTCAATACACTCGTTGTTTCCTTGCTTGTAACATTTCCTTAAATCGTAAAAGTGGCAATACAATCGTACGAGGCGGTGCATTAAATTGCCACTGAATAATTAAATATTACGCATAGGCTATTTATAGGGAAAAGTCAATGTGCCATTTACATAAATAACCTTTTTTTAGAGTGAACATGGTTCGCTTTTATTTTTGAAAGAAATAATTTTTATTGTAGCGTTAAATATTTTTGCGTATATTCAATAGTAATTCCTGTTTAAAACTAGTAGTGGGATTATACATATCTATATATTCTACCTGATCAATACTCAAAAAATTCGTTAAGTAACAACGTAAGATATGGTGACGAGATAATCGAGACTCAGTCCACAAAGCTATTGACTAACATGTAACTTGTTAAACATGTTTACTTAATTTAGTAAGTTGAAACGCAGTTAAACAGTATTAGAAGACACAAAAAAGGTAATATGATTACCTAAAACCCAGGCGTATACAAGGATAATTCGTGAGATTTAGAAATTGTGCAAAAAATGTTGCTTGAAAATTACCAAGAGATACAGACCTCTTATATGTACAAAGACACAACTATGCTAAGGTACATATTGCCGTTCGAGGTTATACTGTCTACTGTAGTCCTGGTAAACAAAACTTAGTTTGGATACAACTACAAGCACTAATTAACATTGTTACGTAATTGGTAACTTCCCATATGATTAGAAAACAGACGGGTACTGTTGGAGTACTCTAAAAGTAATATGGCTGCAGATCAGACATTCGTATGTAGTTTCATAAGAGATTTCTAAATGAAAACATTCTTGGTCAGTCATTGAATACAAAGAGACATGGGTCGACTAGAATTCGTCAAAATCATTAGGCATTGGAGTCACAGGTAGAGGGTCCGATTTGAGCATAGCCACAATCATACTGCGATAAAAAAAAATAACTCACACATTTTTATCCGTACTCATAGAATTGTAAGGATAAAAGTTAAGGAAAGTCTCACCAGTAGAGGTACACAAAAAACGCAATTAAGTAGTAGCCCATAATAATAAGAACATCCCTCATGTGAATTTTTAGCTGGCCTCGATTGTGAATCTCTGTGGGGTCATAAACTCCGAGATTCCCTTTCGGAACTCGTATCAATCTAAATAAAGCAAATACAGTATAAATACCATCCACAACCTACCCTCAAAATCAAATACATAATCAACATCAAGCAAACAGAGTACTCTCAATTAAAACTAATCTTACTCATAAGCAAACCAGCCAGTCACGGGCAAATTAACCAAGAAGAACCAAAAGTGACCATGCAGTAGGAAAAATGCCGTAACTAATCCCTGGCCACAGAGTTTAGGAACTGACCACTGCAATAATTCAAAAAATCCCATAAGTAATATCCCCATCATGTCAAACTTCATACACACTTAGCTTAAGGTCACATCATAATAGCACTTGACATTCAAACGAACCCAACACCAAACAAACCCTATTTCCACACAATCAATTACGTCCTTACCATGTTTAGCCTGTAGCAACACTGCTGTGCATTGATGTAGTCGCATTCCAAGTCCGACAGAGTAATAATCTAAAGTTAGAAACAAGAACAATCAGAACACATCCCACTCTCTTCTCCCCTCATACTAGCATTGAAATTCCAGCAATTGAAACCCCTGTCCTTAATATTTTTCATCTAATAAAATAAATACTCGAATCAAATCTCAACTGGCACAATAATAATTATTACATAACACAGATTTACATAAAAATCAAGAGACTTACAAAGTACACAAGCAAGAACAGTAGCAGTCCCGTGATGAGCATTGAAAAAATGAATAGAATAGTCTCCGACAGAATCATAATTGCAGCTCAGTTGTTTATTAAAGCAAGTACTTTAAATGTATTACTTCTTCCTGTTTCTATTTAATTACTATTAATCTCACAATCAACGGGAAGTGTACACGAAAGAACGATGGAAGACCTTCCCCAGCCCAATGACTTCAATTAAATCAATAAAACAGATAACTTGGACACGGATAACAATTTATTTATGAATTTATGATTTATAGAGAGTCTCCCAGCGTCCCAAGCTGCTATTTTTTAGTGCACAGATAATAATTGAACTAAACTTATTTATAAACTCAATTATTATTACTACAATGTAAGAAGAATAAGGAACTGAGAATGATCGAAGTAGTTCGGGATTGGGGTACGACTTCAATTATTTATTTCATTTAGAAATTAATGGCTACAGTGCAGTGCAGTTACAAAAACAATGTTTTGAGCATTTAGCTAATCGTAAATAGTAATTTTGTCGGACTGCTCTGAGTTGACTATAAGTATTTTAAGATATAGACAGCATGACGAGGGATAAGCTTAAATTAAAGCAAAGCTTGTTTATTAGTTCAATAAAAATATTATTGTGAGTGTCAATGAAGCAAACACTCGTATTTGGAGATAAGACATTAAATACATAGTTTTAAAACAGGCTCAAATCGTGTCAGAAGGTAAGAATGCCGCCAACCATTGAGTGTATTCCTGGACGATGTTTTAAAACACACTATGGTTATGGATTCAAATTCTGAGTCAATTGCGGCGGACCGAAGTTAAATTTTAGATGTGGATGTGTGTGGTTATTTATTTGTGAGCCTTATTCTTTTTTAAAAGCTGGATTTGTGACTTAATTTCGAAGCAGAAAGAGATTTAATTTTGAGCGATTTTGTAGTTTGAAATTGGACCTATTTAGTTACTTGTGAATTGTGAATGCTTAGAATTAATTATAATTAGGATTATATTATAATTAGCTCAATTTATAAATGGTTGAGTTGAAAAATTGTAACTGGGCTAAAAAATCGTAAGGTCTACTGTAATTAAAAATAATTAAAAATTTGTGAAATGTCATTTTTACTGGGTTCCTTTGCATCTAGCAAGCTACTAAATCTGACAAGGTAAATTATTCATTTATTTAGTTGTAGTCCATGTTTTAATTTCTACTGCCTTCAGTGATTTTTGTGGGGCCGTTATTGATAGTAATTTGTATTCCTGAAATTTTTGATATTAATTGGGTGGGTTGTTGTTGGGGAGGGTTTCGGTGTTATGGAATTATTAGGGGTTTAAATTTGTCTAGCACGTTGTTGTGTTTCTGGTAGGTTCACCTCTGTTGCAAGTGCAGTCTGGCCGAAGTCACTGTGGCCTTCGAACGACGGAGTGAGATCAATTGCAACAAGTCCTATTTTGCTGTGAGTACCCCTGTATTTTTGCTGTTATTATGTAATAATTTTGGGATTATTTTAATTTGTTGGAGTACGTTTCGTGTTGACTGGTATGGTTTTACTTACAATTAGTGCGGAACCGTTGAAGAAGAAAAAGAGATTGGACCCTGCTATAGCTAAAGCTCGGGAACAGAGGAAGCAGCGGAGGTTGGAAAAGGAAATTCGAAAACTGCAGAAGCATGCCAGACAGCTAAAACCTTTGGATGAGCTTCAGATACCTGTCCAAATTCAAGATAATCCTAAGTATGACACGGGATTGTGGGATTTTACATTTTTTACGCCTTTTGGTAGCTAGCAGTTATGGTTATACTTTGCTAAAATTTTAACTGTCTCTGTTCTTTTATAGACAGCGAGAGCGTAGATTGCCTCAATTGACCACTTCGGAAATGGAAAATCGATGGCTCTTGGAGATGGAAATGAGCAAATTTAAACATACGCTAGTAATGCATGAGTACAGAGCCATGGAGAATTTAATGTCCAGTCAGCAAAAGGCACTGACTGAGTTGCGGAACGTATCTGAGGACCTGTATCAAGCTGCGATTGCAATTGACGAGACGTACATACCGTTCCAATCGACTGGACCTGTGGAGACCCCTCCTTTTAAAGATTACAACACTCCCGAGGGAGACTACATAGACATTTCAAGAAATTGGGAGAAATGAGGAATATGCTTATGCGCTCAGTCACTATTAGATTGTTTAAGATTATCTACACAAAATAAATTTTTATAAAAACTCTCTATAATGAGTTAGTTAATATATTCATATGAACATCAGAAAAGTATATTGTGGTGAGTGAAAACTGTTATTGCGAGCGAGCGACGTGCTGTTTTAACGTGACCTTGCGACTTTGCGACTGTTCTATAAGTTATTGAAAGGATGGGTGTTTTTAGTATAATGGAATGGCAACTTAGAAAATGAATTTCGCAGCTTTGCAGGATGCTTCATTGAAATTTCATTTTTTTCTGTTAAAAAAAGTTAGCTGCCATACAACTTTAAAAAAAATTATTTGTTCTGTGGTAATATTGCTTTCAAAATTAACTAATTTGATGCAGTGGACAATTTAAATACCCCAACAATACCAAAAGACAAGTAAACTTGCGTGTAAATTGGTACGGTACACACACAACTGGTAGATATGTATTCAATTTAATCCATAAATATCATCGAACATCAATATCAGTACTTTTAACATCACTCACAAATCACATTTCGTAACACTGCTTATTTGATCCCATGCAATAGTATAACATATGTGAGATTCGGGGAAACAGGAAGGCATTTCGTATTGGCTAACGGTTCCATTACTCAGTAAAGCGGACGCGGACTCTTTAACCTATAACTCTCTCTAACAATAAGAGACCCCACCCCGTTGTGTAAGTGTAGTTTATCTCTGAAAATATTTGATTGGGTATTGGTTACATTATCAATACCAAATGGCCCAATATAATTAAATGCACGTTATTTTTTCGCCTGAAGAGCATACCTTATTGCGAATCAAATTGCCCTGTTGTAGATGCTGTAAAAGGGGTATCTCAACTCAATGTACTACTAGGTTTTAGTCTGGAATTGGAACTTGAAATACCACACGTATCATTGTATAATTTTATGCGACTGACTGGGATATTTTGAAGGTAGATAGAATAGAGGATGCTTCCATGTGATAACGCTGCTGCTAGTAAGAGCAGTTCGCAAATAAAATGCAATACATGCAGGAAACCCGGTTATATTGAAGAGCCATATCATCTCCCCGGGTAAACAACTAAACGCTCCAAAAAACGTGTACAAAAACAGTAAAATGATAAAAAAAATAACGCTGATTTAATTTGAGTAGGTACACTGGTCACATCCCAACAATGCGCTACCGCCATGGTGGAAGTTTTGGCAGGACATCTCGCAACATCTTCGAAGATCCTTGCGTAGCATTTGCCCCAATTCCAGTCCTCGTGCCTATATACGATCCCAAATATCCAACTAACAATTCCTTAAACCAGAGGATGGAACCCAACTCCGCTTCCAATACTTGCCGATGGCCATGCCAGAAAATACAAAAGTATCCACTTAGAAAAGTCCAGCCACCTAGAATAGAAGCAAATAGACCGAAAACTGCAACCGGCTTGTCTGAGCAGGGTACTGACAAATCTTCTGAATTTAAACCATTCAAGACAAATTGGGCTCCTCTAACTCAATCAACAAATCCAGATTCGGATTCCTCTCAAAATTCAATTTCAGATAATAACGGCAACAAAGGCAACCGCAACAGTGCCTACGAAATTGAGATTTTTCAATTACCTTGCTGGCCTGCTCCTACCGGGGCTGAAAATTCAGCCCAAAGCAACAAAAACAGTGCATCAAAACATAAAAATACTGAATTGCACCAAAGGCCAGTTACAGCATCATGCGATACATCCTACAGTCACAAAACTCTTAACTCTGACTTAAACAAATTAATTAATGAAGCCTTCCAGCAAGATCCACCACCTGCTGAAACAGAACACTGCACCAAGCAAATCAGAAATAGTAGACCACCTTCCAGAGTATCCAGTCAGATGTCTGGGCTCAATAGAAACCAACCTTGTAAAGAAGAGTTTTCCTCCAGGTTGAATATCAAAGAAACGTTACCAATAAGGCCACAAACCTCATATGGTACACCAAATAACCACATGCCAATGCAAGCTAGCACTGGTTGTAATCGCTGCTATGACACTTCCTGGGAAGCTGATAATCCTATGAAGCAAGACGTTCGCCGTGACTGGAATTATCGTAATTTTTCGGTGGAACCAAAACCAGGAGGCTCCTTAAACACGGAGCTATCTGGAACTGAATGTGAAGGGACGCCGGATAGTGTCAACTTTCCAATGGACCGTGACTCATCATCAACACCAAGGAACACCCGGAGAGTTAACAGGGGTCCTTTTGCTAAAAACAAGTAGAGCAGAAAAATATTCATTTTTACTTTTTCCAAAATTACATTTTGTGAGCTAATTTAATTTACTCGTGGCAAAACAATTTCCTTTGCAGTGACAACTATAGTTCTTGTTCTTTCGATATCGATACTAATATTTACCGCTTCAGTGAGGCCTTGGCACCTTCATACACTGGACATGTTCCAGGTTATGTTTTCTCCAGCGACGGGTGTACATACGGTCAAGCCACATGTGGAACAAAGCAATATTTAGAGAAATGCATGTTATTCAACATGACCAATGACGATAATAGTATTTAATCATACGTAAATTTAAGTATAGCCATCAGGTTGCTGGCCTCGTGTAAATAGATAAAATTCCTTAGCATTTTAAAATACAAAATTACAATAAGGTCAACTTCCAAAGACCTTCATTTGCAAAATAAATAAAAAATTGCCAGTAAGAACAGTTTATATGTCCCTATGTTTTTATGTCCTATAAAACACTTTTAATTGAAAAATGCAAATCATGCTAAAGCAAGAATTCAAACAGGATGAAATCAGAACGCCACAATTTATTCTTTTATTGTCTAGCATTGTTCTTCAACAAGAAATGTTCAACATTTTTGTATCATTCACTTTGTAACAACTTAACTTGCATTTGCGAGTAAATGACTAGACAGCACCAAATATACTTTGTTCTTATGTTGAAGTTGAAGATGACTTTGGCAGTAACTAATCGTTAATTGGGACCACAGATCTTTAATCTTAGCAATGTTCGATTCGCATATTTGTTGCTCTAAATTTACATATTTTATGCTATATATATACGTGTGTGTTCGCTAGACTTTGGCAAACATCAAGTTCCCAGTTGAAGTATCTTGTCCTATACACACTTCCATCATTTCCTAACCAGAATTAAATATTTTCTGGAACGGAAACGCTACAAAGAGAAAGTCTTTCCTAAAATGCATTGTATATTTTTGAAAAGGCTAAATGCTCGAAACATATTTCCTATATATGCCGTGAAATACTGGTAAATTACTCTATAAAACGCTGGTTTACAACACTACGACCGCCTTCTAACTCATTTACACGTTGTTCACGGCGTGGATAAGCGCGTGAGTGAACTCCCGGGTTGAGGACTGACCACCAATATCCTTTGTTCTGAACTATAAACACAAATTAAAGAGATTAAAATTTAACCCAAATATTAAATAAAACAACGGTAGTTTTCATTTCAAACAGTTTTCATTCAGCTAAAACTGTGAACACAGCATTCGCAAAATCTTTGATAACGCTTGGGAGCATACGGCAATGGGATACTTAAAGTATCGATGAGAGCAGTAGCCATCAGATACCAGCTCTAACTCTAGTAACACCGGTTATACAGGAACCTTAAACACATCTATATTAAGTATATTCAATATTCTTATTCTTGGAATATATGTACGCACACTACTCAAACTACACGACATATTATATTTAGAATTTCAAGCATGCTGTTCTATTTATAACACCTTATCTAACAAGTCCGTGACTTAATCTAAACATAGAATTTTGTTACATCCTATTATTGTAACTTATTACCTCCACAGAAAGAAAATGAGTTCACTTTCATTTTTTTACAACCCCAAGTCTGGTCTACTAGGTACCACAAGGGAAAACTTATTGCCTACCGATTGTTTCAATAGAGAAAGTAATGGTAATGAAGGTATGCAATTTCCAACCCCACCTTGATAATAATGCTCAACTTTTACAATCTGGCATGACTCGTGTTGTACATAAATTCTTCAATAAATTCGCAATGGTTTCAGACTTTGACACAGACATTTCTACGGATTAAATACTAAAGATTCCAACCCAAGTATTAGCATACACGTAGAGTATGTTTTGAGTTTATGAGTTCACAAAGAGGACTAACAACTATCAATCATTTCACTGCTGTCAAGTTCATTTGATCAGTCCATGTACCAATGCACGTAGAAGTCAGAATAGAATAGTTTCTTCTTGATGAAAGCAAGTACAATGTGTAAAAACACCTGAGGACAGCGACAGCGAGGGGGACACGATTCCAAAGAATACAGGTACAGACGACGAATACATCATTATAGGAAGTGATTTTGTAAAACATAGATATTATAACCTTCCACCTTGAATTTAATATACAAAGTAATTATTATATTGCTTTCTCACCAAACCCATACCAGGCTTAGGTGACATAGACCTAGAAAACTTGAAAAAAAAATATTAGAAACTAAAAGTTGTAAAACAACTCTGCAAAGAAAGTGCAAACAGTCTTCACGGGCAGATCAGCACATATACTACACAGCAGTAACAGAATTACGACACTATTGACAAGTTTGTAGCACCCTGACTGACTGAGTTGTTGCTGATAACGCGTAGTCTGCCCAGGACGTTAACTCCAACCATAATGATTATCAAAGGACCCAAAGAAATGAGTAGTCAAAAGATACACCGAATTAAGGTGTTCACTCAAGGAGCCACATGAATTCAGCTTAATAAGTAGGTGAAGATGCATACCGCAAATGTAAGAAAGTAGGTGGAATTTACACATGAAACCGGTTCCTATATACGTGCTTTCTGCCATTATTTGCACTCTCAGGATCGGTCATTTTCTCCTCCTTACTTTATGTTAGCACAAAAATTTTGGGATTCGGTCATCATTTCTGGTTCATCAGTCAGTCTGGGCAAACACACATGAGCCCCAGTAAGAAGAAGGCATTGAATAAAACTGTTTCATTTTCCTTTCGTGCAAGTTTACCAGTAGTATTACATTATTACTAGTGTCACAAGAGTTGGAGCTATAATTCTTTACCGGGCGACTGTGAAAAATGTACACGAAATCACGGGTCCAGATTTTCTTCCTCACATGCTTTCTAAGCTTTGTCAACTGGACGGATGCGTCGACTGTGACGCTTTTTAACCATACCAACCACTACGGTAAGTCAAAGTGACTGTGGTTTAAAGAATATTATTACAAGAGCGAACTAACTTAAGTTCGAGTCCGAAGAGAAAAACAATACAAAAGAGCCAAACAAACTCACTAAAGTTAATTTACACATCACGAATTGTGACAGCCTTTAATTGTTTTCTTTTATTTCAAGGGGACTTTGTACTTCTGAATGTGAAAGGCTGTACCAACGTCCCGAAGAAGTGGCGAGATGCAGCCTCATCCCTGGACGTTCATGGAAGTTGTATAGTGTTCTTTGATGACTTTGACTGTATCGGGAAGAGGGTGATACTTCAACCCCATCATAAGAAGTATATGGAAAAGTTGGAGTCGTTGGGCTTTAATGATGTCATCAAGTCCATGCGACCATGTGGACCCAAAAGTAAAAATCCCGTTTTTCCCGTCAATAACGACTTAGTACCAGCAATTAAAAATGAAAAAAAATTCCGCCGGGTTTCAAGCGGAGACAAAGGTGTGTCCGCTCGCGATTACTAAATCAATGAGAAATTTTTAAAACTAATTCGATATATTTCATTATTAGGTGTGATTTACTTTCTAGATTATTATAAACCCATAGACTCATTATGAGTATCGTTTGATGTATTATGTACATACGTAGTCCGCATTTTCTGTTGGGAAGCGTTGTATCTAAGACTACTTGTATGTTCTACTACTTTCGATACAGTAGTAAGTGTTGTGAACAATTGGCTGACCCAATTGAGTTCAGCATGATGTGATGTGAGTAAATGCTGAGACAATTAACCGTTCAAATGTTCTTAAATCAGGTTTTCATCGTTAGATGTTGAAAGTAAAAGGAATTCTTCTAATTAATATTTCTACTTTCCATTTCAGTCGACCGAGGCATCCATGTCATCCAAAGTCCAATGGATGGAACGGTAAGGAAATTAAGTCACCATTTTAATTTGGGAAGATTTGATCTTTAGATGAATAAAACATCATTTTATTCGTTTTTTCTGCAAATTAACGTCTTTGCGATTCTCTTTGCCCTTCAATCTGCAGGTACTAACAATAAAAGTTCAAAATGGACAATTCTTTGCTAACGCAGAGATGACTTACTGGCGTCGGAAAAAGTCTCAGCTTTGGAAAATTGGGAAATATGTAAAATACCTATATGACTTAACATTCATCTTACAGTTACTTCTGCTACAACATGCCTTTACTGTATTTATCACTGCTCTTAGATTAACAAGTATTTACAAAATCATTAATCGTTACAGGGTCCGAAAGTTGGTATTAACTATGACCTGGCTCCTGTTGACTATCCCTACTACAATCCTGTTACTTATACTAAGTTTGAAGCTAAGAAAAACTCGTTGGGAGAAGCGTACATGCCTAGACGCTTTTTTGACATTCAACCCCTTCCTGATAACAAATATCTTATTAAAATCCTTCACACAGACAAATGTTTAGTGAACAATGGGTAAGTGCCTACCTCGTTACAGTGATATGAAAGTTTCATAATGAAATACGTTTCAATTTAATATTAATGCGGACATACAACTGAACATAGACGCGGAAGACCCGTGGGAAAAACTGCTTGTGCTCCATGGATGGCGAACCAACAATGGAATTTTATTAGAATTGACCGAGCTGGTGGGCCACCGCACAGACCACCACCGTCTCCAAAAAGCAATCTTGACAGGCCTCCATTCCTATAAATCGTTCTCGCAGTGGAGACAACTTTCTACTTCCATGTTATTTAATCTTATTGTTTTCAACCGTAAGTTATTATCCCTGTGCCATATGCCCCCCAATTCCATCTTCATATTTTGCTGGCAATGTGTTCCTATTTTTATTTGCAAGTATGAATGCGGAAGAAGTGCATAATAAATTAAGACACCTACCTTGCCATCTCCAATGACTTTATCGATCGCTCTAAATAGTTTTCTTGCATGAACCTTAAGATTGACATGATGAAGCATTTTTGCTGCACATACAATATGAGCTGTTGGATTAGCGATTTCCTTTCCTACTGCTTCCGAGTAAGTATGACGCGCACCCTGAAATGAAGTGTTTTCACATTATTAACTCACTCACCTAACTTCACGACAGTACTGCTTTATCGCAGTTACTAAGAAAAACTCTTACGGGCTCAAAGACGACTGTATTTGCAGAATAACTTGCACCAGCGACAATACCAGCTCCACCAACTAAACCAGAGGAAACGTTGTCAACGATTGAACCGTACAAATTACCCATAACCATGACATCAAATTGGTGAGGATTTGAGGCAAGTTGCATGGTACAGTTGTCGATAATCATGTTTTCGAACTTTATTTTCGGGTACAGGGAAGCCATCTGCAGAAACAGTGAAAAGTTAACAAACCAGCACAATAATCGCCAGATTTACCATACGTAATAAAATCAAATACTCGATACAACATACTTCTTTGCAGCAGTTCAGAAACAAGCCATCTCCAAGTTTCATAATGTTAGCTTTATGAACAGCAGTGACCTTCTTACGGCCCCGACCAGTAGCATAGTCAAAAGCAAATTTCGCAATTCTTCGGGATTTCTCTTCCGTAACAATTTTGTAGCATTCCACAACTCCGGGAACGGTTTCGTGTTCCATGGAAGAAAACTCACCTTCCGTTTGCTCACGAATAATGATGAAATCCAATTCCTTATGACGAGTAGGGACTCCAGGGATTGAAATTATATGAACGACATTAGCGAACAAATCCAGTTTTTGCCTAAAATGCAGTATGAAATTCGAATTAGGAGTTATGCAATACACTAATCTGCTAACTCTTCCCTATATACGCGTGTCTACATATAAGCTACGTTATCTTAACTCAATTCCTCAATTAAATTTTTATCGCACAATGTAGGTGTAAGGTATATCTAATATCTACATCAAATGAATACCGCCAGCTGAATACCTAAATTGGTAATTAAGTGACCCCCCTTCACCAGAAACAGGACTTGAAAGAATTCCTTTGATGCATACAGCGTTCTTCTTCACACTAGCAACGACATCGTCTATTTTAGCACTTAGTCTGTACTGAATATCCGACAGAAAAAAGGTCTCAAAATCTACTGGAGCACCAGTTGCCTACATTAAAACACACAAAATTAGAATTTACTTCAATAACTAATGAAAACAAGTTTGTAATATGGTAATTCAGAATATGAAAAGTCCTCAAAACTTGCTTCGACAACTTCCTGCATGCACTGCATCATTTCGGGACCAATACCATCTCCAGGGATGATTGTACATCCGATTTTACCTTCGGGAATTGTAGGAGTAACCTGTAATGTTATTGCAAATCCTCTTTAATTTAACTCTAGCGAACACTCCGGGTTTTTAAAAAAAATACATCATCTAATCAAATAAACCAACTTCGAAATTAATCAAACAGTCTAAAGAATTATCTCATCAAACCCCAACAGCAACGGCAACTGCCAGAATGGGATATAACAACGACAACAGCCTTTGAGCTTTCTCAACATAACGAAACTGAACCAAGCCGGAAATAAAAATTAATAGCAGAAATAGAAACAAGGAAATGTGATCAATCATGAAGCAAAAGCACATATAAAATCGCATGCTCCACACCCTAAAAACATCTACAGTGAATGAAATTCTTCATTTAATATGCGTACCTGTTGTAAAATACTGTGCCCCGTTTCCTTCATTAGACCAAGCATAGAGTTATTAGAGAGGTGCAAAAACAACATCGACATTTCAGAGCATGAATTTCACAGAAGTTTTAAAAAGACACTAACAAAATCAGGCTTCATAGCTTATACTTTGATAGCTTAAATTATTCTCAATTTTAAATTGCTGGGCACACTCAAATATTGCCCATCATATATCATGTGCGAGGATTACAACAATTCCGGACAAGCCTAAGCTTGAACCCAGTCCAGAGCAGTGAAGAGCATACCAGTGTGTGAAACAAACTAGACAGTTATCTACCCACAGACATTCATGGATGCTCCTTATTTTTAATAGAAAGAAGGTCAAAGATCAAAAGAATGATAGACTCACAGGGGGTGAAAGACAACAATCATATAATAAGATCAACTTGTAGCCCCAGAAAAGAAAACACGAAGGTGAAATCATTCACGGTTCATTATACTACATTTCCAAAAGTTTCATTTTTTTATCCCAACCCACCCTAACATAATTTTCGAAGACATTAAAATTAATCCATAAATATTTTAATATTGCTCATTATAAAGCCTATTCCCCTTCAAGTAATTTACTTACAATTTGTCTTGAAGGAATCGCAACAAGGGGTGCAGCATTCAGTTGTAATCGAGGGGTTTGTACTCCTCGGATCACCTACAAAAATATAAATAGCCTTGTTTTTCAAAATATTCCGAATTAAAAATAATTGGAATAAAAATAATTAATCCCCCGGAAAGTAATTAATTTGTAGTCCCTGTTCCTTGACTTACCTTGGAGAGTGACCCGATCAGAGGTCGCAGGGCCGAGGTTCCGGTAGCCATAATTAACTATAGATACGCCTATCTGTAAAAATGATTCTGTATTAATTACACGCTATACTTTTAAATTATGAAACCTTGAGTTAATCTAAAATTTTGACTTACCACTATAAATAAATGCAATTAAAATTAATTTCAAAATTATCTTTTCTGATTCAATCCGACTCCACTGCAACGTTCTATTTCAAGGAATTAAAAAGGACTATCTATTCTTGTACTGTACAACTGTACTACTTAAATAAATGTAAAGAACTGAAATATGGGAACTTGAATTGAAACAACGTTCGCCGATCCAGTTACCATCACACGTGGGACTCGACCGCTCTAGTTTAGTCGGTCACAGTCAGAGAGTTCAGGTTTTAGCTTCATGGCTTTTTGTAAGCAGCACGTCTCTCGTCTCTATCCCATCCCGAATCCCAACTCATTTACCTCCAAAGCTTCATTCATAATTATTACGCCTCAATGGAACTTTCTTCAATCAGAAATTAATTTACAATATATTATTTAAAATATTTAACAAATGTTACCAACTAATTGATACTCGTTCATAAAATAAAAATGTATTCACAAATAATATTTTACTACGGGCACAATCGACATTGTCTCACAGTGCCCCAAACTATAGGTTTTTCTTTGCTAATATTTTGCGCTTTTATTTCTACTCCCATGATTTTGTGATGAATTAACATGTATGGAATAATTTAATTTCGAATAAAAAACGAATGTGGACCTAAAAGGTTGTATTGGTGGTTGCAGTGTTCTTTATGGTTGTATTAAGGAAAATGATTTCTTCTTAAAGTGTTAAGAGGGAACTTCTCGTCGTATATGTTTCTCCTGGCAAATATCTAATTAATTGCAGACAGAATTAGATGAATTTTAAATTTTGATGACGAGTTATACTTTTGCTCTATTATCGAGTCCAATTTAAGATCGCATGAGTTACGGTTATGGCATGTATATATGCAATTTATACTTTCGTATTTCGAAATAATTAAACCAATTTTTACTTGCCTGATTGAGGAGGAACTAGTATTTATGAATAAATCGGAAATTTGAGTGATCTCCACCTGACTATAGTTTGTATTTTGAAGTTTGAGGATGATTGAATGACCCCTCAGGTCAACTAGATATTTTTACTGATTATAATTTGTTGAAGGCATTGGCTGCAGGGGATGGCTGCGGGGTGAATAAGAATGTCAGTGCAAGCCCATTATGAAATGGCCTTTCAAGACTTGACCCACAAATTGACCCATTCGGAGCCTATATGCGCTAGCTCAAGCATTAATAAATTAAGTGTTAACTGATGATGGTATTGCAAAATGACATGCACAGAGTCTTTTACAAAATGTCACATCTTGATTGCTCTCAAAGCTTCATGTTTTAAAGCTTAATAATGCATAGTTAATATTTTTCTGAGTGAAAGCGCATAAATACCTTTATGCTGATTACCCATAGCTAATATGCACACTTCAGAGCACGCTCTAGCTCATATACATAAATAATAAACCTTCGTGAGGAATAATATCTGCATGAATATATATCCGTACAACACAAAGCCTGTAAATAAACTAACTCAGCCACATTTAGTTTTTTAAAACTTGGCTTTTTACAACTTATCCAACGTTACAACATAAGTATGTTTATTATTCATGGAACATGAATATGGATGAATTGCAAAACACAAATCTTGTTGAGGATAGAGGATCTGTTGTCTATGGTTGGAGAGGAGCAATTGCAATAATGTCGTGGGCACACTAGAAGTGCAAACGCTTCAAAAGCTTCAAGATCTACTAAACCTGTCATTGATATTTAGATTTTAATTATGTATGAATTAACACGGTGACGGGTGAGTCGATAGATGCACCAGATGATGGGACTACATGACAGTCCGCATTTTCTTTTTCCTTCCCATATCCTTCAGATTTACGCTCCTTTCCGGACGACCTTGTATTTTGTGATTTTTTGAGCTACTGGCATAGTAAATCTCTTCTTTGTATCCCTGTTATTGAAAAATAAATCTAGCAAAATTAATTCCCTAGGGTGGAAAGTTGGCCTGTGGACCATGAGCCCTAAAAAAGGTAGGGCTTCGGTGCCCGACCTCAATTTAAGCTCCCCTGGGGTAAGTTAATCCGGGATTGAAATTTCCGGATTGTCTTTTTGATTATATTTTTTTTATTAAAGGAGTTCTAGCTTCATTTAGTATTAAATTATAGTCAGTAGGGCAGAGCCGGGCATTTATTAGATTTATGTAATTTATAGCTCACCTTCAAAAGAATTCAATTAAGTTTTAGAAATAAATATATTTTTAATTTTTAATAATAAGTACCATTTGGTTGTGAGATGTACACAAATATGTATGTATGGGCATTGCAAGAACATTATTACATTAAGTGATCAACTACTGAACTTCAATTTTTTTTATTCAGTCATCTAGCAGTGGGCCATGGTCGCCAACAGAGGAAGATTTTAATGCTCTAATTGGTAAACTAAAATTGATCTAGAATACATATAAGTCGTTTAGAATATATATATAAGTCTAAGAATTTTGAAAATAAAATAATACATTCGAGTAAAGTTCTCTTATTATGCTTTGAATTTTAAAATAATAGCTGAGCAAGAGGGTCAGTGGTCACCTACGAAGACAGACTTTGATAAGCTGATGGGTAAGCCCAGCGGGGATTTATCTATTTTAATAATTAGTGTATTCTTCCCTTTGAATATGAAGAGTAAACAAAATTTATTTTTTTCCAGCTGAGCAAGACTGTTTCGAGATTTCATTCCGGGAAGAAAAGAAGAAGAATGAGGTAACTACATATGAGGTCTACTGTCATGTCATGATGGGAATTTATTCTTCCACTAACCCTAACCAATATCTAGTCAAAATCGTTTCCGAATTATGATTTATGATATATACTTTAAGTACATAGTGAATACATTGTATGCTTGAAGTTTCTCAGTGATTTATATTTCCTCTTCAGTGTCTCACAAAAGACTTCCGGCGTTTAAAGGAAGAGAGCAAGAAGAATAGGCAGGCTTACATGAAACTGGCTCAAGAATTACAGGCCTTGACCATGAAGTGCGCTGGTCAGGAGAAAGTTATCAAGGTCAGAAAATTATTAACTTGATATTGCAATACTTTAATCAATCCTGTACTATAACTGAGATCTCCATCATGCTCTCTGTTATTTTGCAGACCCAAGAAGACCTGCTGACCAGCCAGTCTGCTCAAATCGAAGACATGCAAAAGGTAAGTAAATGTTTCAGAAATTAGTATATTTTCTAAAAGCGTTGCCCAATTTATATAAGCGTAAAATAAAAAATATAATTAGCCAGAGCTTTAATTATTCCTTCAATTAACTCATAGAAATTAACGGAACTAAAAGCGGAGCTAGCTGCCAGTGAGTGTAAAATGCAGCCTTCTGTCATTTCAACAAGCAAAGATCTCAACAACAACAATGATTTCAATACGGATTTTCTTACGATGAGTGGACCTGTAAAGCCTCATATTGAAGACAGAGGACCCAGACCAAAAAATAGACGCTCATTGGTTTCACAATTAGTTCAAGTAATTAAATATTTTTCTTTGTATGTAGCTATTTTCGGTAATAATTATATGATCATGATCGTTCGGTGTAAAAAAAAGCAGTATGAGAATTAAGACTAATGTGTGATTCTTTAAGATGATATTTTTAAGTCATTAATTAATTACGTGTTTTGAAATGATTTTTATACTTCAGGGTTTTGAAGCAGTTGTTGCAGCTAAAACGCTAGAATTTACGGCAGAGAGCAAGTCTGCCCGTCGAAAAACCACTATCCCCCTCATAAGGAATGAATAGATGACAATTTTATTGGTTTTGGGAAACAATTTTGTCTTGTCAATTATTAGATCTTTCTTTCTTATACTGCAAGTTGCAAATTGTGATAGACAATAATAATTATTTCATAAATCACTTCGAAATTATAGCTTTAGGGTTGACTAAATATTATTAAGTAGGTTATAAGAATTATTCTTTGTTCGTTTTTCGCTCGTCGTCCCAATTAGTATTGGAATAAATAAACGCTTGTCAATACATAATGTAACGTAGACAAAAACTTGATCACAGATTTGCTACCATTTTTACGTCTTATATACTCTTTCTACGCGTAATTACACGAAGAGATAATCATCCATCCTAATTTAGTGCTGTTTGCTTTTAAAACACATATTAAGTGTCGGGTTATATTACATTAGAATTACGTCAAAGATACACATATACTATAGTGTATTTTATTTTACTATTGGGGTGTAGCACTTCTCATCGGTCTGTAGCACTGTCATACAAAAGAGGAATCGGACGTTGTGTAAGCTTAGCGAAATCCATAAATTCGAAGTTTAGTAGAAATATATGGTTACATAGGCAGAAAAATGAGATTTAAATAGATAAAAAGTAGTGTTTCCACAAAGCTGCTCTACACTCTCCATTTACTGACAGCCATTACGACTGTATTCTTTGGGTTTGTTAGGATTATTGGCCAGAAGCCAGTCCGCTAACCACATGACAGGGTCATCCGGACGCTCACGAACTAATTTGGACAGCCCAATTGTAAGGACGGGGTGGACATTTTCGTTCAAATAATAAGCTGCCAAACTATCCGCAAGAATGGGTTCCACAATAACTGTAAAATACAAATGAAGGAAACCGTGCCACAACTTGAATTTATACAGGCCAAGGTCCCGAGTACACAAGAGTATTGCAAGTGCCAAGTGCATAATTTACGAAGCGCATAAATATTTAAAATATAGATATTTCAAGCAAGCATACGTTCGGGAAAGAAAAAATGAAGTTCCCTCAAGGCATCCGCTTCCGATGCAGATGCATGCAGTCCATTTTTAATATCACTGTCCGGGACGCCAAATTTAGCCCGGAGACATTTCGGATCATCCATTCGCTCCTTGAATGTAGGTGGTCCAATGAGTTTATTCCAATGATGGACAGCACTCGGACCGGATAGAACCATTGCCAAGATGGGACCACTGTACATGTGAGCAACAGCTTCTGAAAAATCTTGGGCTTCGTACATATCTTGGAAAAATTGTGATGCCTGCTCTGCCGTTAGCTGGACACGACGGACCTACTCGTTCAATAAGAAACCATGAATATCGACATTTGTACAAAAATCAAAAAATGGTTCCGTAACAACGAACAACCCTGTGTATTCTCATACCTTTAATATAGCAAGACCTTCCCTGCGAATGACAGTGAATATTTCATCAACGTGAGGCATTGCTTCAGGTTTGATGAGTCCCAAGGTTTGCTCCAGCTTCTCCACAGCTTCTCCAGAATTTCCAAAAAAATTAGAGATGCTTTTTTGAGATGGCTTTGATGGTTCGAGGGCAGCTTCAGGCAGGGGATTCTCGTTACTTTCACCCAAGAAATCGCCGTATTCATTGTCATTGGGCGGCATGCCATACTGGTAATCGTAGCCAGTTTGGTCCATGTTCGGTCCATAGTAATCCATTGGGATTGGTAGGGGTTGACCGATTTCTTCTACTGGATATCCATACTGAATGGGTTCAGTTCCGCCTATGTTACCATCCTGATAATTATTTACCTCCATTTTAACTATATGCTTTCTTTCTGCTCAGTCAGGCTTTCATTAAAACGTGGTTCTTCTCTACGCCCAGATCTCTTAAGTGTACACGCAAACTTTTCTGATCAGAATTATCAGAAATGATCTCCCATTATATTTGCAAGCATTTCTTCTCACAACAAATCACATTGATGAGCGCAGTTTTTTATATACGGCAATAATAATAAATTTATTATTGAGACTTGAGACAAACTGCCGCAGACAGCCGAACTAACAGTGGAGACTTTGAGACTGAACACTAAGCTTACAAATAATTCTGTTGAAAAAATTATTACTGCCAGAAACTAAAATCGGTGAAAAAATAAAATATCAAAAAATATTTTCCTATAAGAATGTCAAACGAATTATTCTGTTTGGCAAAAAATTATCTTCAATTCAATATTTAGAGTACTGGATATATTATACTGAGTCCCTTCGCAATAAATATTATTTTGACTTTCAGTAAGAAATAAAACTTTGATGGGAACGACTAGAACTTGAAGGGAGACTGGACGTGACAACATTCGGATGCTTACAATGAACTTGAGAGGCTCCGACCCAAAGTCCAACTGCTAACCATTAGGGAAAGTACGAGTTGCTAAATAACTATATGTGCATGAGGGACGTACATACCTGCATTGTAGTTCCGGAGTTGCACTCATGCCTTCATGGACAGTTATTAAGAATGTAACACAAACACCTCTTCCCTCTCGCACTGGCTCCCCGTAAATGGAAATGGATGAAGGACGAGCCAATTTTCTTCAATAGTATATATGTATATGCTTGAATTTATCAATACTGTAAATCTGGAGTTAATAAAATCGAAATACGGGTTTTAGAACAGCCCCGGCTTCGGATCGATTGTAGGTCTTTTCGTAGTCAATGGAAGTTAATAAGTTCTGCCTTTGCTGTACGTAAGAGACCAGAGAGCACTTGAGACTTGTCAATGATGACAACCTTTCTCCAGAGAGTGAAAGAATGTATGTATGTAGGAGGCATTCTTGTTCTTGCGGAACAAAATTTATATAATGCAGTATGATTTCATGTATTCAGCCCCCCAATACATACACATGCACATACATATCTATATTTACGTTGTGAGGAGTAAAAAAGCCAGGTGACAATTCCTATAGGAGGAAATACAAGCAGGCGTAGCATCTGTGGACGTAACCTTGTTCGATTCAATATTGACTATTTCCCCACTTCTGGCCCAGTTGTCTTATTACTGGTATTTTAGTGAACTTGTTAATGTTCTAGAAGAAGCACCATGAATGGCTCCCAAAATGTCATACAAAGGACAGTTCCTATATATGAGGTTGTCATGGGAGCATCATACGCGTCATAACATACCATGAATAGCAAATTACACGGGATTTTTCCCCTTCTACAACTACCGTATGTGCATTTCATAATCTCATTGTAAGTACTTCCCGACGACAATAATAACGGGAAAGTTGACAATACCACTTGGTCATAGTGGGAAGAGGTTTGAAAGAGGATTGGAAAGTGGGAGTTCCTTTGAAGTTTTTATGACTGCCTACACCATTATCAATTTATCTCCTGATTAAAAGACTGTCATATATGTAAGTAAATACTGAAAAAATGTTTTAACCTTAATTACATTCTTACCCCGTGAAATTGATTTTCGTGGAACATACGTCTCCAACTACTTAACTTAAGTAAGAGACGATTTCAGTAAATCACTTCGATGTTAGTTTTTTCAAAAGCCGTCCTTGATCATGACATGGGAAGGTACGGGTAGAATAAAAGCAATTTGACAAATGAGAGAATAGTGTTCCTATAATAAAACAGCGACTGCAGCCGTGAAGCCCAGATGCGGAAATATAAACAAAACAAAATATTGTTCAGGCTATGTGTATATATTACACACTCACATTCTCTTTTTCAGACAATAAATAGCATATATCTTCTTACAATTTTATGAGATATTGTGGATGTAAGAAGCAGAGTGCATTTTATTTTTAACAACTGTCATTGAGGTTCGTGTGTACTTATTTAGGTACATAATAATTATTGAACATGTATGTTCAAAGTATGAATTAAGCGGAGAAAGCTTCCAAATACATAACGCACCTGAAGCGTATAGGTATATATATGTATGTATGTGCACAGGGTGAATGTAGAATACACATTGTCGGATGTTATGGGAAAAAACTTGAGTATTTGTAAGATTTAAGGATTCCGACTCCGACTACCACATTACATTATACTGGCATGCAAACATGTCACTGGAGAGAAAGTAAATGTATAATGACTTCGAGCATGAAAATAGCATCAGGGTGTCAAGTCAACAGGCGGTAATATCCTAGACTTGTATTTATTTACAAGTAGTTTATATTATTTGTATGCATGCACCATTTTTGGGGATTTTGTAGGTTAGAAAGAATACCAAGCAAGGGTTGTCAACTTTTAGCTCCCGCACACTCCTTGTACTTACCTGAGTGAATTATTTAATGTCGCTCTTGATTTTAATTGCCTTTTTTGTTCGTTTTCGGGTTTATTATTTTTCAAGCTGTCTCATCATCCTTTATTTAAGGTTTCCCATAACGTCGAGTTTCCGAAATATTTTTAATTAGATTTAGAGGGACCACATGTAAAAATCCTGTTTGAACTGGATTATGTTATATGTTATGAGCTTGCTTTCGTAAAAAACGCGATAAAATTTACGAATATATCGTAAATTGGAAATCAAAATGGAATAGTATTAACACAACAGTATTCGGTAAGATTATGGGCATATGGACTTTTACCCACACCGGTCACGCAATCAAAGAAAAAAAAGTTCCTGGAACACGATATGGAAGTACTTAGGTAGCTTGCTTAAATCACACGGGAGTTTTATTGCTGGCACAAATCTGCTTTTAGTCGTATGAAAAATGCATGTGTATTGAGTTTGTTTAGCTCACGACAATAGAATCTACTTGACTCCACAATACATGCATACTTGATTTGTTGCTTCGATTAGGGGTTTTTTGTGAGTGAACCCATCAAACCTTTTCGTTTTTTTTTTCAGGAGAACAATAAAAATATATAGAATGTTATGTGCTAGTATCATTAGCCTTGTGCAAGTATGAAAGTTTGTATTAGTAAATACTACATCCATACATAATTGCAAACTAGTGTGTATGTACTTGTCTAAGTTACCTAGCAATAAGCACCAAATTGGTGTTATTTGCCTTAAGGAAACGAGGGTTGTGCTATGAGGTAGATAATTGATATGGCTAGTATTTACTTCCTTATGTAGGTATCTGCAATAATTACGAGGTATTACTTAGCTATTAGCTCGTAACGACATTCTTGGAAGGGGATGAGGCAAGGCAATCGATGTTCATGTTACGTCCAGGGGAGTATAATAATTATGACTTAGATTCTGCCCCATGTGTTTTTTCATAATGCACACTATATGTATTATTAAGTCCCTGGTTGTAAAAACCGAAGACAGATCTAGTAAAAAGTGGTAAACCCTCAACTTTCTTTAAGCTTGATTTTATACGATGAATCTGTCGTGCCGAATTTATGTACAGATAATAAATGCTTTTGTATTTTTTGTAAGTGTGTGGGGTCCTACTTGAGACAAAAAGTTTGAGTAGTAGTTTGGTAAGACATTTTCGTCAAATCAATATATTACTACATATATTGAGCTATGTGTGTACTTATTCTTCATTCGTTGTTACTTGTTATTCTTTGTCCAAACATCGTACAGGACAATGACAAGTTAATATGGGTTTGTAAATTATGTACGAGTGGAGAAACTATTTTACCTTTGGCTTTTACAATTGAATAAAGTGAGTGGAAGAACTCATTATCGCATACGTACATAAGGCCTTTCTTCCCGAAGAATTGCTGGAATTGTTGGATGGCTTTTCAAGTTCCCCCCACTATTACAACGCAGTTTATCAAGTTAGTGAAAATACCTCCCAGCGAGCATGACTGACGCAATTGCAATTAGGGCCAATTAGGGACAACGGCATCAAATAAATAATCGATAGAGGCACGTAGAACTTTGCTTTCACAAAGGCGCAGATCAGGGAAAAAGTCACCTTTTTAAAGAGGGTAGGGCTATACCAATAATTATTCAATCACATTTCAGAAATAAATAATAAGCAATTAATGGGATTTGCGATCATTCTTTACTTATCCAGCAGTTCTTGTCAAAGCGCTTCAATTTGTGTAATCGTCATTGAACATTTATGTATATACATAGATATGTTTACAATTGCCTTAAATGATGTTGCTTGAATGGTGGGGTGGGAAAAGCTACCTTTCTTTGGAGAAAGTATTTACTTTTTGATTAAATCCATAATAGATACTTACACTTTATCTACATATCAAGGGGATAGCGTAGTCATCAGGGAAGTAATCATATTTCATTATCTCGTTTGCTGTTCCTATCAGCAATTATCGTGGACAATAAAGGGAATGACTTAGTCGCGTACTCTTTGAATATTAAAAATTCAGAACTCTTACTACGAATTCGTTTGTTCGTAGGAAGGTTTTGTTTGGCACTGCTAGTAGATGTTCAAATAATTTCGGGGGTCAAATGCTTTCAGGCTCTGAAATACAAAGCTAATTAATTTAAATGTATCTTTTAGACTCAGCCAACCTAGGAACGATCAACGGGACCGAAAATATGAATCGAAATGCCTTGTGAATAATACGGAACAGGAAAAATATTTTAAACTGACAACGATCATTCCTTTTCCAAAACTTTGTTAGTTAAATCTTTAATTATTTAATAGAGAAAACCATTACAAACGTATTACACTGGGTATAATTTAGATGAATAAGCCGCAAATCTGCACGATTTATCGTGACGGCGAAACATAATGAAGGGTATACAACTTCCTTGCATTTAGATAAATCCATCATCGTCGTCTTCAGCCATTTCTTTTGCAAGTTCTAAGTCCTGCTGCTCACGTTCACGGCGTTCTTCAGCGGACTCTAAATCTTTGTTGTAGCTTTTGGGCGGATACCGCATAGCTTTTACACTCTGGTTATGGATATTTAGGCAAAACGCTATTCTTTGATGGAAGGCCAACTGCGGCTCTTGAGTGCAGTAAACATCCGTTCTTTCCTTGGAGGCCACGAATTGATTTTCATGATCAATAGAAGCTTCGATAACACCATCTCTAATCGCCTGTAATTTACAAAAATAATAATGGGTCTGTAAATGCTGCCAAACTTTAAACTGAAAATAAATGACATAATTAGGCTATGTCGATTGAAAATGCCCTGCAGTATTTGCCCGCCCAGCTGCAAATGCCCAAAATGGCTGTCCACATGCCCAAACACTGGGCATGTGGGCAGCTTTTGAAAATGCCCTGATTTTGGGCATTTTGGGCAGGGATAGTTGGGCATTTTCATGGCACCAAAATTGGATTACTAGCATATATTCAGAATATCCATCCAAATGCATGGAAGCGCAGCTAAGGAAAAGTTACAAATATGGATGTCTGGTTATTCGCTTGTTCGTTTATATATTATAATGGCAAAAACAGCCAAATCAATTAAATTTCATTGACATGAGGTGATATCATTTATCACTCCTATGAAAATAAATTTATATGTAAACAAAAATATGAAATAAATTTGCATATGCGTCACTGACGGGCGGGCAGAAATACTATTTTCTTTTGAAGTACGAACTCCTAACGTAAAAATCTGATGCTAAGGAATCAGTCAAAATTTTAATGGGTGATGTAGCTGAATTTTATACTCATTTTATTCTACATCACTACTGTCTGCAGTTTGCAACGATTAGCCAAAAATTGCTCGAGTAGAAACCAATGTACATCCTCCATACGGGTCCCCCAAATATTGTTGTTTGTAGTTTTATGGTGTTTACAAAAATTACCGTATGGGTTCAAATTTTAGCCGAAAAGACATTTCTGATAACAGTAATATATGTAATTACATACATGCATAGGGGTATGTGAATATTCCTAGGATGGTGGAAGTTCATTTTACATCATCTGCAGTTTGGAAAAATAGTTCCTAGAATATTTTAATTTATAGCCCGATCGTGTACTGTACAGGTGTTTCATAAATTGTAATGCTCAATATGACCTATGGTATCCAAACGTATTTCATCACCGGTTGAATTAATTTCGTCAAAATAATGACATACAGAATAAAATTTTCAAGATAATTTCGAACGCTTTTTCTCCAAAATTACAAAGAAATTTTCAAATTCATTGTCAAATTGTATAGATTGTTCTATTATATTCCACGATTCTGCCCAAAATGCCCAATTTGTCCTCGATGAAATTGCCCAATATGCCCTATTATGCCGCCCTCGCCCTGAAATGAAAATGCCCAAAATGCCCTGGCATTTTGGGCGGGCGAGTTGCCCAAAATGCCGGGCATTTTCAAATCGACATACCCTAGACATAATAAATATTTACAGGAAACAATAAACAGTTGACTGACTTTTGCAACGATTGATTCAACGTCCTCAGCTTCAGTTCCTTTCAACATCAACTTTTTACCAATGTCATCCAAGGAAATCTTTGAATAACTACTGCTGATAGCTCTCAATCCAGTCTTGATCACATTGTGACGTAAACGCTGGATCAAAATGAAGGTTTTGTCCTTTTTGAACTGCTCTTGATGTGTTTTCACAACATTCGAAAAAGTCTCCAAGTTTCCCAATCGAACGGCTAAAAAATAACAACATGACTTGATAAATTCCTTAAATTTCGTATGCACTAATGCCAATCACTGATTAATGCATGACTTACCCTGGGTGAGTTTGAGGTACGGATCAAGAGATCTTTTCAACGACGCTTGGTAAAATGTGGACCTTTCGGGGATGTCACCTAGCAACAGCTCAACAGTTATAGCCAATTTGTGGACAATCTGCTTGAATCCTACAGCGGTATGTTGAGGTGCTTTTCGCAAAGCTTGCAGCAAGTCTTTGTGAGCTGCTGAGTAGTTCAACTGCACAGCCTTAATACGACCAAGATAGTACAAGTACCGAGCCCATTCGTTGTTACTAGCTGACTCCGGGAACTCACTTTTAGAAACGAGTTTCAGTGCCTACATACAAGAATCATTTTTTTAGCATCCACATTGAGCTTGAATTGTTACATTATCATCTTTAAACCCAAGGATCTTCATAAAGGGTATTTATTACCTGATCGTACAAGTTGTAATGTAAATAATTACGCAGCAAGCTGTTTATTAAAACAGCCTGGCCTTCGAAGTCATTCCGTAGAGTGGCGGTTCGAAGTCGTGCGTGCAGGAAAGGTCGAATCTGTTCTAACTTTCCATCCAGCTCGTAAGCTCTTGAGTAGTAGAAAACGCACCTAGACGCAATTAAATCCAAAGATCGTCTGTTTAAAGCTTTCAACTTGGACATCAATTGATCTGTAATACAAAAGATTGTGAATGTTATTTTGGATTTTTCTACACATAATCATTACATCACGCTAAATTTTAGCAACATTTGATAAGTTTGTCAGTTGTTTCTAGCAAGCAGTTAATGTACAATAAACAGCTCAGTGAAAGGTACCAGGCTCTACTTTGATAGTAAATTCAAACCACGCTTATAGCGCGGCTACCTCCCGTTTACTCTATATTAATTAACTCATCACTGAAACAACTACTTCCGGCTAAGGTTTTAATATTAATCGACTCTTTATCCAACAAATTGAGATTTCACGTAAATAGTCACATATTATTTAAAACTACTCACCAGCACATTCTCGTGATTCCAAAGCTTTACTTTTATCAATCAAAGACAAAAGGACCAAAAGATGAATGTAAGCGTCTACTTCCGGCAACAAAGGTGTATTAGATGCACGGCCCGACCTTAATTTCAATCCCGGGGACGGTTTATTGTCATCGTCCGTTTCCATGGCCTACCAGAGGTGGATACAGAAGCAAATGTTTAGATTCATGACTGACCACTATACTTTCCTCCAAAATAAAATAATAACAATAATAACATCTTACATCATCAATAATGAAAGAGTTAAGGACTTCACGATCCTTAACCGAATGAGTGAAATATCCATTGACGAGACGTCGAAGAACATTCGAGTTCAGCTTTCGTCGAGTATTGGCCAGACAACGGAGGACTCTCAAAGTGAACCTGTGGTCTTTAGCAATGACCGATTTCTCCAACAACTTAACTTGTTCACGGATGTCTACACAATAGCCATACATTAAAATTCAAATGAATGTTATAAAAATTTACAGTAGCATAAATACTTTTATTCCATGTCACTATTGATCTACATAGACAAATAATGAACATCCAGTTTAAGTTCTCACCTTCAATGGTCAGTAAATCTGGATCTTTCTTAACTTCTGGTTCAGCCACCTTAGCTTCCTTGGCCGCACTCTCCACATCTTTCATTTCGACATCGTTGGCTTCAACCATGGTGTTCTCCTAAAAATCAAAGGATCGTTTCATCAAATCAATGCTACCCTCAATCCTCCTCCTTGCCCTCGCATAGCTAATTACAAATTACACTCCTGACGCACTCCAGTTTAACAACTCACACATCAATACCCATCGGAATCTTAAAACATCTAACTTTTAGCTAACTCATAACTACATCCTCCAGTAAATTGTCAGTTGTCTTCTCCCTCCATTCCATTTTTAGCATCCTACATTTTCTCGACCTGTACACACACAGATTTAAGTATGTGTACGAAATTGTCTCATCTGCCTCGACAATTTGCAATGTAAACATAAATAAACCTAACAACCAACTATGAATTATAACAACTATATAAATTAATATCCTCAGTATATCCAACATTCATTACCGGTGATTTCTATGGAACTGTCTTGGCTTTTGGGATGTCCGGATAACTTCAGTATTTCCACAGACTTGGTATCTTTGCTCCTCAAAAAATATCCCACGTAAGATTCACTTCACAAAATATGAACAAATTTTCGTGTTGCCGTTGAATTGAACTATTTTAAGAGTAAATGAATGGAGTCAACCATAAAAGTGTTGATTTCACCATTTAATGTAGTGAGACAAGGAGAGAGATGAGCTGAATTCTGTCTTCTCTATTTCTCCTATTCTCCTCTCTGTCATCAACCTTTTCTGCTGAGTAACTCTCCAACTTTGCTTTACCTTCCTGTCCCTTATGGTTTAGTTGGCACGTATCGCGCTGAACTTTGAAATCCTAACGTATGTACATACGTGTACATATGGTCCATCGTCAGTATTTAGCATTCACGAACACGAACTACTATACGCTATTTACAGCACTAGCAGAAAAGCCCTGCTTCACAGTACAAGGGCAAGTCCTTCGTGAGCCACTCTGTGATGCTAGAATGCCTATCAGTGATATTTTATCATTTAAAATCATAATAATAAGTAAAGTACCTTGTGAAAATATGATGGTAAACACACTTGTGAATATTCTTTGAAGAACCGGTTCAATGTTAAATTAAAAACTAAAATTAAAAATTAAATTTTTAATTAAAGGTAAACTGATCTGCAGGTTATTTAGTTACACTAAAAGCTAATTATTATACATGCACCGTATGACTTAATGTATTATCCACTTTCATAAATTTTTTTAAAGATCATTTTGTTTTTAGGGGAAAATGTCTGTAAATCATTTTGGTTTGAGTAAAAACTGGTTGTGAAACATTTTGCTTCTAGTGAAAATTGAATATGACCATTTGGTGTTATTACCGACGAAATGATGCAAACTTTGAGCCTATAGTCCATATTAAATACTAAATCTCATGTAAACAACTCTAAAATGACTGCGGATTCGATGCATTAATATAACACAGTATAGCATCATTTGGACAAAAATAGCAGAGCTTCCGTACTTCCTTGTGGACGTTAAATGAATGGGCTTTTCTCGAAAGTGAGTACTAATAATTATTGGAAATTAAAATTCCCGTTGAAGGTTTTTCCCCAGTAACGTTATTAATACACAAACCCCAAAAGAACACGGTAACGTTGAAAGTGCGCCATTAAGCATTAAGTATTACCCATCCCTCAGGAAGGATATTCATGTCTATGCTCTTTTTTACTTTCCACAGATCTTATAGGATGATGTTGTCCAGAAATCCTTCTCTGTATCTCATTAAAAGCTGCCTCGGAAAGAGACATTTCGAATTTTTCTTCCTTCCAAATAAGCATTTTTAAAGTTACTAGTACCTTCGCTCAGCCTTTCTTGAAAACAAGGGACCCATATTCCACCTGTCGTTCAGCCTTCCTCCAAATCTAATTCCTAAATGATAGTATTCGTACATAAAATATTAGAAAATATAAATCCCAGCAAAAAACTTTCGACACCGTTTATTTATTGGATTTTAGGGGCATGGCGATGTTATGTACGGTAGTAGACGCTTCAGGATTTAGATGTACTCGCCATCTATATACAGTGCACAACGGAAGGCGGAAGGTTATGTTGCGGGCCACTTGTAGGCGTCACTTTCTTGTCACTGCTTGTCAGCACGTGTTGTTATGCGAAGGGAGGGAATGAGAGCGCGCGGGACTTGGGCATTGCGTTGATTTTGAGCTCCTCAGCCTCAAATTCCAATCTCAGTGTTAATAAAGAGTCAACAGTCAACCCTGTGGGAACCGCCGTGAAGGGACGTGACATCGTGAGTTAGTTTTATTAATATAATTTAATAATGATGAACATTATGTAATAATAAAATTATAGTTGTCAGGATTTTGCATTATCGTTTACGTATGTTGTCAATTCCCATTGTTCTAGAATGGAGATCCAAGATTTTTGAATACAAGATTTATAGTCATCCAAAATTATTATTATCATTTAGTCATTTAAAAATGAGTTGTAATGACAAACTATACCTTATTTAATACGCTTACGAGGGCTGATTTGTTCCTTATGCATACAAGAGTAACTCTAAAATTTTTCTTGCTACTATTTTACATGTATTCTGATTATATTTACAATTAGTGATGAAATCATGCAACTTTTGGAAGGGGTTCCTTCGACCGTAAACGGAAGTGATGGAATTTGTAGTGCTGCTAATGGATCTCAAGCAAGTTCCTCGGGGTCTATTGAGTGCATCGATCTTGATGATGATATTGAGACACCACTTCAACTTCCTACTTCGTCAACTCGTACCGTTGTAGACCCAACCGAGAAAGTAAAGGAAGAAATTCGGAATGTGTTGGAAACGGTGCGTTAAATTTCGTGTTCATTTTGTACTTGTATTTTTAGTTTAGTCTAGTAATTGATTGCATTTAGTTTAAATGAAGCGTCGCAAATAATTGTGAGTGTAACTATATTGGTTAACATTTAATTTCGTCGTCACAGTAAAAAATATTGGTATTTCTTGTATAGTTCGTGTATTCACTTAAGGAATACATGACCCCGAAAGAGAAATTGAAAGTGAAGGATCAGTTGTGGAATGCGTTCGACAAAATAGACTTTCGAAAAAATGCACAGGAGATAAAGGAGTTTGTGGATGAAATTGCGAAGCAATTAAAAGATAAGCCAAAATCAACATGGAGATTGGTCAAACAACTTCTAGACTTCATGAACTCCAGGAAACAAAGTCGGGGCAGGAAACAGAATAAAGATGCTACCCCGGATGAGCGTGCTGAGAGAAAAAATTACGAACGCATTGTTCAGCTGGAGAAGCAGTTAGCTAAAATGGAAAAGGCAATTGAGGAATACGGACAGCAGGATGTAGAACTTTCAGATGAAAGTAATTCCTCGTATCTTGTAAGAACCCGAATGATTAATGAGTAAGTGGTAATTGCTGGTTAATATGCTTAAATGTTAAAATGCTCCCAGTTATAGTTTTACCGTTGACTATACTAAATGTTGCTTGAAGTTGCAATTTTGCAATGTCTCTTTAGATACATGAAGTGCTATAAAATGATCTGTCGGAAAACGGGTTGCAACTTTTATACTGGTAGACCAATTGAGAAAAGAATTACACTTCAAGACAGTACGTATCTTAATATATTTGTCCCTCTTAGTTTAATAAATGGAATATTCAATCAGTTCTGTATCTGTACAGTCAGAATCCAGTATCTATTTCTCCCCTTGTCGGGATTCTAAAATCGCTATGGTCTTTAAAGGCACCACTTAGGGAGTCCAAAAAAAAATTAAATCAGTGGATCCCTGAAGTTGAAGTTGGATTGTGTGGGCACTACAGTGTGCCATATCTAGGATATTTGAAGTGCTCGATTTTGTTGGTGCAGACAGACCCTCATATTTAATAGTCATCTGACAGACTTGCAAGTCTTGATTTGATTCTTACTTGAAAATGTTCTTATTCCACTAGTCACCAAGTGTGCTGAAGTGAGCAAAGCAGTGGAGAAGTTTATGAACAGCAAGCCCATACATTTTATTCCAGATTATCATGACATCCAGAAAGTGGTTACTGATTTTAATGCTCAAGCTCGTCCCCCACCCTTGTGTGATTCAGAAATTGAATCAACAGGTATTGTTGGATATAATAAATACATTCTAATCTAAGTACTTAATCTACAATAATAAATAATTGTTGTAGATTTGAATATTCATGCAGTGACATTGACTGGAGTTCATTGAAACATTTATTAATATGAATTTTAACGATGGGAACAGCGAAGGACCTATTCAATGAAGTTATCCGAGTCATGAGGACCCGCCGGAGAAAAGATATGGGAATTGTCTGTTCTGTGGAGACAGTGACAGAAGATCCAGCTGACAATGACGAAGAACTGCGAAAGAAGCTAGAAGAGAATGTCAAACTTCGAAAATCGGAACAGGAAGTAAAAAAAAGTTACCATTTAATAACCTAGTGAACAGTACAACTTTAACATGTGTTTATAGTTTATAACACGATAGTATTATTAGGTATACATTATTATCATTTATAATGCCTTCAGGTTATTGAGCGATTTGTTAAACAACAAGAGGAAAGCAAAGAGGACGCCCAAGAAGTGGAAGATGATCCTGAAAGCAGCGCCGGTGAAAGTGACGATGAAGATGAGGAAGAAGATTTAACTGCGGAGCGAGGCTCAAATTCTGGTAATTATTAATTGTTGTTTATCTACTATACCCGTACCCTAAGGCTTGAACATTCTTTTAAAAATGTTCCTGGGGAGAGTTTTGTTTGTATACGGCTGCTTTTACAGGTACTGATGAAGCTACTCCAATTGATCAACAGTTCACTCGAGATCAGGTAGAAGAAGAGTCGGACAGTGAAAGTGAAGACGATGAGCCTCCTCCTAAAAGGCAGCGATATTCTCTTAAGAAATCACCGAGGAAAGATAAAACGTCACCCAACTCTCTTAAATAACGAGACAATTAATTTGAATTCTGGAGACTCTCCGTAAAAAGTAATTTTTGGTATGTTCCATGTCATTAATTAATTAATTTTTGTCAGTCTTCAATCCTTTCCGATTTATACAATTTATAAATAAAGCGTCTTTTATCTTGATTTCATGATGCGGAATTTTAATATGATTTTTGTTCGATCTAAAATTACTGCGATTCATAACTGGGACGGCGAAAAATGTAAATACGGAATTACAAATGGAGATATCTTTGGGATAATAATCTTAACAAGACTTACACGTATATGATCCAGCAAGTACATGTTTTACATCAGTGGAAATATAGAGACCTAACATAGTACCTCGGTTTTGATATTGGCTGACTTATCGACGGGATCAAGTTAATTATTTTCAAAGAACGGTAAACAAAATTAACACAGAACAATTACCGTGTAAAAATCACAACATCTTTCAAACTGAATTCCTACGTTTCCTGACTCGAGAAATTCGCCACGAGTTTTCTTTTTGTATTTATTTTGAAATGGCTCAAGTCTCTGAATCTTGTTAAACTTACGGTCAGAAAATCGAAGAAAGGCAGTAGCATACCACTACAGTAAAATCTGTTTATACCGTAATCGTAAGGGAACTTGGATTTTTGTCAGGTATAAACAGTATTCCGGTTGTACGAGTATAACGGAGATTTTTATGCTTACACAACTACTTTTGGTGGGGATGAACAAATGTGTCCGGCATAATGAGAATTCCGTTATAGAGATTTTACTGCACATACTAGCTGCCTGGGATCATTATATGAATACATAGTAGTCATCTCTCGCACATGTTATCCCGAGTTGTTTGAATTAGTTCATAGGTCATAGTGCGCCAGCCATTCCGGCTGACGGTTGAATAAAGCACACGAAGGATCAAGGATCCTTCTGGGGTCTTTTTTTATGCAGAATTCCGGAAGAAGCCAAAACAAATGACCTGCTGAACTTTCGCACTAGAATTTCCAAATGAAACCACATCCAGTTGATACCTATGAATCGTCAAAAAGGGAGACTTTTTCAAATGACGAAACTAAAATAAAAATTATTTAAAAGAAAACATCCCTAACCATGAATCCAAGCAGTTGTTTCGTGACATCCTGAGCTCCTTTAAGTGTCCCAACTTGAATAAAAATGTTTTCTTAGTGACATGCAAGGGCAAAAATATTCTTACAAGGGGGTCAACGGCACATGAAATCGAAATGGATAAAATACTTTATGTATACCCATTGCTTACAGCTGGAGAACAGTCGAAGGTCAAAGCCAAACTTGTTATTTGAATCTCAAGGACAGGCGTGGGCAGCATTTCATGTCTGTAATAAAGCTCTCTGTGTATAAACGGTCTTCACGGACCATTTGGACATGCTCGTTGTTTAGTCTGAATCTAAATACATTAATCGCCGTTAATACTTTATTATCTGGTGTATTAAATTACACCAATAATGAATTTTTAAAGCTACATTATTAAGATAAATATGCCACTAACCTTTGAAGTTGGGGTGACTGCAGAAAGAATCCATGGCTGCGTTGGAATCACCTCTTCTTTCAAAAAGCATGGTCCACAAGGTAAAAATAAGTTCATTAATAGTCAACTGTTCAGGTTGTCTCGTAATGTTCACTGTAATGACAACGACCTCCAATGACCTGGTGTAACCTGTAGCCACTGTAACCACCTGGTGTGACATATTAATATTACACGTATGTCCATATAATAATAAGTGCGCTGCACAAAAACACAGACAGACTCAATTATTATGCCTGATGATGCTCATGAACGAACTATTCATACCGATGTGCTGTTTCGTATGTATATTCTGCTTCGACGAATTATCGTTTTTAGGGGCGAAGAGTATCTGCAAGTAATCCCTAATGCGAATGTCGTAATGTAAGGATGTCTGCTTGCACGATATCTGAGGAAAAAATGGTATCAGGTAATTTAAATTTTTCCCAGGGGTACATCGGATCAAAAGTAAGAAGCTTATTGTTTTTGGAAGGTGATCGGGTCACCCGTTTTACCTCAGAAATTGTGTCACCTGTAAACATTGTGCCATCGATTGTCCGATTCGTTGTTTATATTAAACAATATTTTCCATCAATCGGTAGAAAACTCGTACAGTATTGATTTGGCTTCAATAATTGTAAACGTATGCTTACTCCATGTGATTATACACCTGGAATTTCATTAATCGGGGTCATCAAATCAATGACATTCCAAAAATACCAAAAAATATATGATTTGCGTACGAAGTGCATGTTGATGAGTTTAATGTGCTTTTAAAGGATTTCAATGCTCGCCGGAATGTATAAACATGTTAGGATATTAAAGTTATTATCGTTTGCTATTATATCACATTGTGGCCTTCGCCCCTTAGTGAATTAGCACGTAGTTCCGATTCCGATCATAGTAGCACAGATGATATTTACGTGCTTTTGTCGTCAAGTGTAAACTGGTGGAATCTCTCTCATTCCCTGCATTTTAAACCACGTGAAGACGTCACGGACATCGTACCGTCACGGGCATCATCTTTGTTTATCGAGGTTGTCATGGAGGGACGGTTGTTACCACAGTTAAGTAACGGTTATTGCGTAGAAGTCTCCTGTATTCTTTATGGAAATCTCTTCGAATTCCCAATCGCAAAAAATCATGGGTAAGTTTGAGTCCAAAGTCACAAAGGGGTCAAAAATGTCTTAGACGACAAATCCTTCCCTTAAGTAGAAACTCGCAAGCTTAGCATCCCGGGTTGGGATGTATGCGTCTATACGTGACCTCATTTAATTTTCTCATGTCTACCGAATCCCCCGAACTCCTTAAAAAACAATAGACTTCTTACTTTTTGACCTAATCTACTTACTCCTGGAAAAAGTTTGAACTGACTGGTATCACTGGTTCGACAATTATCGTGGCGACAGGCAAACAGACACCCTACATCCACAATAGTATCTTTCAGGTTCTGCGCCCCTAAAAGCAATCTGTAGGGTTCCGTAGCAATAAATAAGAATTTCCCAAAGACTAACATGTACAAATAAAATTAGGTCCCCATTATTTATAACAACAACAACTCAGGGCTCACTAGAACAAAATACGATGACAGTGCCACAGTTAGTGCCCCCTCTAATTACAATTATCTGGAAGCACAAGACTTGGAAATTTGGGCTGGATGTAATGGCAACATCAGGGTATCCAATTGAGTCTTCCCTTTCCTTCAAGCCTGTAAATACAATTTAAAAATAATGCCTCCCTCCTTCCTATCAATGAATAAATCCTTTAAAATTATTGAAGTCTGGAAAACATCCGAAGGCTGCTCCTAAACTGCCCTTCATTCTCCTATTTTGGCTAAATTTGATGATACCTTCCCTCAACCTTTGCGAAAAGACAGCCTACCATCCATATTCCTTCAAACGACGGCAAAATCGTTCTGCCAACTTCAATGAGGCCATCGTACGTTCCAAGGCTGAACATCTGGGCAACATACACGACGTTCCTTGCTGTGAGCCCCCAGTAGTACTAAGATAGAGAGCTCCCCATTATTCCACCGTGCGTGGCTGTGGACTGGTGTTTTGGAGTTGAGGACAGTTGCAGTAACAGCCAAGGAATCGACAGAGTCTGAGTGTGAGTTAATGTGTGTCGTAAATGGAAGAAATGGTTCGAGGGTGAACGGGTGAAGGGTGGCTGTCGTGTCTAGGAATTAATTAATAGCGAAGTTATCAGTCGGGGCTGGATTATAGTTTGAGGTTGTGTTTGTATACAAAAGTAGTATTTTGTTCGTGGGTCTGTAACTGATTGGTATTGTCTCCTGTCTGCCAGGATGGATATTGAGGAAGCTATTGAGGATGACCGACTGGACACGGAGAGTTTGAGTGACATTGTGGAACTTCCATATCCGAATGGAGTGACTCAGGAGCCTGTCGTGATCCGTGGGAACGGGAACCTGACCGTCTTCGGTCTGAACAATAGATTTTGCACCGACTTCCCCCCATCCTTACTGGCCCGTGTGGCTCCCGAAGAATTTCAAGCGACAGTGGAAAAAATCAATTCATTACTCAGAACTGCTCTTCCATTGCAAATGAAATGGATCGTCTTTGGATGTCTATGTTGTTGCTGTACCTTAGGCTGCTCATTTTGGCCCGTGGTGTGTATGAGTAAGAAAACTCGTCTGTCCATTGAAAAATTACTGGAGTGGGAGAATTCTCATTTGTACCGAAGACTCGGTCTTAAATGGCGACTCTCTCAAATGCACATTGACTCCTCATCTATGTTGGAATATGTCCTTGTGATTGATTTCGTGCCAAAGTACCATCTTTATGTCCCGGACTAATGCTATTGTTTCCTAGGGCTTTTTATGCTCATATTAATTCTCTGTTCTTCGTCAATTCTTGAGTCTCTCGTCCCTCCATCATCATTTCTGGACTCTTGGAACAGGATTTTTCATTGCCTCGTTGATCATTTTGTTTGGCGTTTACTCAATACTTTCTTACGTGTGTTCATCGGACTCGTGTTGTGTGCTATCAAGAGAGTTAAAATTGACGAGGGAAGGGAATTGCTTCGGATGTGTGAGTGTGTGTGTATTTGTGAGTGTGAAGAGTTCTCGAACATAACCTACAACCACGGATGTAAAAAAAAGTTATTGGAATGAGTGTAGCATTGCGACAGTGCCACGGAATTATTTAGGTTTTATTTCAGTGATCGGTACTGGTACTGTATATAAATTAGTTTGTAGAGTTGGGTTCCCGTGTGTATCCGATAAAAGAGTTACTGGGGTTCCATGACGAAGTAATGAATGGAGTTAATTCTTTGACTTTGACTACGCAAACGCAAGTCCCTTGAATTGTATTTATCTTTCTGTAGTTGACGACATTGAGGTTGATGAATACTTGAATATATTTATTTACTCATGAATGAAACGTACTAACTTGTTTTGGAATATCCAGTGAGGATGAAGATGATGAAGGACTTTATTTTGAGAGGCGATGCAGAGCCGGTTGTTTTCCGGAAAATTCATGTAAACTGGTTGCCTGTCACTTGGACTTTGAATGAATGGGAAAGGATATTGTGCGGACATGGGAAGAATGAAATTCTTTCAGTTCGTGGTGGGCAAAAGGGTGCTAAAAGAGTAAGTGTCTCGTAGAAAATGTATCTAATATGAATTGATGAACTTTTGGAATGGTGTTATTGTTATTGATCGGGAAAGTTGGAAGGTTGCTCAGTTGTATAGTCAGTAAAATAATAATTTTATTTGCACATTAGGAAACCCAGTGGGAATCTACATGCAAAAAGCTTAGTGTGACTTGGAAGATGTTGAGTGAATGGGACTCGTCCGAAGAGATTCAGTTGTCAGAAGTTTCAAATTTAAACTGGTGGCTGTATTATGATTACAAGTACATGGCACATTGTTTACCAGCCCCAGAGCTGCAGGTACGTTGGGAAACACTACTGGCTTCTAGTTTATTTACGTACTGTTTCCGTACTCAATATTTCTTTATTCTGAATTAGAAATTCTCTTGGGCGGCGCTGGGTTTTCCTGAAAGAGATGGGAAGGATTCGACTCTTTGGATTGGCACTCGGGACTCGTATACTCCATGTCACTACGATACGTACGGGTGCAACTTGGTTTGTCAAGTGTTTGGCAGGTTAGCTTTTTCAACTTTTACTCTGACTCACTTAATGGATCTTGTTTTACCTGACCTGGACTAATATACTGATCACAGGAAAAAATGGATCTTATTCCCTCCGCAAGATACGAAGTTTCTCCGGCCTACCAGGGTACCATATGAGGAATCTAGTGTGTACAGTGAAATTAATTTAACCAGTTTAACTGATAGTGACGCTCAGAGTAAGTAATTAGTATCTTTTACTTGAAGTACTGTAAAACCTATGAATCAAATTCGCTAAACAATGGAATTCTTTAGGGCAATATAAATGTATTAATTAATTTCAAAATACGCAGAATTATCTTCATGCAAGCCTGTTGAAGTTACATTGGAACCTGGAGACGTTTTATTTGTTCCTTCGAAATGGTGGCACTTTGTGAAATCAGAAGAATTCAGTATCAGCGTCAACACTTGGATTGAACTGGTATAAAAGTTGTGGAAGTCTGATTACGAGGCCGAATTAGTGGGAAATCATTATTATATTCTTACTTCTCCACTTGTTAATAATCATATGTTATGACTATTTTAGCCAGATGATTCGATTACCAGGCTCCAAGAAGCTGTCATGCGAACTGTTATAAACTTCGCTGTAAATACTGTTTCTCCAAACTCTGTCTCTGATCTCCTCAATCCTAATGAGGTAAGCAGTTGAAACATTATAAACACCGTAACTTTCTAATTCTAATTTATATAATGAACAAAAATGCAGACCGCCTTTACATGAAAATTACATGAAGAAAACAATATGTAGTATTTTAATATTAACAGATGGAGCTCTTGGACCTGACTGAATCTGACTTGAAAGATCTCTTAAAAAGTAGTTCTAACCAAGTGTCGTCAAAGCATACTCAAAATGAGGGAGAGATTCTAATTAATCAGAAAGCTGACTGTCCACCTGTAAAAAAAACTAAACTTATGGAGTCTTGTTTTATAAAGTCATTCGATCAACTTCAAACAAGTGTGTCTTGCGTGGAGAAATTAAAACCAATGAAGCTAACAGCATCAGCTGATCTGGCAGACAACTTTACTTACGAAACTGAGCCTCCCACGGATGAAAAAGCATATCTTAAACACTTAATCAATGCAATCGGACATCCGAATGTTTTAAAGCATATTTCGGAGCAATTTTTGCGTAATATTTCAGATACGTAGTCCTCTCACATTTTAACATTTTTCCTTAATATTTTGTTTAGCATTTCCACTACTAATGTAAGATTGTATGGATGTGAGTATAGTTCACGCGTTCGTTGGTCAACGAAGTGTTGTCATTGATAATATAGAGGTGAGAATTTTAATATTTTGTATGTAAGTCAGTATAGAGTCGATGAACTGCATGGTCTAAAGTCACTCCTGCAAATTATTGTACCCAATTACAGTACTCTCCTCAAAAAGCATAGTTTTTTAAAACGATATGAATAATAATTATCAGTGTTCACAAAAAAATCCTTTGCATTTGGACAATTACATAGTTGCTATTAAAGGATATGGTTTTGATTGCAAAAATGTTATTACATAGTTTAATTTTTGCGATACTGAGGTTGAGACTATATAAACAATTGATACAATATTTTAAAAAATCTCTGTAAAGTAGATTATCGTAGTTTAAAAATAACTTGTAAATATTATACAAGTTTTAACCCGAAGCCTTGTCTTGTTAAGTAATCTGCTTTACTACTAAATTTCTGCTCGTACACAACATACAGAAAGTTATCTCGCACAATTTTGACGGTACTGTAACCAAAAGGGATCCCTTTTTACAAGCAGCAGTAAGTAATGTAATTTATTATTATTTCATTATCTTGATATAAATATAGTTAACCTAGATTGTAAGCTGTCATTGTTTCATAAAACTGAACTCCGAAATTTTGATAATATATTCAGATATTTAATGTATTTCCTGGAAGGACTCATACCTAGTACGAAGGTCGTAAAAAATAAATATCTTCATATATTTATGCAAGCTAACTTATTTCCTGAGCGCTTTCCAGCTGCTAAAATTTGTATTTTCTAGGTACACGGGGTTTGTTGTTTGAAAATAATATTCGGCTAGTTGTTGGATTATTCGATTTGACTATGATTCTCTTATTAATACTATATTTTGCTTACGTATGATTTCCCCTAAAACTATGAGTACACACGACTTTGTACGTTAATCGAGTTAACATAATTTTGTAAGTTTGGTAAAACCACAAAATCAAATAAAAGTTACACTGTTAACCTCATAAATAAATCGAAGATTTGCTCTACGCAGTTCTTTATCTGGATCCAAAGGTGTCCAAAAGGTTCAGCCTACCTAAAATACTACATATTTTTTGCAGCTTTGCCTACCCTACATATTAACCTATATTATTTATCAAAAATAAAATGCCTACCTATTTGCCTACATATATACTCCTGTAATGTTTCTGCCTATATTTTAGCCTATAAAGGCCTATTTTTTAGCCTATAAAGACCTATTTTTTAGCCTATAAAGACGTATTTTTTAGCCTATAAAAACCTATTTTTAGCATATAAAGGTTTATTTTTTCAACTAAAAATCATCTATGCGTATGTACGTGCAATCGTAACACATGAAAAAAATCGAACTATTGAAATGTCACGTATTTGAAGAATATTTTTGAGATTTATTTTAAGGTTAAATCAAATAATTGATTGACAAATGTCAATAGATTATTAAATATGCCTATTTTTACCATCGCAAACTGCCTACCTTGTTCCTAAATAAAAAGTGAACTCTTGCAGCTCCTACATATAATATAGGATTAATTTTAGCGGTAATTACTGCACCCTATTTTACTACCTATATTTACTTGGATTTTGCAACCTGCCTATTTTTATCCTATATATAGGCCTATAAATAGGATAGGTGAACACCTTTGTCTGGATCTGAAATAAGCCAGATACGAACTCATGGTCACCGAGTTGTTTTCTTTCACATTAATAAGTAGTCTTTATTCAAAAAAGTAAAGGACAGGACACGCAAGTTTTATCTTCCATTTAATTGGGTTTCACCTCAATCTTCTTGCTTCTCTTTCGGATTCCAATAGGGTCAAGATATCACCTTCTCGGACAGGCCCTTTAACATTTCGGATGATCTGACGATTTTGTTCCCCCAAAAACTCCACTTTCACTTGAGTACATTGACCCTGGGATCCTGTCCTCCCGAGGATTTTAGTCACCTAAAAGTTAGACACAAAAATCAATGAAATACTTCCGCCATTAAAATAACGCGAGGTCACCCTGAAGCAATCAACTCTGATTCCAAAAATTCGAATTCCACCCATCGTCCAATCCAGCCCAAACGTACTTATTTATGCAGTCTGCTGTAAATAATTCAGTTCGAAATTAAGTTAATTAATTTTGTCCACTTACCCTAGCCAGAACAACCGGTTTATCCGCCATTTCTTTTGCTTATAGTAGTTAATTATTATGTGTATGTTCCCCGAGAGTCTCGACAATACGGTCAATAATGCCGATATTAATTTCTATACTTATAAGTACCTCAAGAATTATTTTACTAATTAAAGACTGGATTGGACTTCAAGATAAGAGGGAGCATGTGGATGCGTCGAGGGAGATCCAAGCAAAACAGAGGTCGCTAGTCGCGGGCCTCACTAAAACACTGAACTACTGAACTACTGAACCACTGAACTTTACCCTAAAACACTGAACTACTGAACCCCCTAACTACTGAACTACTGAACTGCTGAACCCCAAATACTGAACTGCTGAACCCCAACTACTGAACTGCTGAACCCCAAATACTGAACTGCTGAACCCCAACTGCTGAACCCCAAATACTGAACCCCCTAACTACTGAATCACTGACTGCTGACCTCCCCCAAAACACTGGCCAGTACTGACATGGTGACTGCTGAACTCCCTAGACATGCTTTTGTAAATTGGAGGTCTCATAAAATATATAGTACAAGTATATAGCCAAGCACTGTATATGAACTGAACTCCACAAGTATGCAAGTAATACGTACTCCTAATTGGGTGTACTTAGGGTATGTCGATTTGAAAATGTCCGGCATTTTGGGCAACTTGCCCGCCCAAAATGCCCTGGCATTTTCATTTCAGGGCGAGGGCGGCATAATATGGCATATTGGGAAAGGGCATTTTGGGCATTTTCATCGAGGAAAAATTGAGCATTTTGGGCAGAATCGTGGAATATAATCGTATAATCTATACAATTTGACAATTGATTTCAAAATTTATTTGTACTTTTGGAGAAAAATCGTTCGAAATTCCCTTGAAAATTTTATTAGATTTGTCATTATGTTGACGAAGTTAATTCAACCGGTGATGAAATACGTTAGGATACCATAAGTTATACTGAACATTACAATTTGTGAAACACCTGTACACGATACAGCTATACATTAAATTATTCTAGGAACTATTTTTCCAAACTGCAGACGATGTAAAATGAACTTCCACCATCCTGGGAATATTCACATACCCCTATGCATGCATGTATATTACTGCGATCAGAAATGTCTTTTCGGTTAAAATTTGAACTCATACGGTAATTGTTTTATACACCATAAATCTACAAACAACAATATTTGTGGGACCTTTATGGAGGATGTAAATTGGTTTTTACTCGAGCCATTTTTGGCTGATCGTTGCAAACTGCAGACAATAGTGATGTAGAATAAACTGAGTATAAAATTCAGCTTCATCACCCATTAACATTTTGACTGAACAGTTACCATCATATTTTTACTTTATGAGTTCGTACTTCAACAGAAAATGGTATTTCTGCCCACCCGTCAGTAACGCATATGCAAATTTATTTCATATTATTGTTTACATAGAAATTTATTTTCATAGGAGTGATAAACGATGGCACCTCATGTCAATGAAATTTAATTGATTTGGTTGTTTTTGCCATTATAATATATTAACGAACAAGCGAGTAACCAGGCATTCACATTTGTACCTTTTCCTTAGCTTCGCTTCCATGCATTCGGATGGATATCCTAAATATATGCTAGTAATCCAATTTTGGTGCCGTGAAAATGCTCAAAATGCCCAACTTGCCCCGCCCAAAATGCCCAAAATCAGGGCTTTTGTAAAACCTGCACACTTGTCCAACTTCGGGCAATTGGGCAGGCATTTTGGGCATTTTCAGCTGGGCGGGCAAATACTGTAGGGCATTTTCAATCGACATACCCTAGCGTGTGCTTCGATGAGAAAGTTATTTTGCAACACTGTGTAATCATATTTGTTGAGAAGAAATCGGTTGATTCAAATTTTGTATTCAAATTTCAGTCAGCAGGTCAGTGCAGGTCAGTGTTTTGGAGGAGATCAGTAGTTCAGAGTTTCAACCAGTAGTTGGGTTCAGTAGTTCAGTAGTTGGGGTTCAGCAGTTCAGTATTTGGGGTTCAGCAGTTCAGTAGTTGGGGTTTAGCAGTTCAGCAGTTGGGGTTCAGCAGTTCAGTAGTTGGAGTTTAGCAGTTCAGTAGTTGGGGTTCAGCAGTTCAGTAGTTGGGGTTCAGCAGTTCAGTATTTGGGGTTCAGCAGTTCAGTAGTTGGGGTTCAGCAGTTCAGTAGTTCAGTGTTTTAGGGTAAAGTTCAGTGGTTCAGTAGTTCAGTAGTTCAGTGTTTTAGTGAGACCCGCTAGTCGCTACTACTATTACCCATATTTGTTATTTGTAACTATTTGTACACACATACTTAATTACGAACCCTTCAAGGTATATCTGTATACAAATCGGCGCGAGTTTTTAAACTCCGAATAGGATTCCCTGTCGGCGGCTGTCAGGGTCAAGAAAGAGTAGTTTAAGAATCAGGGCACACTAGAGTTACAAGAATACAGATTACAGAGTCCAGTTCAGGTCACGGTTGTTGCCAGTTGTGGATTTTGACCGTGAAATATTTACATATATGAATATAATTACAAATGTAAGTGTATACACATTGAAGGCGCTGCGGCAAAGATTCCAAGGTGGGTGTTTATTTTTTTACTTTTATTGTTCTTTACACCAAGACCATGTGTCACCGATTGCCATTTATTAAAATTATTTGATGAGCTTTGTATCTGTATTTGGAATGGAAAAGGTATTTCCCTTTTAACCGGATGACGCTCTGACTCATGCCAGTAGTGTTAAGTGTGGGTACATGTAATTGCATGTGGGGTTACTATATGTAGGTAACTAAAATTGGTACTATCATATTTAAATTGTTATTCCGGCTTGAATTTTTGCAAACAGGTTGAATTTCGAAATTGGACATAACTAACTACTTCCTGCTGTCCCGGCTGACATCATTGTCACATTTGGAGTGGAAGTACTTACGTGGAAAGAAAATTCAGTAGAAAGGGTCAAGTGCTGCAGGTATTATTGTTACCCCAGAACGGTTTGAAACCTCGAAGATGGAGCTGAAAGATACTTACTATAATAAGAGCGACTTTGTTGAAACGGTAAGGTTTTGAAGAAATGTTGTTTTGAGATAAAATGTGAAGTCACGTGAATGACATTTTGATATTGTATTGAAAGTGCTGGATGATTGTTGAGTAGTAGTCGTGATGGTGTAAATTGTTTCGTTCACAAATGTTTGTGAAGGTATTGTTTTTGAAAATATTTGTTTATTTTAGGCATCTGGGAATAAAGTGAGTCGCAATACAGTGCTCTGTGGGTCTCAGAATATTGTTATAAATGGAAAGTCGATCGTGCGTGAGGGCGTCATTATAAGAGGGGACCTAGCGAATGTCAGAATCGGGCGACAGTGTATAATCGATTCCAAAGTTGTTATTCGTCCTCCGTTTAAAAAATTCAGCAAAGGGTACGTAGCGTTTAAGTCTCTGTGAAATATTGAAGGAATCACCTTTTTAGTTTTTGTAAGCGTAGTATTTTTTGATTGTGGGAGCTTTGTTTTGAAAATTTTGAAGTTGGTTTAGAAAATAATTAAAAAATTAATATTTTCAGGGTTGCATTCTTCCCTTTACACATTGGAGATAATGTGTATATCGGTGAGGGCTCCGTTGTGAATGCGGCTGTTATTGGATCGTATGTATACATTGGCAAGAATTGTGTTATTGTGAGTAGATTTGAGGAACCACGTATCGTATAATAATAAATTGATTTAGCTGTGCTTTAAAGAGTAACAGCATTATTGAAAAATACGTAAAAAACTTTCACTCTTTGCAGGGAAGAAGATGTGTGCTGAAAGATTGTGCAATGGTTGCTGATAATACTGTCCTTGCCGCAGAAACAATAGTTCCTTCATTTGCTATTTACAAAGGATCTCCTGGACTTCATACAGAGGATCAGCCCGATTGTATCCAGGATTTAATGATGGAGTATACGAAAAGTTATTACCAACATTTTTTGCCTCAAACTTCAGATCCGAAGGATAATCAATTTTCATTTGTTAATCAATACCTTAAAAGCGGCAAAGCTGCGTCGTAGTAAGCAGTTTTTGCAGTTATCTTTTAAATAGCGTCACTCTTCCGTCTAGTGACTGATTTGTTTTCGCACTTTCTCCGTGAAGAATTGCTAGCATCTTTTATATGAAGCTTAAGTAGAGGTCGCGAAATAAGTTTTGTGTCGCAGCATAACTATACACATGGAGGTATAGGTATATTAAATACTTACACGTGCTTCAATAATTAGATGCATTACGTGTGCCTTCGCACAGTTGTTGCTGAAACGAAATTAAATGAAATAACATGTAACCAATAATGTAAATAGCATATTATGTTATGATGCATATTAGTTAAAACTAATCAAGCTTGCGAGATAAACTAAACTGTACAGAATAAGTTTTTGTTTCGGTACTCTTTCTGGTACTTGCACAAGCGTGTACATGTACCGGCACCACTTAACAGAATTTACTCAAAATTGACAATGAATTTTTAGAAAATATGCTTTAAAGTCATTTTTGATTTCCTCGATATTGTATCTGAAGTGTCATTATTCTTACGTATATATTAATTTTGGAAAGTTTGTCCATTTTGCATTATATGTATCTATTATTAACATTATTGATTAACAAATAATCTGGCAATGTTCATGTCAGTACGCTGGGAGCAGTGGGAGCTGTTCAATTTTCATTTTAATAATAATAAAATGTAATTTGTAATCTAATGCAAGTGATTACTTGTATGCTTCATGATTCCTTTTCCGTTTCAATAAAGTTCGAGAAATCTCCTTTGCGGATTCCGAGAGCACAAAATTTTAGAGGTTGAATTAGTCATGAAGTATTGAAACTATTTATTGAAAAATCCTCACTATTAAATTGATTAAACAAATGTGCGGTTTCATTTGATTGTCTTTGTAGATTATTTACATTAAAGGAGGGACGTTAATTTCACATATGTTGAATCGTTTAGAACGCAATTCGGTCGTCCAAAATCAGGGATAGAAGTTGTAGTGACTCCTACTAGAGGATTCTGTAATATTCAGTTCAACTTGTTTAAAATTTGAATTGTTTTCTTAATATGTTCAACCAAATTCTGCATGTTGTAATATATTGGACTTGGTCAAGCATGAAGGTGATATCACTTGTTGAAATACAACTTTTGCATCTAATCGTTAATAAGAATATTATCCTTCCTAATAGGGAATACTAATTTAGTATTATCATTAATAGTAATAATTTATTGACATGGCCTTTGTAGTTATGTTGTTGTTTGAATTGAAGCCACCAGTACTACTAGTTGGACTACTCATCATGGAACTGGCAAACCATAATTCATTGTCTAATGCTTTAAAATTCAGTTTAAAATTGAAAACCCCTTCCTTTTTCACTGAGGTTCAAGCATAATACTTAAATATTAAATAATTCTGTAATCTACAGGTAATCCTTTCCAAAATTATGGTTCGCTAGTTCTATGATCAGTAGCCCAGTTAGTAATGATGGTGTTTGTTTTCCAGTGTATTTTAACATGGGCAGTTTCACTGTTTCATGTAAGTAGCATGCCTTAAACATAACTCCACACAAATTCAACACTAGTTGCTCCTCAAAAATTACAATACCTTTAAAAATATTATTATTACAGGAAAATCCATGATTTCCTTAAAATTGTATGGAAACACCTTAGATCTTAGTTCGAATCCTCATTTCTAGTCGAGATATGAAGCATTTTCCCTCCTTGTATTTTATATTTATACAGAAATAAACTGCTTTCCGAATCTTAATATTACCTTGTCAGTGAAAATGACGAAAATTCAATAACATTAGCGCAAAAGTCACCAGAGAAGCCCACGCGGTAATTTCTACAGCGATAGCAATGATGTGGGACAAATCTATAATTGACAGAATACACACAATGTAAATTCTGAAACGGTAGCCACACTATAACATCATGTGAAACACTCATCACCTTGAAGAACTAGTTTCCAAATTCAGAATTCAGATTTCAGTTTCTAGAGACAGATATATATGTCGTAAAAAAGATGGAGAAATTGAATTTTATGTACCAACAATTTTGAGATTTTCATAAAAAATATATATAAATATTGATAATCCACTGGAATGAGAAATCATTCTATTGAGTGAAAGTACCGATTTTTTTTATTTTACCTTTAAAAATACTCGCTTGTTTGGGAGAGAGCTTGGAAAGGGAAACGCATGAGATCTTATTATTACCTCCAAAGGCTGCATCTCCATTAGAATTGAATAAGTCGAATATTCCACATGAGAATCCCCAATTACAATCACAATCCTCGTCATCCCAATCCCAGTCACTATGACAGCAACAACCGCAGGAGCTGTGCCTTGAGACCGAAGGGGGTTCCTGCTGTCTCACAGTAGCCACAGTGACCCTTCGGGTCGTTCGGGTATTAACCTCATGAACACGCTGCTGTTGTCTTATATGCTCATTCAAACCACTTGTGTTTCCCCTACTTCTACTTCGTGTACGTGATGATGGAGGTCCTTCAGGAATAACCAAAGCTGAACTGTCTGCACTGGGTACAAATTTGTAGGTGACCATTTTCTTGGCAACATTAGAGACATTTATGAAATGATACGACAGTCTGGTGATAACTTATTGGAAAGTTTTAAAGAGAAAGCGTTCCATCTTTTAAAAATCCTTCTTAACGGAAATATTGACTAAAAAGAAAAATGGTTTTCACCTGAAATTTGTCACTATTGTTTTAATCTACCCCTTGGAATGGGATGACTGATTTTAATCTACAACCTTTTTTTTACCGAAACAACTTTTGCTGTATTTTACTGCGTCCATTGTTCATATGAAGGGTCCTTACATACATTATGCGTCAGTGATTATTTTACAGCTACATTTGTACTTACTTTCTCCAGGGTATAGAATCCAAACTTAAGTCTCCAAACTAGAGGACCTTCATATGATGTATATAGTAACTTGTTTCAATAGTAGTGTACATATGTATGTAAAAATAGGGTGAGTCATCTCATTTGTCTCCTCTTGCCCAGATAAGGGAGTGTAACCAATTCCTTTCCAGATTTTCTAAATTTTGATCCAGTAACAAAGAAAGTCAAAGCACGCAGCTATTTTCCTTAAACATTGAGATTTTCGGCCAGACCGATAAAAATACGGAGCAAGCTTTGAGAAACCCAGCATACTGGGGGTTTGAAAAAAATACTTAGTTTACTATAGTAAATTTCATCAGGATTCCATTTGCATCTAAAATAATCCCTCTAATAAGCCAAAAATTACAACAACCGAAGCAGAAAGGGCGACGTAAGATTGATTTTTTCTTAAAGTTGTCAACACCAACAATAGGCTTTACAATATTTATACCCTTAAATTTTGGCCAGCTGGCTCTCCGGAAAATCCATCCAATTTTCCAAAACTGAGTGAGCGTCAAAAGATATTCTGAAACAAATTTTGTGTATCAAGGTTAATTTTGAAATTCTTAAAAAATTCGTTGCTTCGGTTTGAAACCTTCATTTTGAATTTGGAAACGAAGTGGTTACAAATTGGGGAAATCAAATTATGAATGAGTGACTCCCTTATGTGGGAAAAAGGAATGGGGACAAATGAAATTTGTATCACCCTGTACATCGTACGTTCTAAGTACCTGTTTCATTTCTGTGTTATATACACGTTGAGCTAAATACCTTAAGAATATGTTCGTGCCGTAGTTCGCAGCCAACCAAGACTCAGACTGCTATGTTATAAATCATAGGGAACATTCAAGCATTTCGGATATGTGAGGTAACCGTTGGATTTCGAAGTCCTCCAGAGTTCAGAGTCCAGAGTCCAGAGCCTCTATAATGGTAGGCAAAACAAGAGGATACATTAACCCCACAAGTCCCCGTAGGTATACTTACATGTAAATACAGATTTTGTATCCATCAGACATGTGCAGGGGCAGGATATGGGAAGGCTAACCTAGGTGAAGGCTAAGGTGACTTCACCTAAAGTAGCTGACCGACGTCTACAGCCTTGAAGGTTGGTGAAGGGCTGAGGGAAGGCATCCTTGAATTATTATTAGTCAAAAATTATCAGTAAAAGGTACCAAGAAACCTTTTGTATGTACTGTAGCTCCCCCTTAGCCAATTTGAGGCGTAGAAAAAATTATTTAATTCCTTAATTGAAGGTATTGAACCCTTGGAGATTCATTTTCAATTTTAAAATTGATTCAACCAAACTGAAATTCGCTACAAACAGTGTTCTGAAATGCTTTTATGAACCACGAAGGGGTCAAGATACAACGGAAATATCAGAAATTCCTCCTTTTCTGCGTTTTTGCTCATACGGTAGAATTTCCCCAACATAGTTCCCCATTTTTACAAGTCATGTCCACAATTCCCAAAGTAGGGACCTGATTGAAAACTCGTTAAAAAGCTCCAAGAATTTTCTAGATCCTAGATATGAGAACCAAAACGTTTTTAAAAAAAAAGGAAATTTGTGTAAACATGTGTTTGGGATGGGAAAAAATTGGTAAAATTTAAAAATAGACTGCTGAAGCATGGAGAAATAGTATTTTTATTATCCCTCATTATATCTTCTACAGTAGGAAGGTACAACAAATTACTTGGCAGGTTAGGAGACACTACTCCATTAATATATATGTATGATTTTACAGATGTGAGCAAATCGTCCCTTCAAAACAAGGGTGACCTTACGTGTAAAGGTTTAAGGGTCTAAGATTTTTCCCCGCACGCAAGATTGTTTCGCTCCATTGTGCTGCCCTCTCTCCTGTGCGCAGCACACACCTTCAAAATAGGTTCTCTATCAGCAGTGCGCCTATACTTACCAGCTAGAACATCCTCACATGTAATACGTATTGAAGCCGGTGCTAGTGTACGCTAAAATCTTGATACCGGCTATTAAATTTTGGTTTCGAATTTTAATTATGCCTCGGCGGACGAAAATTAAAACATTAAATGCCTCTTCCACCGAACTTACCTAGCGTCTGTTTGGGAATCTGTCAGATTTTCTCCCTGTAACCGAAACTCTTTTCTTATGAATCGTCAACAGACTGATTTAGAACTCCTGTGCTATGACCACTATGACGCATGAATCATTAGCATTGAGGATGGCAGGCAGTAATGACCAGAGATGTGTAAAATACCTCAGTTTTGTTTCAAAAATACCAAATACTTTTAATTTTTTTCGTAACACAAAATACTAAATGCTAAATAAGATACCAGCAACTAGTTTTCTAAAATACTTAAGTAAAATACATATCAAAGACCGCTCGAAAGAGACTTAAGTATAAAATACTACCTTAAATACTTTAACATCAGGAAATACATCTAATTATTGTTTCGGAAATCGAGTACAGAACTTCAAAAATACAAGCTTTTTGAACATTCATCCGACAATCTAGCTCTACGCGCACTAAAAATTAGTCCTTCCGGTGGTCCGTCTTAATTAATTAAATTATATTTGATTAATTTAGTTTAATTTAATTTAACAAACTAATTCAATACGACCCCAAGATAAATATTGTTTGCTTACCAAGTGCTTTAAAAAATTAGACATTGATGACAAAGCTCCTTTTATTATCCCACTAGTTTTACTAGACCTCGCCGTTTTGGTTCTGACTCCGAGGTTCTTTTCACAAATAATGCACTAGGCGACCACACTTCCATTGTCTAGCTCAATTACCCGAAAATAATTACCGTCCAGAATTGCGGGTAAAGGTCGGACCGATGATAACATTTTGATATACCTTATGCTTTCTGAACTACCGATTTCTTATAATTTATAATTAAAGCATGCTAACGAGAAGGACCATGCTTTTTGACTTTGCAGTGGGTAGAGTGAATTTATCCCGTTGAATATTTCCCGTACGTACGACGTATGTAAATCGCTAAAAATCAGTTGTCCTGTACTTAATGCTAACGGTAGGAAATAGTTTGACAATAAGCACGATTATGGCAATTTCAAAATATTGAGTACTTAAGTATTTTGATAAAGTATCTTATTTTAAATACTTATACTTACTACTAATGGCTAAAAATAAAATACTAAATACTTACCTGCATCATATTTTGTAAATACCAAGATACAAAATACCCGGTCGACCCCAGTAGGTTTGAAATACAAGATACAAGATACGTATTTTGTATTTAAGTATTTCAAGTACTACACATCTCTGGTAATGACCACGACAGAAAAGCATTAATAATAATTTATTTGTTTGTGTGTCGATAATGGTGGACTGAGGGTTTAACAAATTTTGAATAGTTGAAGGATTAGTTGAGGGACTATTTCAATTAAAGTACCCATGGAGGTACTAGTTGCAACAGTGACGTGATACCTATTTATTTCCATGAATTTTTGAAAAATGGGTAACAGCAACCGTTCTTGCTTCCGTATTTAAAATAAAGTTAAAAATTGTTTTCGTTATCTTTTTACCATAAAAAGTGTGGCCGGTAGTCCAGGTAGTAAATAAAGTGCTGTAAGTATCATACCCAGAGTTTCAAAATGTCAAACCTGTACGTAATTTTGTAGATAAAAAACAAGGTAGGGCTGTTTAAATTGTCTTGTTAGCTATAGACAAAAATAGCCCCCAGTAGGTAATAGTCTGACTTTATAATTCTTCAAAGTTTATGTACATAAATACTTCCTACCTAAATTTATATTCAATAATATTCCCTAATTTACAATTCTATGGCACAAAAATTCATGCCGAATGGGTGTCGATTTAGAGCGATTTATTTGCAGTTTGAGTTATATGGGAAAAAAATCATGTTTTGGCATTAACATCACGTAATATATTTCCAATGAGTAGGAAAAGGCATATTGCTCACCTAGGTAAGTATTTCGGTTTCCAAAACCTTGATATTTACAAAGGATCGTTTATTTGATGAAAGTTTTTAGATACGTAGCTAGAAATCACATCTGCACTGATATATACGGGCTGCAGTAGCAAATGAGAGCGAGAGTACTGCACTCCTTACGACCCCTATCAATGTGTGTACTGTGTACTGTGTAGGAGATAAACTAAAAGTGTATTGCTACAATTATTACAATTTTATTATTTATTGCATTTGTTACAATGAATTACTACAAATCAGAATTAGAACGTTGAATATTGTTTACCCACCTGCAACCGACTATTGTAGTACAATCCATCCATCTCTCTTTTGAATGAAGTCTCCTGAGGTTCGTTTCCCAAACTTCGGCTAATTATAACGCTTCACTTCTTCCTCCCCAACGTCCCGATTTTTATGCTTTAAGACCTTCTGACTTGCAGACCTCGCAACTTTGAGGACTCATGACCTGAGGTCTGATGGCTCATTACCCTGACCCGCAAATTAGTGAGTACTTTCGACGCCCCACAAATTAATGAGACAGAATCAAATAAATTTTATCATCATTAAACAGTTCGCACTTTGGCTTGTTGGGTTTTCCGTTACTCTGGTTGTCCGCACTCTCACTGGATTAAATATAGCCATGTTTTGGATTTAGAGACAAGTTTTCCCAGACACTATATTTTAATTTGATTAGATACTGATAGCCAAGAAATGGGAAACCGACTGGGATTTTAACATGCCTAATCATTGGGCTCTTTAAAGACTACACGTACCATATAAAATACTCGAATTCACTTCAAACGGCTCAAGTGCCAATTACATGCTTGTATGTGTAGTGTAAGTACCTATGTGTAAGTATATTCCTGTTGCAAACCTGAGGGTCAGATGATTACCTTAATAATAACCTTAAGGGTACTTTGTTTTATGTGACCCAACGTAAATGCCAGGATAAAAGAAAGGCCAATATTTTCGTTTATAGGGGTTCTTGAGAATATTTACTTGGAAGTGTGTATGTATCTGAATATGCACGCAATTTGTTATCTTTATTCAGCACTGATTATTCAAGAGGTAATACAAACTTATTAAAATATACAGAAAATAATCTTGAGAAGCTGATGGTCCTGTAGCAGGAATTATTCGTTGCATTAGATTATCGAGTTGATTTTTAACTTTAAGAACGTTAGCGTTAAGGACAAACAAACCTTTGTTTTAAACCAAGCAACCGTTATAACACAGCTAGACATAGAAGCTGTACCTTACATACATAGCAGAAAAATGACATTCTGCCTCTACGACATTTTTTGTTTTAATGTAATTGATTATAGACGCTTATTAAGGCGTTACAATTATGAAATTCTTTCACTTCTCACTGAGGAACTTCTAAGGCACAATATATATTTACACTTAAGCATCCTGTTTTAAATGGTCTTTTATCAAGTCCGTAATATTACGCAAAATATCGGGGACGTTCGGCATTTCACAATCCGAAGAGATGTTTACTGCTGTAAGAATTTCGAATTGAACAATATTTATTTTATTTTAGATTGAGTAATACATGCATTTCTTAATGAATTGAAGATTGCTAGATGCATGCAATTCTCTTGATTATTTGTAGGTAATTGTTATTATACGTGTACATATCTTATTTTTCAAGAGCATATATATTTAAGACTATAGTACCCTGAAATAAAAATTACAACTGATTATTTTGATATATTGAGTTTGGTAAACAATATTTTACTAAAAATACAATTAGAACACTATATCTGCATGACTCTTATGTCGGTCTAGCAAAAGACCACTCTTCCGTGATGATGATGAGGGGATCGGGGTTTACTGGTTGCATTGCTGCCGGATTAAACACATGTCAGAAACTTGTAAAATCTCCACTACTATGAAGAACTGAATGCAGATATAGAAATTTATAATAGATTTAGAAGATTCAAGCTACCATTGTACGTCCGTTGCCTTCAAATTCGACATTCATACTATATAGCACTTTTAGTAGGTACAAATTGTATTTTATACTTCGTCTCAAGATATTTGCTGCCTTCATTAACATTTTGTAAACAAAGCTGCAACTGTACTACAGTATTAGATTCTATGATACTGGTACTCTTAATTATACAGTAAATTTTCACTTAGTAACAAGCAAAATATCAGCTAACTGTCCTAAGTCCTAATTATTATTTCGTTTTAATTCACTACAAATTGCTATCATGCGAAACTATTAACTATAGCTTTTGGGAAACCTTCGCCTGCCTTCACGCAACACGCAATGAAGCAAAATATTGTTCTACGAGTAATTACCTACGAAATCAAAAATTGACAGGGTTTCAAGATAATCTTAGAAAGAAGCTACACACGTGCGGATACTGTACTATTACTACAAGTATTACTCTCTCAAATGAGTCAAGGAAGACTTGTTGCATTAGCTAACAATAGCAGCGTAATGGATAAATACGAGTGATTATAAAATTACATCTTTTAAGTTTAACAGAAACAAGAATGTCACAAGCCATCATTATACATTTCCAATAACATCATTAAATATGATTCTGCTACACTTTGCATTTAGCCAGGTATTCTTATATATGTATTTATTGCTTTATTCATGTTTTACCAGGTTAACATGTAGCATATACCTCACCAGTGTGATAGCTTTAGATAACACATATTGTCTACATTTATAAAAATTTGGAGCTTCCTCTTGCTTTGAACCCAAGAACTGGCTAAAAGTAACAATTGTCTTAATTGGTTACAGTTCATTCCAAGTGTAATAGTAAAGTTTGGCAAAAATTGTAGCTGCTGTAAAGTTACCTGCAAGTTGCAATTATGCTGCGTAACTTGGAATAATTATGTTACGATAAATTCAATCAGGCAGGCCCACACTGTACTTCACTATTTTTATAATCATTGAACGAGCGAAGTAATACATACATAATGAGTTGTTACTTTCTTATAAACATGATAGAGTTAAATACTTAATTAAACGCATTATCCGCGCAGCATGGGGAAAGAAAGTAGAAAGACGAGAGAGAAAAGATTATGGATTTTATTTTTCAACCCCTCCAGTAATGAGTATAGAATTATCAGGGCGATTATGCTGGAGTTACATAATTTGCTGGAAGCATGCCCCTATTTCCAGTCCTTTGCACAGTTCCTGTCATCCAACCCTCTTCTACTGCAGTACAGTCTATGATTAAGTCACCATCTGCAAAACTTATCTCATCGTTGTCTTGAGCTTCGTAATCATATAATGCCCGATAGCACACTCCATAGTTTGGTTGCTGTTGGGGAGGATTTCTATACTGCTGCTGTTGTTGCTGAGGTGGTTGTTGATGTTGTGGCTGCTGTGGGTGATACTGCGGCTGTTGATGAGAATGCCCATAGCCGCTTGCCATCCGACCAGACTGTTAGACAAACACATTGAACATTTAACAATTCATGAATACAATCAACAAAAAGTTGTACAACTATTATGAATCGAATACTGAAAGTTTAAAAAACTAAAGACCAAGTCTTACAGGAATAACAGAATTTCGTATCACGAAAAGTATTCGCTTACTTGTGCACCACGTTGAAGTGGATCCAAGGAACCATAATAATTGTTAACCGGATCATAATCAGCAATAGAACCTACCTTTCTCGGCGACCCAGGATTAACTGAAAAATTAAAATAAATTCAATGGAACTTAAAAACTGGCTTCGGAAATCAGGACTAACATAATATTGACTAATGCTCAAAAATATTTTGTAGTCTCACCTGCTCCTAACTCTGAAGAATAAATAACGTTTTGAGTAGGTCGTGGTGTAGAGTATGGAGACGTCATTAGATGATTGGAGTATGATTGTGAAAACGGTCTGGCGGAGGGTGAGTCCTCATGATAGTTGTTGGCAGAATTTCGATTATATTGTTGCGAGCTGGGCGTTGATGGTGGAGGATTATATTCCGGTGGCTGGTGATGCTTCTTCTGTTGAGGCTGATGTACGGCGGGAGTTGGCTGCCGTGTTGGCAGCGACGCTAATTCATCCATGTACGAAGGGCTCTTTGGTGGAGCAAATCCATTTCTGTCATCACCACCCTCCCCACTTAAAACTCGTTTTTGTTCCATCAGAGCTTTCTTTTCCAAATCTCCGTGATAAGCCACCATGCTTATTATCCTCGTATTTTGCTTGATTCGTAGAAGCTCCGGGTCGTCCACCACAGGAGTAAATTTACCCTTGGATTTTTCGAATTCAGCATGGTAGGCAGCCTGCGGAACACATAATTAATCAATACATGCTCCAGTTAACAACACATTAAGGCTTCAGCATTAATGCTGATTGATCTGACACAACGCCACGAATTACTGTACTTGATTACTTTTTCCAACAAGCGAGGAGTAAAACAACAAATGATAAATATCTATATAATACGGATTTAATGGAACTCTTAGGTGAAACAAATACAGTACAATGTACTAGCACCTCATTGAGCTACGAGCTGTAAATAAATTACAAAATAATTTGTATATGTCATTAGTGCTGTACAAATCGACAAATGAAAAATACTTCATTATTATTCAGATCATCCAGTCATTAGCAATGACTTTTTCCATGTAAATCCACAAGTTGTTGCGTAAAGCTACAGAAATGGGAGCAAAGTACGAGACACTCACATTCGACTGGATTTTTGTGTTTTCTTGGATTCGTTTCAATTCAGGCGTCTCCGCAACCGTCGTAGCTTTGGCCTTTGGAATATGCCTGCAACCATTTAAGTACAATCTCAAATAAATAAATAAATCTGGCATTGCTTGGATAGTGAGTGTAAGTATGCAAGTGATGCTGCAGTTCGTATTGTCAACTTACGCCTCACAGTAAGGTAACTTGTTGAATCCTTTATAGGTTTTCATATTCAAAGTCATGTCACATTCGGAACATCTGAAACAGCCTTTGTGCCATACCTGAAAATAACAAGAGATATTCATTATCATCACAAAGCTCATATGTTCCTACTCACAGAATCCCTGAACCACCATAAACCTATTAATTCCTATGCAATTATTCCACTGCTGAAGCAATAACTTATTGCTTCTCAACCTACTTCCCCGCATGTCATGCTTCTTTTAGGATCTCACGTGCTTTATAAATTATTGAATAGTTTAACGTGGATATTTTCATGCAATCTCAGGTTTAGGTTACAAAAGTACAAGAACATTCCGGATTTCAAACAACGCATGTACACAAATAATCATACATACATACTTGTGAGAGTCTACATACACTCACTCCCAAATCATCTGCAGAAATTGTATTTGTATTTCTGCAACTCTACTACATAAAGTTGTGGGCGAGGGTTAGCAAGGAATTTTCACGTATCTGCCCACATTTTATCCTGTCTATTTAATTACTAATAATTGCTAGGGCTGACAGCAAATACTAATATAAACTTTTATTTGGTTGAAACATACACATAGAGAGAAAGGAAGGTTCGCCAGACAATTCAGTCTGGCATTGTATGCATGAGTTAGCGTGTACAGTAACATTGCAGTCCTCATTTCAGTCATTTCGCTTGACTCACGTATCCAATTATAGGCAAACCAACCCAATCCATATAAGGCTTCAAAAGCCAACAGTGTTTATAAATACATGAGAATCTCAAAGGGTTTTACGGTGGATGCAGTCAACTCAGTCGACGTGAGGGGAAAAAAAGAATTCAACTATCGATGTATTTCAGGATCAACCACCATGGCTATATATAGTGTAGCATAGATGCTTCTCAGATTTTTAGTCTGATGCGTTTTTTGCCTGCTGCCCTTAACTAAATACAATCTTCGATTCTCCTGGGTTTTCGCCACTATTATTACTACCAAAAATTATTATTGCCGCGGCACACGCGAAACCATGCTTTGCAACCTAGAAATTTACGTAAAGATCGCATAATCAATGCAATATGGAAGTATAAATGTCTATATAAAAATAATGTTGGCACCATTACCATTTACTTAGCGTGGCAAAAAAATTTCAGTTTCTTTAATAATACCAAGATTCTATGCAGTCATTTTTCGCAGTCTAATTTTTCTGGAGTTTATACAATACGATAAAATTATTTCACATGCTTACGCATGGTAATTTTTTAAAAGGGGCATAAATACAATTAACACAAAAAAAACCCTCTCGTGCAAGCAATCTCGACGTTTAACAATTTGTTTTCATATTTCACATGTTCGCTCCCTACTTCAAAATGTTGGCAAACAAACTGACTGACTTGTAAAAGACGTCGTGTTTGTATACGGACGATTGAAGGGACTCGACTGCTGTCTACGAACACATTGCCTTCGGTTCAGTGCATTCATGCTCTCGAAGAACATAATATTGACAACTGCTTGCACAGGAAAGGCTCCAGTTTTGATGATTCACCATGGAAATCTTATAAATGAGCTCTTTAGGAAAATCTGATAAATGCTTCGTTATGACATCTAATTAAGGCACTGTCTAATTTGACAGCCCTGAGAAGTAAAATATACCAGTGTAGCTTAAACAGTAATAATCATATACTTATATAAGTTTACACCTGGAATATACACTCTTCATGCCTACACGAGAGTCGAGACCGATGCGCTGCTTAAAGAATTTGATATCGTTGAGATACTAGATACTTCCCTGTTCGCAGAACAACCTGCAATTTCCTCATAAATGCTAATCAATGAAATATCAAGAGTAATATTGTTTAACGGGTCATAAATTCAACATTCCTCTGCTAGCACAGCCCTTTATCATTACTATTCCCTTATTTGCATTGCTACACAAGTAGTATGATATACCACAAAAAAACCGCACTCTCCCAGACTCCATAAACATACGCTATAAACAGTTATGGCACTAGAAAACCGATCAAATCTATATTTTCGTGGAATTATTTGGAAGTACCTCACAACTATATCATTTGATAGCTGATAGCTCTCCCGACAACTGACAGAATTAAAAAATATATGCAATAGTAGCAAGCACACCATGTGTCCGTACATACTTGAGCCCCGTCCTTGAACACTAATAAATGAGAAATTATATTTAATAAAATACTGATTATCCATACTGCTCAAACCTACTTATTAATAATAGGAGATTGCTCAATCCTTGACGGACTGATAAAATTACTTACTTTATCAAGGCACTTGAGCTCCTCCAAAGGATAAACAGATTTGTTACATCTGCTACACTGCGGCATTGTTGAAATTCACTAAAATTCCTCTAAATTCAACAGCGATTACACACAACAATCTATAAATATAACGGGTAGTTATATACGATATAGTAGACTCTCTGTACAATTTGGCACGGAACAGATTGGCTTCGCTCACAACTTGAATATATTTGTCGGTACTGAATTCCAACTCCCTCACTAAATACCGTCAATTGGCTCCAACGTATTTCTGAAAAGGAAAAAAATCAAAAAACTCCTTTAAAGGTTCACTCTTCTCAATCAACGTTTCCCCTCTTCAAAAATCCCATCAACTCCGATTTAACAGCTACATTCAAAATTAATTATCCTCACATATCAAGTATCTCCTTTGAACTACTATTTTTACTGAGCTCAAGACTCGAACTCCAGACACAACTACATGAGATCCTAAAGAATTTAATACTTACTTAAAGAAATGACTTACATACTTGTTTCAAATCCCCTTGTGAGAATTCAAAAAATGGAAATGGATGAGAAATAATTGGAACATGTATATACAACAAGTGTCCACGACCACATACAAACAACAATTAAGGAATCATGACCAAAGGCCGGAGGGAATCGTGAATGTCTCTAGAGCCAAGTGTGGACGGTGTTCAAAATGAAAGTGACGTGACATTGACAAATCAGTGGCAAAATAGAAGGTAAGGTTTGTAATGGTCTGATGTTGGTCTCACAACAAAATGACAACTAAACTCTCACACACGAGTTGTACAAACCAATGATTCTGATATTGTGATAACACACACACACACACATACACACTCACATACAGTCACAGTCACTCTCGTTGTAATGTAACATTAATCAAGGCAGTTGCCGTATATGCAACAAACTATTGGAACTTCAACTATACAAGGATTCCTTCACACACTCAAATACTTATATAGTAGCACCAAAGTCCCTAACAAACTTATTTCAAGATCCTGATTAAACACACTCCTCTCATGGATAATACACACTGAAAAAAAAGCTTTATATGTAAAGATTTTTGATGTATGTAAAGATTTGGATTTAATCCTTCCTCACAGGATTTGTACAATATCCACTTAAAAATCCCAGAGTAGTCCTTTCAAACTTGACAATGTCTTCTGTAATAATACAGTTTCTACTTTTTTTTTGGAATTGTTATATATTTACTTTTTTTTTATATATATACGAAGTAAAGTAAATGACGGAGTGATGTAGGAAACTTTTAAGGATTCCACAGAATTGAAATATATAACGAAATGAAAGTTAATGGTGGAACTTTCGAAACTGAGAAGAATTTAGCCGGAAATGATAAATAATCGGAGCCCGCAGTCAGAGAGCAGAGAGCGTATATATACTAATAAATGGAATCCTCTCTGACAAGTCCATTGAACAAAAAAAGATGAGGCAAGCAGAAAGAATAGGAGATGTGTTCACTCTTCTCGAGACGTTGATTTTTTCCCCAACGGAACGAACGAACGGAGATCCCAACGGCCTTACATATATGCTCACAATAGTCCTCCCTTTATACAAATCATAAGGAAAGGAATGATTATTACGAAGTTACGCAAAATATATACGCTGCCTCACTTTTTTTTTCTTCCTTCCCCTTATGTACTCTTTATGTGAATATTATTGAGGAGGACACGAGAGAGAGAGAGAGAGAGGAGGAGGACGCATAACAAGTAAAGTGTATATAGTCGGAGAGACGGAGAGCGAAGAAGTGAAGTGGAGTGCCATTAGAAGAGAAGCAAATGATTACTTGCTCCCATGAGGTGATTATAACACGGCGACATTCCTTATGCACAATATACGCACACATTTATGGACGGGAGAGCTTTTTGTCAAAAGTAAACTCCTCGGGCTAGTGCTAGTAGTAGCCTCACCACCCAACCTCAAGTATAGGCAGTTGGTAAAGGAATGATCTCGACTCATCTCCCTTCATTCCTCCACTACTCTCTCACATACAGTATTCTCACTTCTCCCTCAAAAAGTCTCTTCACTTGTGTCCATATAGGTGAGTAAGTAAGTACAGGCTCAGATAAAAAGCTCCTTCCCTTTTTTTTATCCCATTTCCAACGCCATCTAAAACAGGTTGCCAGCCAAAATAAAGATACTTGTCTTGTTAAAGGCCCTTTGTGTGGATGCTTTTTAGTTCGTTCACATGCTCGACTTTATTAGCTTATTACCTACAACAGGTATATGGGATCCTTCCAACGGTCAGCTGGTAATTGCAAATTGTGTGTACGTTGAGACTACTCGGCTGTGTATACATGTGTCTGTGTAGATAGGGTGTATCGGGGAGGATTGGGAAAAAATTGAGTAGTTATTACAGTATATGGAAAGTTGGATGTTGTAAGAAAAGGCTGTGAGGATGTGTATTTTGCTTAATGGGTAAAGCCTCGGGTGATAATGACAGGATGAGGAGGTGAGACTTGGGTCATTGTAATAGTTCAATTTGTTTTAGCTTGGGAATTGTGGTAAATGGTGGGATTTAATTGTATTGAGCAAGGCCGTTCATACAGTGGGACACTAGGGAGCGCTTCAGTAGAGTCCGTGGGGGAAGGTGAGACTTTGAGCTTTGGGGAGTGCCATATTGTTGTATGGAATGTAAACGTGTGTCGTAGTTCCCTCTTGCGGAGGAGATCAGACATTACGTAATCTAATGTACTTACCTTGTGTGAGTACAAGTTGGACAAGAGTAATTATTATGGATATTTATTATTATAATATAAAATAATTAATTGAATGAATAATTTACTCACAGTTAGCAAGTTAGTAATGAGCTTACTAATATGCTTTATCAGTAAGTATCCTCCCACGATTTTTGAACTGAACTTGCAAGGTGAGTCAAAGAATATTATGATAAGAATACAATGGTTGCAAATTACTAGAAAAAGCAGTAGAAGATTAATGTGGAATGGAAAACGGAGTAAAATAGTTATAATTTACCTCAAGGGATTTCTTTTTGGTTACAGTGGTTGTTACAGTAAAACTTTGCATCGAGGGGACTGCATAGGTCCGCTACTACATATGTATGTTTATGCATAGCAAATCTTAAATTTCAGTTTATTTATAACATTACACATTTCGATTGACACGGGGAACCTGCACTAATGGGGTTGATCCGTTTATCGTAGAGTGTTTCCAAGCAGATGAGCTACTTCTACAATATACATCAGTTATACATATGTAATTAGAAACACCCGAAACGAATATTCCGTTATTCATAACATTAAGGGATCTACTTCAAAGAAAGTCCAGGCAAACAAAAGCTTGTTCCACTGGCATCGAAAAAGGAAACATTAAAACAATTCTTTACACACTGACATATATTTTCCTACGCGGACAAGGTCACAGATATAATTATTACATTCTACAAGTAAAGCTACATTTCGTTCACTATATTGTCACGACATTATTAGAATAACCATAATTGTTATTATTGAATCAAACAATTATTACTAGTTTTAGAAATAATGAATTTATAATATTACGAAAGATATTAATCAATGCTTATTACACGATGCTTACCTAACTAAACGACTACCATCTATTCGGTTGAATAAATTAAGGGAGGTCATTCCTGGTTTAGCTCTTGACATGACATAACTTGACCTATCTTTACTACTCTACCACTCAACCACCCTACACTATTTTACTCTTATAATAAGTCTGAGCTACGCTACCTCTTACCATTACAATATATGCACAATAATATGTATACAGGCGTAACCTCGTGTAGGTTTCTCATAAGTAGTGGTCGGATCGATTCAATTTGATTCGAATTTTTCAATTTGATTCAATTTGAAGCCTGAATTGAATCGAAAAACCGATTTTCGATTCAATTTGCCCCAAAGCAATTCAATTCGATTCAATTCACTCAGTGAATCGAATTGAATCGTAAATCGAACGATTCAAATGGGAAAGTACAAAATTTTCCTTATGTTACTATGGAGTGTCGTATACATATTATAAAGGGTATAGTAAAAGCTATGCTAAAATAGCAAACGTTGTGCTATACGTAATATTTGGACTTTGAATATACGGAAAAAAAGTACCCGTGCGCAGCCGAAGCGGTTTTGCTGAATTGTTTGAATTGCAATTCACAAGATATGATTCGATTCAGTTCAATACCCAAATCGAATCATTCGATTTGGCTTGGCTGCAAATCGAATCGAAATACTACTGAATCGAATTGAATCGAATCGAATCGAATCGAAAATTTCCAATTCTGAATTGAATTGGTCCGACCACTACTCATAAGTGAAGTACCGTGATGAAGACAAAAGTGTCCCCTCAAGTCTATTTCCGAAATACTGTGTTTAAGGAAAAACCAACGACGCAAATGAATTCAGCACCATACCAGGAGCTTAAATAATATTTTTGAGCCGATTCGGGTAACAGGATACTCGGCTTATGGTAGCATGGTTACATCACGATTACTGCCGTTTGTTGGCCAGTTAGGACCAAACAAGATGTAAATCCACTTATGGCTTATAGTCTGTTGCTTTACTGCTAACACAAATATCCGGCGGGTACAGGATTTTGCAATTTACTCATTTTATCTGTGCCGGGTATTATAAAACCCGGGTGCAATGCCCGGATGTCATTGGAACGAAAATACTCTGACGCTCAGCAATCATTAAAACATTTCTGCAGCGAAAGTCATGAATTTTTGAATATTTATGAATATCGGGTATTGTATTATCCGGTTTCAGTACCCGCCGGCAGTAGTTTAAACATGAACATGTCACATCTAAAACTGTACATATTAACATTGAAGGTTGCAATTTATATATAGAAATAGTAGCACATGTTCTAACTACATTTCGAGATAAAATAATAAATAGTTGCATCGTGGAATTCTAAAAATCAGTTACTATATTTTTAAATTTTGGTTTGTATGGTATTGGATATTAATGGGAATTATTTTTTATTTCAGCTATAATGAGCAATTGACTGTAATGGAGGTCTTTGTCAATTGCACATTTTAGAGGGATTCTAATTTAAGCGTACTGTATGAGCTCCTTGGAGCGTTATATATGTATGTATATGTAGCCAATGTACAGTGTGGTATCATTTTATGATTCATGGTCATAAAAATTACATTATTACATTTTCTCCATATTTAAGAAGCACTGAAGTTGTGTGAGCCATTTGCAGCCGGGAAGAAGATATTGATCTTATGATTCATGTTGTAAGGACATTCAGGTTCCAAGACTTCATTCTCGAAATCAAAGTAATCGAGAGATTAAACTTCTGCTTTGACTCGTCATAAATAAATGCATGGTAGTTGTTGAATCACTGTCGAGCACAAAAGTTTACATTTATTCAAGAAGAATCCTAAGTACTACAAGATAAGATTTTTTTTTATTACAACGAGCAGCATAGCCACCGCCTGCGTCGGTGGAAGCATGCTTTGTAATGTAATGGGAGAGGACGCGGAGCTAAAGCCAAAGCGTGCTGCGTTGTGTGCTTGTACATTGCATTACTTATAGTAAAAGCGCTTTATGGCATTGTGCACTCGCAAGCCTAAAAAGCGCGTTGAGGACGGAGCGAAGATTTAAAAATGTCCCCTCTTCCACTGTCATCATCTTCAAATTATAGTATTTAGATGTCACCTCAAAAAGGAATATTCCAGTATTCACAATCCATTATACTAATCTGAAAGTGATTGTCTTGATTCTTGATGATGATGGTGCCAGTCGTCACTTATGTACATGACATGTTGAAGCATAGCGGATAATTTTTTTCTTGTATTCATGAAAAAAATGCTTTGATTTTTATTTTGATGCATTTATTTGCTCGAGTGAAAGAAAAAATGAACAATAATAAATTATTATTCATTTAAAATTTTTTTGTTTACTTGGACAGGTTTAAGTGATAGTAACCAAATGCTACTACATCCTGTCCAAGTCAACAAAACATAATTTCATTTTATATTACAAATAAAAAAATAAAATAAAATGCGAAATGAAATAACGCAGTGCTAAACAAAAGTCTCTCTTGCATCTTGGAATTTGTGGTTAATTTAAATCAACTACCACTAGCTTATTATGTACGGCTTTGAATATTTAGCACGTTGTGGCTAAAAGGATAAGTCAATCTTTTAACCACTACGATTAAATAACTTTGGGTAAATCGTCCATCAACATATGCCAGACATACAATTAATTAGAATGTAATGTTGAAACGCGTCGTTTAGTATAATCAAAGCGTTCATTCAATTATTTTGTGACTAATTCTATTAATAAAATAATATAGCTGCCATGCATTGATAGCGTTCTGGATGGTTCAAAAAATGTGACCCTTTCGTGTTCAAAAATCGAGCATATTATTTATTTTTGTAAGCAAAGTTTTGATGTATCACGTCAAGTTGAACGAAATCTCAAAAAAAGTCGCCTACACTTACTTGCATGTACTTGACTGGCTAATTTAACTATATTAATAATTAAATTATAAAAATAATTCTACTGGTGCTTGACTTTAGCGAGAAAATTTCGCTGATATGAATATATTGAAATTATACTGGAAGACTGAAACGCTGAAAGAAACAGTTGCAGCCTTTCTTGCAAAAAATACTAGCGATAAAATGCTGAAACGCTTCTTTTCCTTAAATCATTATTAGTCATCATTAATCATTAGCGTTCGTTCAAATATTTTGGGACCAATTCTAATAATTTTAGCAAAGTTGTCCAGCACTATGTATATTAACAAGGACAATTTAAAAGCAACGCTGACTGGCAAACATTTGATCAGCTTAAATAATTTAATTATTTCCGTTTTAAACAATCCTGTGTAACCTTTACTAAACACAATTTAATTATTTCAAAATACATTTATGCTCCGCAACATAAGATTAATTTCAAAAGAATTCTGAAATTTATTTTTTGTCAGCGGACTTACAGGAATCCTTACATAATTTAAAAGAAATCAGCTGATCCTATATTTACCCAAATTTGTGCTGGCATAATTTGTATGAGTTTATTTTTATTGATGCTGGGTTATAAGCCTCCATGCCAGCTTCCATAAGTTTTGTTTACTGTAACAACAGATAAAGGCACAACAGCATTGAAGTTACTACAAATAGCTAATACCAAATGTTGTAAAAAAGACTTATTGAATATAAGTAAATTTCTTAAATAGTCTTGAGACGGAGCAAATCGTATAAGTAAACTCCTTTCATGTTAAGATTATTTACTGGTTTTGATATTTCATGCAATAATTCTCTATGTAATTACTACAAAAAAACTTCTAGGGTATTTGTATACAAAACATTGTTGTTACATTTAAATAATTATTAAAATCAAAATTCATAGCTGCCAGACATCCCATCCGCTTCGGCGGATGGCTTGATTGCTAGTATAGCATTATTGTATATTATTATAATATTATTGGATAGTCCGGGCAAACAAAAACTTGTTCTATTGGCATCGAAAAAGGAAAAAAATGGAAAAAATTTCATAGAAAATAATATTATTTTTGTTCTAACAGAACTTTTCTTCAATGCGCAACTTGACAAAAATAAATTAGTTCCACTTATCAGGACAAATCTGAATGTTGATTTGTTGATTGAATGATGATTGGAATGTAGCATTGACGTTAGCGTTTTCGTTGAACGTAATTGAAACATGTTTTGGTATTATGGATCTTGAATCTGAATCTGTAAATATTAAAAAATTATGTGACTGAAGTTGGGATGTTATGTAGGATTTGTTAAATTGTAATGTTATTGTTATTAGGCATTGAAAAAACGGGTCTCTACCCAACACTCTAGGGTGTCTTTTTTACAATATTTCTATATAAATTTATGTATATGTTTACTATTTATAATTATATATCGTTGGCTAACTTCTAAATAGTACCATTTTAAGGAAATCCGATTTAGCAGTAGTAGCATGTGTTACGAAATTAAATTGGTGCCTTTTAAAATTTAGCCAAAGATTCATCCAATATAGGCAGGGGTTTTTAATTACCATAACTCTAGACATTAACTGGTACAACTTGCATAGAACATCAGTAAATATCGTAACTTACCCTTGCAGAAGAAGTACGCAAACACTAGTACAGCAATTATTCCTGACAAATACAGCGTCTTCACCCAAACTTTGGGAATACCGGGACAACAGCAAAACTCAACGTTCCGTCCCGGTCCCAGGTCTTGAGCAGTGCGAGGAGGCATGTTGAGAATGACTTTTGTGCCCTTCTGACCTGTTTAATTGATGTAAAAATTCAAATTCTTATTAAAAAGAAATTTAATTTCTCAACAGTATACTTTTCTTAAACTAGTTTACGTTGAGACACTGAGAAAAAATACTTTTAACAAAAAATCGTTCAAAATAGTTTGGGATATTACCCGTGTAATGGATGATGTCAGTCGTTTTGAAGTGAGGTCCTGTCATTCTGCCGCTGCAAATGCTGACGAAAAATTAATGTGGTTTATTCCTTAAATATGTACTGGTAATATAGAATGGGATACCTTTGTTAACAGTAAATGATAATTATTCAAAGTGCAATGGTACGCCAGAATACATGCATTTACTTACTGTTTTGTAAAACTTAAAGTTGTATACTATTATGTACTACTTTAAGTATGGATACAAAATGACCTTTTGTAAATACGAATGATATTGTATATATTTTTATCTTTTCTGAAGTCTAACATTCCAGCTCGAAGGCTCCTCGACAATTCAAGGTCAATATTGTAAGCAGCACCTTTCTATCTTTCGGTTAGAATAGCTTGGGGATATTTGACTACCGACCGACCAGCACCAGGATTTTAAAAAGTTATATATCTTTCTACTACTTGTACGTATATACCATAAATGAAAAGCATAGTTACAAAACGGCTTAAGCCCTTTGGTGTTCAATTACTCCATCGCTGGAGTCATTCAAGGGTACAATCTTAATGGTAAGGAAATGTGTTGAAAAATTTGGTAAAAACAGCGTGTATGAAAAACCGACAAATTGTAAGTTCACAGTTCCGTCTACTTACAATATGTACTTACAGTGTCTTTTTCAATTTTTTTTAAATGTTCTCCGTTTTTAATGTGGTATGTTCATTTGATTGAACAGGGGTGTAAACATCTTTATATTTATAATATGGAGAGCATTTTCCCTATATTTTCTATATCAATATATAATATCTTTATATATCTACTTATACTCAGGGTGTCGAGAAATGTGTTTTCCCTCCCCCGTAGTATTTAAAAGGAACAGCACAGTGGTAAGAGTTAGTAAATTCATGTGTTAATGTTGATGTGTTGTGTGGGTCTACCAGGGTGGCTTGATTTAAATCACGTTGATTTAAATCTTGATTTAAATCAAGATTTAAATCACTTGATTTTTTTCAAATAAATCATTGATTTAAATCAAAATGGACTCTTCAACTTTTTCGGTTAGGTAAAATTTAATTTTACGTCTCCAAACGTTGTAAAACGTGCATTTTTTGTTTGTGCAAATTCTTAGCACGAAACCATTTTGGATTTTGATAATTTTCAGGATAATTTGGTTACGTTGACATATTGATTATCTGTCAAGCTGTCACAGTGCCATAAAATTTGGATATGAGTGAGTTTTGAAGTGTTGTATAATACTAGACCTTCTGCTGGGGACAATTGTTATATGTCCCACAGAAGATTCCGTCTCGTTTCAATATACAGGGACAAAAATGAGTATCCCAATCCCGTCCCGAAATAACACCGAGACAATATTTACATCCCCAAATTGTCTCGTCACTAACAGAAACTCAGCAACTACAAAAACATCCCAATATTCAATCTTTCTAAAAGAGTACCGTTTAAAGTTGCAAGATTTGACTGTGAATTTTGCATTTTTTAAATGTCACTCTTGTACGAAGAGATTTTCACACTTGTTTAAACGGTGTATTCCCAATTTGCAAATAATTTTTCTGTCCCAACATACTCTACCATCCCATCCCGAAACTGTGTGCCATGTACACACTTAACATTTTATATAATTATATTTATTTATACATAAATCAATAAAAATCCAAATGAGACAGCTATGGTATCTGTCCTACTCAGCGTTTGGCTTCAAAGACAACTTAATTCAAAATTGTTACAGTATAAAAAGTACTTGTGATCTTTGGAATTAGCTTTAACCAGCTTTTTATTTCGTATTAGGTAGCTGACTTGCCTTTGTAATTTTCTATCAATACATTTGATTGATTGTTTAAGTTTCATTAGTGTCAACAGTATTAAGTATATATAGTAGTTAAATATATATTAGTAAATATTATTAGGAAAATTAAAATCCAAAAATTTGTATGGAAATTCTATCGTACGATAACATTTTGAATTTAAATCATAAAATATTGATTTAAATCAAAAAAATCCGATTTAAATCAAATAAATCTGATTTATTTGATTTTTTTCAAAAAAATCAAAAAAATCAGCAACCCTGGGGTCTACCCAGTGCTCGAAGAAGGTACGTAAAATGGGAAGTCATACCCGGAATGCGGGTACATATCTGGTGTCTAGTATCAATTATCCTCTTATCTTATATCCTCACCTTGGAAATAGGTACACATTTGGCTCACCATTCCCCGTATACCCTCTTCTGAAACCATGTACCATTACCTGAAGTAGACTCGAAAATTTTACCCACACTAGAGGTTATCCTTTACCGTACCCGGATAATACATCCAGATTTGATTAACTACGATAGCACACTAGATTAGTGTTTCTGTTCGGTATCGGGAATTCCCGAGGTTCCGGTTCGGTTTCGGTTCCGGTACGGTTTCGGGTCAACTTTTTAAAGAACCATTAAATTTCGGTCCGGTTTCGGGTCAACGGTTTATGAACCGTCAAATTTCGGTCCGGTTTCGGGTACAAAAATCAAAACCGAAAGTTTTCGGGAAGGGTTTGTTAAAGCTGCCGTTTTGGATGAAAACGCAAAATTTGTATTTGTCAAGCATTTATCAACTATCTTTTGAAAAGGCGACACAATTTTGACTTTCATAAAAATGAATCCTATACATTTTCTGCCGGTTTCGGAAAGGAGTCGGAACCGGTTCGGGAACCGCTTTTATTTTCCGGATCGGTTCCGGGAAGGCAAAAATGTCCCGGACTCGAACATATCGGTTCCGGTTTCGGGAACAGAATTGGGATTTTTTTCGGTTCGGGAAAACGAGTCGGGTCGAGTCCATGTTTTGGTACCGTTCAGAAATACTACACCAGATACAACAATGCTTGACGTGCTAATATTTAAATTAAAATGAAACTATTGTTAACCCCAGCGGTAATCCGAATAGCATAGCTTATTTTGAGCGGAGTGAAATAAATGGATATGGTTTCGATACGGAGTTTCATCAAATTCAAAATGAACAGCAACAAGTGTATTAAAAATGAAGCAAAATCGACGGTTTTCCGATTCATTAAAATTAAATCAACCGTGTAGTAGCACACGTACTTATTGTTAGTTTGTTTTACTGTGAGTAAAAACTTCATGTATAGCCAATTTTGCAATTTATGTAAACTTAAGGCTTGCAGTTGCAATAAGCCTGGTTTGCCTTTAGATAAAATATAGGACACCAATTTGCTGTTTACAGATTATTAGAAGAGGAATTGAATTTGTTTCACTTAAGTACGACCGTCCACACATCTGGATCTGGGCACTAGGTAGCGCTTCAGGTCTGTGGGGGGGGGGAAATGATGAGAGCGGATATTTGTAATTCATGTCTGATTCTACGCGTTTTAGACTACTTTTGCGGAGCTTGTACTCACAATTAGAGCACAAGTTCGCAAAAGTAAACTTGTGTACTTATATGGCCGCATAATTTACTCAAAGTTTAGAGATTAATTATGTTTTGATGCATTAATTATTTTTGAAGTTTCAGTACCGTACATACTGTAATCTCCACCGCCTTTAACTGAACTTGGAAGTTCAATAAATGAATTTGTAATTTATTTTTACCATAATAAATAGTTGCATCGAGGGAATTTTTTGGGAATTGTTTTATATTTCGGTTGTAATCAGTGATTGACTGTAATGGGGACCTTTGTCATTATACATTGTAGAGGGTTTCTAATTTAAGCGTACTGTATGAGATCCGTGTAGTGGTATATAGCAGGGGTGGATTTACGGGGTGGTCCACCCTGGCCCGGCCAGAATGTATAATATGTTGAATAAGGCCCTCAGATTGCATGTGTAAAGGCCCACAAATTTATTTTGAGGGTTAGGGGTTAGGGCCAGGGTAAAAATTATTTTATTAATCCACCCCTGTATGCATGTATGTATGTATATGTAACCAATGTACGGTGCGGTATCATTTTATTACTCCTAGTCATAACAATTACATTATTGCAATGTCTCCATATTTAAGAAGCACTTTTAAGTTGTGGGAGTCATTTGCAGCCTGGAAGAATATCTGTAATGTCTTATGATTCATGTGATGAGAACATTCAGGTTCCAAGACTTCATTCTCGAAATCAAAGTATACGAGACATTAAATTTTTCCTGCTTTCACTTGTCACAAATAAATGCATTGGTATATAGTTGTTGAATCACTGTCAAGCACAGAAGTTTACATTTATTCAAGAAGGATCCTAAGTACTACAAGATGTTTTTTACTACAATGGAGAATATGTGAAGAGTCTGAACTATGTAGGGTTAGCTAAATTTGTCCTAATGCTACGAAAAAGGGAATAATTGGATATTTAAATTATTACATTATTTATAATTAAAAAAGTGTACAAAAATCTGATTAGTGACATCCAAAAGGAATAATCCTGTATTCACAATATAACATTAAGGGATCTACCTTCAACGAAAGTCCAGGCAAACAAAAAACTTGTTCTACTGGCATCGAAGAAGGAAACATTAAAACAATTCTTTACACATTGACACATACTTTCCTACGCGGACAAGGTTACAGATATACATAACTATTACATTCTATTGGGATAACTATATTTCGTTCACTATATACGCTTAATAGTTACAGGTTATTTTTAGAGAACATTTACACACCTTAGATTACTCATGTACATCGAGATCGCATAATTACAAATAGGTTTTCATGGTAAGGTAATAATAATTATTTATTGTAACACAACTTTTCTCCAATGCGGAACTTACGTCAATTATTAAAGGCAGTATTTTAAACAAGAACATGCAACATCTAAAACTGGATCAACATTGAAGGTTGCAATTTAAATATGGAAATAGTAGCATATGTTTTAGCTGCATTTCGAGAGAAACATGGGGTGTTTATGGTTATGAGGAGCCAACTGTCAAAATAATTGCTGAGGATGTATATATAGTGCCATTGCATACACAAACATTCATCAGATGGATGTTATTTATCTAACATTTATATAATGTCCTTCAAGCATCCTACTTATTTCGAGACACAAATTACATATAGATAGTTAATGGGGAAGGTATGACGACTGTATACACGAAGGGAATCAAGACAATCTATGCACATCCACCACAATAAACTTAATAAATATAAATCTTGAAACTATGATGATAAAAACGGCCGATATAAAAATTCACCTTTTTCTGGGTGATAACTATATTTAGAAAGACACAAACTATGTATAGTACGCACAGCCAGTATATTATTACTCGAAAGTTTTCCTTGTTTCAAACTCACTATAATAATTAAGTCTAACAAATATGTTTATCTGTAATAGTAATAGTACATATAGTTTATTCGAATGGTATGTATTGACTTGATTCGTTGCTCACAATCTGCTTTTTCTTAGTATATTGCCTGTAGAATTGTATTGAAAAGAACCAGGACATATTGAATCAGTGTAATAGTCAAGCGTATGTACCTATACCTGGTGTGTACAAAAATTAGTTCTATCATGTAATATTGTTGTCAATTATTACGAATATATTTCTATTTTTAGTCTGGATGGCTCAAACAACAACATATGATTGCTCTTTACAGAGAACATACAAACATCCACCCACCCGGATAAATATCTAAATAAGATAATTCTCAAATAATATACACGAAAAATTCCTCCACTGACAATGAGTGCTATTGTGTGTTCTCAAGAATAAAATTATATGACGGGCAATGAAAACAAAAATCAAGCTGTAGTATACATACGTAACATACATCTTTTAACATGCTTATGTATCAACCCTATACCCTCAAACTCATTAAAAGTGTCACGCCGTCGTAATTTTGTAAACAAGAAAGAAAACTCTTGATCATACCCCAAAAATTACATATAAGTACTTATGGAATTGTAAATTCATTTTGTAGATGTTGTGTGAGCTAAAGAACTACGTAACAACATACAGACAAATGGTTTTAACGACTGACTGAGAGAACTAAATATGTTTGGTACAACTACACATTCTATAAAACACTATTTACAGACGGGATAATGTGTGGAGAATAATAAATCAATACAAATCCTTAAATACGTACAGGCCTAACCGACTACAGAAAAGGATGTCGGGATTAATTATGTAGTAGAAAATAAATAAATTCAACTAGATACAAATTGTTCATAATGGAAAAAAACTGCTTACATAAAATATATCGGCTGCTATTCTTACAAAATGTCTACTATACCTACAGTAACTATATATTGACGGAGTAATAATCTGCAATATACTGACATAAACGGATGAACAATAATATTATTACAAAATTAGAAATACTATTTTAAATAGTTATTAACTTTGTCATTATATAGTAAATTAACCTAAAGTTAATGATTACGTAACACCGGCTTGGAAATGTTGTCCTTACATATAATAAGTATATAGTGTAAGCAAACCACTGAGTTTTTGTTACCCCTATAACTCATGAAACCTTGTGGAAATAAAGTGTGTCAAATTATTTTTCCCAAACTATATCAAGTAATATAGGTTTGATTGCTTGAAAATTATTTTTTGGTCATATTTCATAATTATGTATCTATAGTAATTAATTTACTAATAACAATTACAACGAATAGATTTCTGCAAGTCAATTGTATGAAGTCACCGGTCATATCCCTTATTGCTTGAGATTGCGGCAAAAGCGCTGCATTATTTATCATTTGAATTTAAACTATTATGTACTTAACATACATAAATAATGTGAAATTGAAGATACATACGTAAATACAAACTGTACATACTTACATACACGTAATTGTATTTTATCCGGTCATCACTAAAGGGTACATGTTTACCACGACGAAAACAATGGTACGGTTAAACTTGGAAAAATAACGATTGCCAACATGATCAATCGAACATGTAGATATAATTAAATTATTACTACTAAAATGACAAAAATAAAAGTGAATAAATAGAATATCGAATTATGAAATCTACGCTTCCGTAACATAAGCATTAATGTGAAGCAGTACTGGCATTACGAGTACATAATAATACAACGACGAAATGAACCTGTGGCTGAAACGCCGCCACAGTACACATTTATCAATGTACTCGAAAACGTACTGAGTGAAATGTGCTCGAAATATATAGTCACAGGTAAAATTCGATGCTAAATATTTCACAGTCGACCTATATCTATTACAGAGTAGCTTGATATTCTTTGCTGGAAATCTGAACGCACATAAATGTCTTATTCATTTATTACTATTATGTATATGTGTGTTGAGATAAATAGACCCGAAGGAATTATTCTTGCTGGGCTTCAGCTGGAGTGGAATCTTCTGATTGAATGGTGCCTTGACTCTCTGTCAGATCAGCTGGGAGTAGCTGCAGTTGTTTTGCTGGGCTGCTTGGGGTTGTGATTGGAATGTTGGTATTACTTGTAGCCTTACCATCGGTAGGAGCAATTTCTACGTTGGAATTCGAAACGTGTAACTGATGATAATTCACATCATACCTGGGTTTGTCTCTTTGTTCATGCTGATGATGGTGATGATGGTGGTGGTGATGATGATGTTTGCGACGCTTGTTTCGATCCCTTCGAGTTTTTCGAAGTCGGGTCCCACGACTGTTCCCATTCTTCGTGGACTTGTCCATACTAGCGATCCCTTGGTCTTCCTCATCTGTCGTCGATTCCTTGTTACTAGAACTGGCATTTTCCTGATCACCATTGAATTTCACATTTGGATTCATCATTATATTGATATTGACAATGTTAGCGCCATTTGTGAGCGGATCAGCGCTGTCCACTAACTGCGAAATGGGGGAATGTCTACTGATTCCGATGGAAGGGGTCCTCTTCGGAGTCATGCCTTGCGGATTCCAGTCTTCGAGAATAATCATTTGTGAGTCAAACCTCTTCACACCTCGTTTCTGGAATTTAAAGATCATATCATCTTTATAAATTAGACTCTATTTACTTCTAACTTATTTATTAATTCACCAGCAGTACTGCCTCATTTAACTGACATAATCCTCGGCAAAAGAACTAACAATGCCTTTAGTAAGTCAAGCAAATGTAGGAAACATACATCGACGATCATACACACATCGACATTGTATTACGAAATGTTAAATTATGCCTGCAGTGATTGATTGAATTTTGTCATTACCGTACAATCAATATAATTAAACGAGCAGTAACTATACCGAAGTTTTAGGCCGTTTCCTCCTTTCACGTACAGGCGACAATGACGAGGAAGAGGACGAAGATGATGTGGAAAGATTTCGTTTGGGTCGACGTTTACTCTTCCGATTGTCTGGAGATGTTCGTAAAAAGTCCAGGTCGGAGTCCGAAGTTGAGGAAGTCAGTAAGGAATAAAAACTTAGTTCAGACTCTAAATCCGAGCCCGTAGACGGCACCACTTCTTTATTCTGGAGTTCACAAAACACATGAGAAACCCGAGTTAGTCATACAAGTATACATAAGAACACTTTACAGGTTGTTTACATCCAAACAAATATGTATTTACACTCTACACCATAGATCTCCCCAGTCTGACTGAGCAAACACTACAATTTCTTTTACCGCAACCTACGAAGTGTAGCAATATTTGAAGAGAATGAGTAAATAAGCCTGGAATTAAAATAACAAAGGAAAGCATTTATTTTGTACTCGATGAACTTGAACCCAGTAACTCACCTCAGCATCACTTTCCCTGGAATGTTGTCGTTGCGTCAGTAATTTTTTCAAATTATCTATCACGGTTCTGGAGGCAGGTGGTCCAGTGATGACAACATGGGTCTGGTCATCATCCATCAGGAGACTGTTAGAATTCTCTTGCTATTAAAAAGTCAAATAATCCCCCATATTAGTCCCATTATATCAAGGTTCAATTCCATTATCAACAAATAACAAGAATCCTCAGAAATAATAATTAATTTATTACAAATAAAGGAAAAATATTTCAACCACTCTGTTCGCCATATACCTTATCCATATTTTCAAATCGGACAAATATATCACCTCTCACAATTATTCTACTTTTAAAATCAAACGTCTACTATACAAATATTTGATTTTGAAATCCTAATCCTTATAGTCATCCAGTCCTAATAACAATTTAATTATTGTCAAAGCCTCCTTCGTGCTCAGCAACTATTAATCCCCGGATTGAAATCCAAAGGTTCACTGACAGTAGGACTCAGATCGATGATTACTATATGTACGTACTGTAGTTATATTTTGCAATACGAGCACAAAAATCCTATGTATTTATCTCCTACACACAAAGTCTCAATATTTTGATATAGAATAATTCTGAATAGAAAAATATAACAATGTAACCAGCTCTTTTTTTTTGTACAGTCCAGTGCCCTGCACTCTCAACGTATAAATTATTAACACAGGACACACTTCTTTATACGGGCAGGGATAGATTGAACATAGCACGTCCTAAACTTTTACTAATTTACTTAACTGAGTCCCTCGAAAAAAAAAACTAGATTCCAGATTCTCTTGAATTGTATGAAATACTAAGAGAGAGGGGATGTGTGTACTGACAATATCGGGACGAAGCCCGCATCAATTACAGAATCATGAGGGTATAGTCTATAACCACTTCTCCACAGACACAGACACAAGCACACACACACACACACCCCTTTGGGAGGGAGTTGAAAAAAAAATTATATGCGAACTTGAAAAATTAACAGGTTTCCGTATTGTGGTCAGGTTGACGTGACACGTCGTGTCAGTTGATTCGTAGTGTGAGGGTATACTCAAGAGAAGGAGAAGGGTAAGGAAAAAGCAAGAAAGAGATGAAGCAACTATATAGAAACTCCATGATTCACTTGCTAAAAATAACTCGAGCAGTCAGTGTACTCTCGGACTCACTCACCTTGATCACAGACTCGGCCTCCATTTCTCTCTTTAATGATCAATCTCCTTACTCGCAACAATTGCATCCAAAAATGTAACAATTTCGCCCCCTCCTCCTTTTTTTTCTTGTTCTCAGTCACTCCGCTCCTCCACACACATATTTTGCCCCTTCCTTGAAGGGTGTACGTACCTTTTGAAAAATTAGTAGAGACGGGGGGGGGGAGAGAGAGAGAGAGAGAGAGAGAGAAATTCTTGGGATTTCTTACTCACACAGCCTACTATTATTAAGGTTTCGTAAATAGTAAAGTGACTTTTCTTATGAAGTAAGTTGTTGGGGATTAGTTCATACTTGTGCAATCAAGTTCAAATTACACACCACAAACACCACCGGCTTCCCTCCTCGTAGAGAAAGAGAGAGAGAGACACACACTCATGGGAATATTATATGTAGGAACATGTATAGAAGAACAAGTATTTAATTTCGTCCTTCTGATATCATTAATTTCAATATTTGTAACTTCAAGGTTCTTTCTTGATATGGTGTACTCTTATTAAAGTTGCCTAAGTCAATCCCAGGCCAACTACTAGTTTCACATAGGATTCTTCTGATCTGTCGTTTGCGTTTGCAAGTGTCTGTAGAGGTATCTGCGTTTAGTAGTAATATTTAAAAAAAAAAAACTTGTGTGTGTGTGAGTGTGTAGACACACGCTGACTGTTAAAGAAGACAATCTTTTTGTTGGGATGAAATCTATAGAATTCCGAATGTCTATGTGTAGTAGGGGATGGTAATAGACAGGAGAGAGTATATTGGCTATGGCTATACACTACACTATGCACACACAGTAGATGGTATATGTCTGTTTTGTTGTTGTGGGCTCCGTTGGGATAATAGTAAATTCTGTGGGTATGTATAATAACGGAGAGAATTAGTAGGTTTTTGCTTCAAAAGACGGACCTCTCGACTAGCTTGAGGTGGATTTTTGGGTGAGGAGCATAGGACTTTAGTATAGAGGAGGACGTTGTATAAAATATGTAGCGGGGTGTCACACACCAAACACTGACTGTAGTGAAAGTGAAAGCTGAGATGAAGGCAGGTTGTTGTGAGTGTGTGTGTGTGTGTGTATGTGTATGTGTGTGTGTGTGTGTTCCCTTTACAAGAGCGGACTACGGCAGGAGGGTCCTCTTTCCCAATCCCACAACCACTTTACATAAACTCTGCTCTGTTCCCTTTGGAGCATACAGAGAAATACTAGTCACTATGGTCTTTTCCATGGAATGACACACTGGCAATGGCAATAGCTCAGGACTGGGAGTCAGTATAACTTTTAAAAATTATAATGGTTCCTATAATGGGACTCTCCTATAGAGGGATGGATTTTATATGGAGCGAACAAAATCCGGCCACTCGACGTGTACTCTTTAAAGCCCATAGACACTATACACAGGGTACAATATTATGATGTAACCTAATCGCTCCGAGCAAAACAACCAACCTTGTTATGCATGATGGTGTGTAGGATAGGAACTAGGAACATTAGTTCAGTTTCAGCTCCCTCAACTTCAACTTCATAGTTTAATAGTCAGAAATAAAGATAGCCTTTTCTATAATAAATACTCCTATGCAGGGGAGATATACCACAGGTTCTGTCATCTACATCTACCCTGTTTTTGGTACTATATATATACTCACAGCTCACAACAAGAATCCACAGACTTACATATAGGAGCTGTGTATATATAGAATGTACCTCCTGAAATAGGTTGAAGGTTCTAGCCTATTAGCGCTCCTTTTCCAGGACTCAATCTATAATTTTTGGACCAAGCTCTAAACTACAAATATCTTTTGGAGCATACTCTGTATTAAATATACCCTATGGCCTATGGATAGGGGAGGCTTTTCCTATTATTGTACAGTGCGCATAGAAGGGTCCGTATGTATTTTAGAACTATGACGAACTGCGCTGGCATGTTTTTCAACTCTATAGCATTCTCACAAGTATTTGTACATAATGGCTCTCATAGATATTCGTACATAAGGGGAGAGAGAGAGAGAGAGAGAGAGAGAGAACACTCAACTCAAGCTTCCGTGGCTTTTCAGGTTTATTCTCGATAGGACTATTTTTTACTTAGCATAGTACTAGGTATTTACTGTACAAATAGAATGGATGTAATAAAAATAATAGGCTGTGCCATGAAGGTGAAATAGAATTTTTTTTCTTCTGTCAAAACAATCATGGGGAACTGTAATGTTGTATTGTATTCCATATATAATAAGTACATGTAGATATGTATCCTACACACACACAAATACTATTGACTAGGAGGATACCATTCAAACAAAAGTTCGCATATAAGGTGAACATGAGAGCGGAAGTGTGTGTGTAGTTTTTGTGTGCTTATTATGTGTATATACATAGAGGGATAGTTATGAATGTCTGTACACTTAAAAAATCACAAGTTTAACACAACTTGTGTGGATGTGTACTTAGATGTATACAGGGGAATGAGTAGGAGATAGTAGGAGTATTCTATCCTTACCGCTGACACAATGAGTGTACAGAGATGGGACAATATTCCCTGCAATTTCGAACGTGTCATTGTGTGTACTTAACAGGTTGTTTCTCTCTGTTGTCTATTATGATAGTTGACTCTCATTCTCTCACAATAACAGAGACAGGTAAGACCGATTTGATAAAAGCAATGCACAGGAAATTGCCAATTGATGCCATAGAATTTATTCAGCAATTTTTCCCTTGTGTGTGTCAACTGAGTTCACTCTTAATTTTAGACTTGTTTTTTTTTATACTCATACATTTCCATACACATACTCACACTCCCCACAAGTTAATGACACATGTTGAGGTCAATGGAAAAATCAATAGGATTATGCTTCGGAGTCCCATGAACGTAACTCATTGACGTGCCTATGCATGTAGATATGTCTATTACCTGGAAAGTAAAGGGTGTTGGTAATTAAATGAAAATCTTGATACAATACAATACGTATAGGATTTATATATGATTAGAGCTGAAGGAAGTTATGGGAAAGCTTAAAAGGCAATGCATTCAGAACGGATGTTGTTCCTCCTCTCAATGAAATAAATGCGAACTGATAAATATTATATTTTGCATAGTAGGTGGTTGTTTTCGACACAAGTGTCAACCGCTGCCACACCAGCTGAGCTGATGAGACGGAAGTTGTTGTTTTCATCAGAATACACATTTTGTTTCACTCAGGAAGTCCCATCTGTTTTACATATGTACTTGAAGTACTTATCAGGTAATATGATTCCCCTAAAATCAACTTGACTCTGGACGGACGTCAGAGAGAGGTTTTTTTTTCTATTCAAAATCTAAGGCTATATCTGAATGGATAGCTGTTATGGTATTGAATTCCACGAGGATTTACGATACTATTGCATAATACCTATTTATACTTCATACATGTCTCACAAACGACTCATCTGACAAAATAGACTTCTGTGTAGTCGTCAGTCCAGAGGCCAGCATCAATACTGAATAGTATTAATGAACAGTGGATGGGAGGCACGAGTGTATGGATGCAATTGTAATAGTACTATATGTATAACTACATAGGACCTCCATACTGGTTTATGTGCTTTCAACACTATAGTCGGGAAATCATGCGGAGCTATAGATAGTTATATACTTGAAAAAGAAGAAATAGTCTGTCAAGATTTATCCCTGTATCGCTTCATCTCACTACTTCATACTTTGTTATCACATAATCCTCATAAAATTTGAAACCCTCGAGCAAAAGGGGAAAAATGCTGGGGTCAAATTTAAAAGGAAGCGTGTAATAAGGAACCAATGGAAGAAATGCATACGTGTTCTGATATTTTTCTTCTTATGATATGCACACATGTTGGAATAATTTGTAATAATTTTATCGTTGTATTTATAGCCACTACTACACAGGAGCGAGCTGGGTTGTGTTGTTGATGGGGAAAAAAGGAAAATTTCTATATTTATCATGATAACAAGAATTCTCACAGAGTGAAATTAAGATTGAGCAACTCACACTCACTGCAGGGGTAAAGAGCAAGCAGCTGCGGTGTTAAACCAGTACTAATATGCATTTGCATATTGACATGAAACATGGTGGTAGCTTTTTTTAGCCGTAACTTTTAAAAGCTCAATTCTCACACTGATAGACTCGAAATTGATCATTTTGCAAAAGTGTACGGAGTAATAAGTGAGCAAGCTTGAGTACATAAGCAGACATAAATAAACAAAACACACACACACAAGCCTCCAATGCAATGTGTTAAAGGGAGAAGTTGAGAATTACTCTCTGTGCTGTATAAGTGCATGGAGGCAATTGAGATTTTATTTTTTTGGATTTTTTATCTTGAAGAGTAGTGCAGGTTTTAACGTTTGCTATAAAAAAAACTTTTGAATTTATGGTTACGGTCCTATTTATGGTTGGTACACGGTCTGTTATATACCTCTATACTGGATCTAACAGGACTTACATGGGATTAATGCATGTTCAAAAATAATTTTTCATCGGGCACTTACACATGCATATGTATGCAACTTGATGGTGTATGGTGGTGCTTTGTATACATAGAGATATCGGAGATGGTGAGACTCCTATGAGGAGCCTTGAGTTATCTTCAGGTCTTGTCGTGTACATGACACTTTTACATATCTTGAACATGCCCTGTTTTATTTTAACTGCAATGTATTTTTGCGCGAAACTTTTTATTTACTTTCAGAAGGTAAACGACTGGCCTGGATAAACAAATCTAGGTGATAAAAACACATTTGGAAACACGTGTGTGTGGGAAATCAAAGTTTGCCTTTTACGTACTGGTCAAATCTAATCCTGGCTTTCTTTTACCCAGCTCAAGCGTATTAGCTGTATAAGGAAATCCTTATGCTAAATCAATTATTATACAACAAAAAACCAATACGATGGAAATTGGAGCGGTTCATTAGGTAACAAATTCAGAGATACTTGAGGGTTGCTCAAGGGATTTTGACTATTTACATTCAGTTTCACTTCTTTTACTTCGTATCTTTAGATACTCCTGCATTTTCAATCCCACAGTGGGACTGAACCGAGTTTTCAATATCTACTGACAATGTTTTAAAATCGAAACATGGTGCTATATTTAACCAGGTTTTCACATAGCTACTCACGTGTACCAGGTTAAGAGGAACACGAACCGCATTATTTTGTGATAACTATAAATGACACATATTATCTACATGTGATAATTTTTGGAGCCTCATTCTTGCTTTGAACCAATAAGAACTGGCTTACAATTAGAATTAAGTCTTATTTAGCTACTGTACAGTTACTTGCAAGTTGGAACTCTACAAATATTTTTTAAATGCAACACTACGACTGCGGCTACAACAAATAAACTGATGCTTCCAGAATAAGAGCCCATATGTCACTTGGTGGAAGGTTTGAACCCCTGGGTGCTGGATCACATATTTACTGTTAATTTAATTATTTTTTTTCCTTTAAAAGCTAAAAGGTTAAGGATCTTGGCTAGTAACGTGCAGGAAAAGCTAAAACATATCAATCCAAATATTCCCTTCAAAAACCAAATAACAAACGAACATATTTTTACTCTTTCTTCTCCAACTTCCTTCATACACCTTTGAAAATAACATTTTTATCATCAAATCATTCTTTCATTACTTCGATAAGATACATTCTTCTTCTAAGATATATCCAGAGGTTTTTCCATAAATTTAAGAATTATTACAGAGAATTTTCTTTAAATTTCTGAATTGTATGTACTGTGCAGGGTAATCCTATTTTTTCTTCCCCCTAGACCTTATAAAAGCATCAATGATGCCAAATAATATGAATTTCCATTTTCAAGGAAATTTTTTTTCTCTGGAATTCTCTTGGAATATTCTTCTGGAAAAAATCTTGCACATTCAACAAACAATAAGAACAAGAATGCTTTCAAAGCATTCAATAATTCACATCAAGTGGAGTAATTGTGAGAACTTATGAAGTGCTTACCAATCAAGCTTGAAAATTTCGAAGTCATCCGTATTGGGTATCATAAAATCTTGCATCCGATATAAGAGCACACCAAGAACAATACATATTCGATTCCCTCAATCTCGTGAAAAATAGAGAATGTTAGGGGTAATGAGCTTCAGGATTTCTGACATTGGAATTTTTCTCAAGCACCATCTGGACTTTATAAAAATCATTTTAAACTCTATGCTTGTTGCATTGATGCGTACTTATATCATAGGGAGTCTTCTTCATTTTGTCTTACCTACGTTCAGATCAAAACTTACATATTTTTTGACATTAAACCTTATATGGGTTGATGGGGGAAGGATTTTCGGGTACCTTGTTTATAATGCCGAATAGAAAGAGACAATGGTTGGCAGTTGTTAAACTTACACGAAGACACCATTCCTTTGCTACTTCATTTAGGTTATTTCTCATAAAAAATTCAGGATATTTTATTCCGGCTGAATGGTAAAATCTAAATTTTACGAATCCTACATAGCTTTCTTTTAATTAAATATGAGAACGCGTCATGAGAATATCACTTTGTGTGCACAAAATATGCCCAGATATTGTTACCCCTAAAGAAACATTGATCCGATAATGACTTTTATAAAGAGTAGAGGTCTCGTACTTATTAAGTAAAATCAAAAAGTAGCTGTAATGGAGTGTGCCACAAAAGTCAACAGCGACCAACCCGGAGGTACTGGGTGCCTAAAAGATTTTTCTCCCCTGGCCCCTAGAAGGGGCAACGGTAAAAAATATAATTCCTCAATTTTATAAAAACGTTTATTTCGGATTTTATCAAATTTGGTTCAGCCTTGTAGTTCAAAAACTCCGGATACATCGGTCAAGGAAGTGGATGAAAGTCAGGATATTTTAGGCAAAGATCAAATTTTGGAAGTTCTAAACAAGGATGGGAAATCGGAAAAATATGAATTCTAATTCGAATTAAAATATTTAAGGCGAAGAATTCCGACTTAAAATACTTATAGCAATACTGAAAAATATGAATTCTAATATGGATTTAAATATCCTCGAGTATTCGTTCATTATGAATTCCGATTTTAATATTTATTTGAATACTCCTAGTACACTGAAAATACAAAGAATTTAATTACGGAAAAAGTTCAACCTTAGAAACATGATATCATCAATGTTTTGAGAAGCTAGTTTCCCCCGCAGGTCATTAGGTAAAAAACACGTTCAACTGATAATTGAACTCAATATTACTAGTTTTCTTTCGGCCCATTTTTAGTTACCTATAAAAATTTTAGTATCAACGATTTAAATTACTTGAGTAATTAACTTGTAGGACAAACAATAGTTTTGAGCACAACCGTTAAAAGCCTCTGACAAGTGCTAATAATTCTACTCTATTTTACGTAGAATGCGGAAGCATGTTCATTTCGCATGAAGAACACGTTCGCCGATTAACTTTACGTTGTAAGTAAAAAATTGCGAATTTTAAATTTATATGTATGCACAATTGATGAAATATACCATTGAAAACAATACTTTATTTTAATAAAAATTCAGTAAAAAATATTTGAATGCCAATACCGATTCCAAACAATTTTTTGAATGCGATTTTGAATTAAAATACTTTCTGGGATTTATTTGAAATTCCAATATGAATTAAAATCCTCAAATTTTCGAATATAATTCCGATTCGGATTCCGATACCGATTCCGATTCCCATCCCTGGTTTTAAATGGTTTCTATTGTTTTGCAACATTTTTTACAAAACATATTTCGACACTTGTAGAAAATTTCATTGGCTTACAGGGGAGCTATCCGACAAGATGCTCTATGTTGTGAATTGTTGGCATGTCTTGTAAGAACATAGGACAAGTTCGGGGAAAGTCATCTTAAGAAGAAAAGACGCAAAGAAAGTGAGAGTTTATGATCTTGCCATTTTTTACGGCCTGTCAATCAGAAAAATATTCGAGATGCTGCATCTGTAGCAAATTTCAATTGAACTCTTTGAGTTCAATATCAACTTCTTAGGTTAAAAATTCCGATCTCAAAAACTGAAAATGTGAGGTAGGATTTATGAATTGGTTTAAAAAGTTAACAATAGTTTTTACACTCTAAAAACTGGGTTTGTCATGCATGCAGAATAAATAAAAATTAACCCGATTTGAGACAATATTTACACCGACACACATAAACTGCAAGAAGAAATTATTCTTGCTGTGCGAGCCGATTTTCATGCCTGCGATTTTTCATCTTGTATGGGCAACTCGCAATTTTTACATGTAACAAGTAATAAATCAATCCCGGTTAAGGCTAAATTTAGCGTTCAAGCAGGAGTAAATAACATTGACCGTTACATTTTCTCCTACGTACTGAAATTGCATGCATGCTCTTCGACGACCATTTGCTTTATCAGTTATTCACATTGACTTTTTCAGGAGAACATTGACTCTTTAGCAGTTTTAGAGTAAAAGCTTGCAAAATGAGTTTTGAGATTATTGATTGTTGTAGAGAAGTTAAATTTGGTGGAAACGTATCGCCAGACATTTTGTGGTAAGTGATTTTTATGTTAATAGATATACAATTAAGTGTGAACGTAAATACTTACTATACAGCATGATATGCCGTTTTAAAAGTCACAAAAATTGGTCGATTATACTGTCCATGTATAAACAAAATATTTATATAATAACAATCTGGACGACTGTGTTTTCCCTCGGATTTCAGAAGATGATCAACTTAAGGATGAGCTTAGAGCAGTAGTAATTAGCACTGGGCATCGCATTACTATTGTGGATGAATTCAAATAGCAGAAGACTTCCAAGGTAAAGTGCGCATATTGTGAAGTAAAGTTTGACCTGTGGGAGTGTTTATGGACACAATAAAAAAGAACAGTTAAAAATATGACTCCACTGGTTAGTGTAAAGGCGTTTAGTGAAGTCAAAAATGCAAGATGTTTTACACAGCTCTGAAATATTTGGTTCCAAATTAATTATTCGTATTTTTATTTCATTACAGTCCATGGTTGATATCGATCTTTTTGCAACAACATGAGATGTTCCTGCAGCGGAAATTATTTGCAAGGCTAATTTTGGCAATCTGGATCTACAGGAGTTCAACGGGATGTTTGAGAAACGTGCCATTAGATCGGAAACTTTGTTAGCAGCGGTGAATTTAGCAAACACAACGTATTATGTCTTTAACGTATCTTTTCCTGTAGCTTGTGCTAGTGTTTGACAATTCTTCTATTTAATTTATGATATAATGCAAAAGTCCCCCCTCCCCCAGCTGTTTCAGAGCTTTCTGCTTTTGTGTCACAATAAATTCTAATGTACATCGTGTGAATTTGTGCTTTTAAAGGATTTTTATATTGAATAAAAGCTACGAATGTAGCATACTAAATTTGACAAGAAGATTTTTTGAAAGGAAATTTTACAAGCCCAAGCATAATTAATTTCATGCGGTAAGCATATTTAAAATTAACTTGATCGGGTTAAAATCATATCTCATGCAGATACAGCATAGCAATGGGCAGTGGACTGTTTTTAAACCGTTTGCGGGGTGAATTTATTTAATCCATCCATGAAGAATTGTCACAGTACTAAATATGGAAAGCCTGGGTTAAATTTTCAGTAATCCGCATTACGGAGTAAATTTAGCATTATCCATGATATGACAGCATTCTCTTCTTGCTAGGGAATAACGAACTGTCCCAATAGATCTGATTTTACTCCGCAATTTTTAGAGTGTACTTGGTTCAAATTTCTCTTACATTTTTGGTTCCCACGGGTGCAATTTTTAATATGGAAGATGATATTAAACTCAAATGAATCCATTTGAAATTAGTAACAGACGCAGCATCTGGAAATGTTTTTTCGGAATGACAGACAGTCCATGAAAAAATGACAAGGTCAGAAAATCTCCTGTTCATATATGTATTTGCTCCTAAGATCAATTTCCCCATCCTTACTCTCTGTTCTTACGGGTCGTGCACACAATTATAATCTTAGAGTTCTGTGAGATAGCCCATTGGAGTCATTATAACATTTCCTACAAAATGGGGTCAAAACCAAATTAAAAAAGAAATGGCCGGAAATAAAAATTTTAAAAGCCTAAAATTCTCAAAAAATCTCAATTTTAGTTCGCGGGTATGACGACTGTGACCACAATTCTTGACCCAAGTGAATGGAAAAGAATTTGCTTGAAAATGGGGAATTACGTTTGGCGTCGACATTCCTTATACGGGCTAGGGGTTGATAATTTTCGTGCCCAGAGAGCAAAATTGATGTGTCAATCAATGCCCCTTATGGGTACAGGTTTTACCCGGGTATTTGGATACAGGTTCAGGTACAGGTGCGTATCAGGTTCAAACCTTTTGTACCCACCCGGTTTGGGTACAGGTTCAGGGTCATTCGTTAGATACCTAAAAATTCAGGTTCAGATATGGGTATGGGTATGGGTACAGGTACAAAAGCCAAGCTTTTGGGTATAAACCCATCAGGTAAGGGTACACACTGGGTAAATACCTGAAACTGAATGTAAAATACCTGAACATTCAGGTACTTTTTAGTCAATAATTATTTCCAAGTAACACATGCAAAGGTGTTGTCGAGTTTAAAACAAACCAAAATTTTTGACCATGAAACATGTTAAATTAACATTTAAATGTATGAGCTCAGTCATGAAAATTAATTCCACCATATACGATGACGAGTTTATTTACCCAACATTAGCTCGAATGGCGAGAGATTTTTTAGTAGTTTCTGGAATGGAGTACCGATAAAGCGAGCCTTCTTATATGGCCCAAATTTTCTGATGCATAAACTCTTGTCAATGAGTGGAGAATTTAAAATTATACAGAAATTAAAATGTAGAGTTTGAATCCAAAACAAATTTGTATTTTTTAAAGAAAAAATTCGTGATGTTACTTTGGAAATCCTTTAAATTAGTACAATCGAAAATACCTGGGTAGGTTCAGGTACATTTAAAACATACCCGGGTACAGGTACGTTTTTGGGTACTTTTTGGGTACAGGTACTTTTCAGGTTCAGGTACTCCTGATTTAGTTTGAGTGCAGGTACAGGTTCAGGAAAATTGAACCCAGGTATTCAGGTACAGGTGCGGGTACAGGTTCAAAAAATCCATGTACCCATGATTCAGGTTCAGGTCCAGGTACAACATTTTTGTACCCTTGCGGGGCACTAGTGTCAATAAATAAGCTCACGCCAGACAAATGAACGACGCGAAGGTGGGATTTTATGACTTTTATTCCAATATTTCATTTAAAAAATAACATTGACACTAGTTTATAGCAAATTTGATGGGTTTCTTTTGATACCAAACAGATCATTGCACGGCTAGCAATCTGAAGGAGACTCTAGACTAGTGTTTCTATCGGTAACAACTAGTTGGGCTCGACTCGACTCGAAACAAAAACCCGGTGTAAATTCCACTTTTGAGCTCGAAGTCGAACTCGGGACATTCGAGTAGGGAAATTTTTTTGTACTCGAAACCGAGACCGTTAAGAAATGCTTTACCCGAAACCTACTCGAACTCGAACCGAAACCAGACACAAAATTTACGTAAAATACAGCATTACACAGTCCCAAAAAATGAGCATCAAACAAAGCATTTTTTTTGTAAAAGCAAAATAATGCAGCTATCACTGTCAACTGTGTCGTTTTCATTATTTTCAATATAATTTCAAATTTTCATTATAATTTGGTACAACCTGCCATCCCTCCGTAATGCTCTTCATTGTTGCTTCGATAAGCTTGTTATATGCCAACTTTAACCCAGGGACGGGAATTCGAATTCGAATCGGAATTCGAATCGGAATTATATTCAAAAAGTTCGGGTATCCGAATCGATATTGGAATCGGAAAAGTATTCACAAAGGTATTTGTATTCAAAATCGGATTCGAATAAAAACAAGGGTATTCGAATCGGTATTCGAATATTTTTTATGAATTCCGATTCCAATAAAGTATCGATTTCATTCGGTTTTATATTGCCACGTGCGAGAAAAACTTCATAGGAAGCGCTTTTTGAAAGCGAAGTTCCGAACGGTTGGTAAACGAAAAGTGTATGCATGTTAATGGACAGTGAGTTGAAGCCCGTTTTTGTAAAAATTCCTGCAAACAGGATGAGATAGCTGCATAGTTTCGGTCTTACAGGACTGTTAACCACTATTAACAATAAGTTAATCAAGTTTCTCACTTCTTAAATCTTGCTCTCAAGTACATTCTAATTACGATGTGTTATCAAACAAATCGATTTACAAATACTGTTAGAAGGAACTTATCCGAAAAGTAGTTATAATAAAATGGATTCCACTGAAACCAATTTAAATGTGAAAAAAAATTACTCCAATTTTTTAGAATTGTTATGGGATCACTCCTTGCTTTTCGAGTTACTCAAATTTCAGCTGAGTGTGTGTTTTCTGTGCTCAAGTTTATTAAAAATGATTTGCGTGGTAATTTTGCCTTGAAAAAACTTAATGTGTTATGTATTGCTTATATTTTTGCGATTAAATTATTCTTTTGAATAAATTCCCATTTTTTGTAAGAATATCCGAAAAGTATTTTAATCGGAATCCAAATTCAGGAAGTATTCGAATATATTGGAATCCGTATCGGAATTCAAATTTGTAAGTATTTAAAAAAATAATTGAAATTGAAATCGAAATTAGAAAGTATTCGAATCCACATTTAAATCCGTATTTTTCCGATATCCCGTCCCTGCTTTAACCACGATATTAAAAGCGGTAACTTCCATATCGTATCTCCTTGAGTAGCCAAACATTTTAGTGTTAAAATATCGGAGCCAACGAAAAAGCACACTCGATAGGAATGCCAGGAATACCCAAGAATTCATTCCATCCTTGCCATATTAGGGTACTTAGCTTCGTGCGCTAATAAAACTTAGGTATGAGGAGTTTTATACGGTCAAGTACAAATACTTGCTCCGAACAGAGACTGTTTTGTTTCCACAAAAACTGCATATTTTTTTAAATCAGAGGTGGCAGGAAGGCCAAATTTTATTGTTAAGGTAACATGAATCAATAATTCCAAAATAAGTTTTTACTTTCGAGTTTTGGTAGGGACCGGTAGATTTTGCAAACTCGACCCGATTTTTTCGGGTCGAAAACTTGATACCCGAAACCGACTCGAAAGCAAACGGTACCAAAAATATTAGGCTCGAACTCGACTCGAACCCGACTCGAACTCGAAACCTCGAGTTTCCCGAACTCGATCAGAAACACTACTCTAGACTAGAACCTAGCCTATATGCTTCCCGATATACCATGAAGAAGCGTATTACAGCACTATACATATTCAGTAATTAGCTTTTTGTCGAATTCTGAGCTCCCGTCGTTTGCTATAAACTAGCAAAGATGTTTATTTTTACGGTGAATTCAAAAATTGTCAACCTTGTCCTAAAATAAAATGTATGGATGGTATTCATTGTATTTTTGAGATAAACAAATTGTGTTTTGGGAATGCCTATACTCAAAATGCTGGGAATTTTCAAAACAAGACATTTAAAGACCATTTTTGACAAGTTAAGCACTTTCAGGGCATTATCTTCTTTGCAGACGTATAACATTTAACATATTATTATTATTTATTATGTGACATAAATGCCATTTTAATTTTCACAACCCTGGTTTCTCATTCATCATATGAAATACAAAGCTGAGAACTCATGCACCTTTAAATGTTTTTAACAAACGATTTTATCTTTTCTTATGCAGTGCAGTGCAAGTGTTCACTGGAGTTCAATGACTCCAGGATATTAATCAAGGGTACATTACACACCTCTGGAATGCATATCAACTCTCAAGCTATAATGTATGCTGTGTAAAGTGTACCTACCCCAGTCGGGAATAGGCAAGCGCTTTTGCGTTGTATTTGAAGCGCCCGTCGCTTTTATGTCCGCCGTTGCCTGTGTGATTGCCCTAACATACTCCTCATTGTCGGGGCAACATTGCTGGGCGTGTGAGCTGGGCTTCAAAGGAGCTGCATTAAAACAACACTATATTTTCCAGTTGCCCCAATAACGTTTTACTGACAACTGAATGATGTAGCAGTGCTGGAACGACGGAACCCTCGCATACAAATTTTGATTGCAATTTTACATAGACCGTTAAAAGTTCCCACATTCGTTATTTAGCACTCAAGATGTCTTCACTGTGTGGCAAAAATAAGTTCGCCGTTGTACTTTTCGGGAAAGAAACTGCAGTTATTCCTCGATTGTGGTTAAATTCAGATAGATCTGCGTGTCAATGGCCTGATGTTATTGAATCTGCTCTAACAAAGTTACTCATTAACCCGGCATCAGTGCCAAAGGATACGTGGAAACATCATCCCATCCGTGTACTTGGAACATACCGTAAGTTGAATGCATTTTGTTTTAGTTTATTGCATTGACCGAACAGCATTTTTGAGATACTACATAGTTTATTTGCAATTATTAATTTCGTGTTCACAAAAATGCAGTAATCAAGTTAGATTTGTAATTTACGATGACTAATTCCATGCATAAATCAGCCAATCTTTGAATGATCATGAAAATTAAATGACAGGTACACTCAAATCTGCTCGTGAAGCAGAGGAACACGCTCTTTATACCTCGGCGATTGAAAGTGGCCCGGAAACTGATGTGCCGGAAAACAAAAACAGAACCCGGAGGAAACAGATACGTAGAGTCGAAGTTGTCGACGATCACGAAAGTGACATCGAAGAATCTAATGAGGATTCTGGTACCAGAAAAGTCCCATTGAACCTGCCCGAATCCGGGTTATTTAATGGTAACCTTGTATTTGTATTGAAGTACTTGAAACTTTGAAATATAGGTATATGGTAGAGAAATGTTGTTGGAAGGCCATTTTATTTCAAGTTCTACTTCAAGTAACTTGTAGACATGTGTGTAACTTTGCTGTAATTTCGTCTTAAAAAAACAAATTCTGACACTTACGGAAAAATAGTATCTGTATTGTGATAATAATTACTAACTACTGTCAACTAACGTTCCATAGAATCATTAAATTCAACTGTAGAACATTGAATTTACTATTGTTTTTAGAACCTACTATTGAATCACTGCCTGGCAGTTCCGGTGAATATTTTTCAGAGTCAGTGCCGGCAGCTCCAGTTGAAAATATTTTTCGGGAATCAGAGGTGCTACTGCTAGACCCAAGTTCTGTATGTTTGAATAATCAGCTGTTTCAAACGATTATTCAGGAAAGTCCACCCGTCGCTCCGAATGCATTTTCTGTGCAAGCTCACAATCAGAGTGATTGTCAAAAAAATAAGCCATTGTAAATATAATTATACCGTTTATGTCGTATAAAATCGCAATTAACTGAAGATGTATTTGTTGACTCTTGTATTTACCATTACATCAAATGAACTGTAATTTAAACATTTAATCTGCCTTTTTATTAAGATTTTCAGGAGATTGTGTTGAAGAAACTTGCAGAAATAAGGTCTCGCAAGAAAGGCTTATTATTATTGTTGGGCAAAATCAAATTGTGGATGTTGAGGAGTTCGACGATTTGCCAATTCCTTGCTCCACAAAACAAGAATTGGAAAACTTGGAGCAACGTCTTGCAAACATTGAAGATCGGCAGAAAATAGTAATTTGTTTTTAATTTATTTGTAACAAACATTTTACATTCTACAATTCATTATTTAAAATTTACTTTAGCTAAAATGTCGTATCAGAATTTTTTCAGATAAAGGGTAAACTCATACCTTGTAATATTGTACAAAACTTAATTGACTTTTATGTGTAAAATATACTTTATTCATATCAGCGTAGGATATACTTTTTAATTGACCAAAGTTAGTCCAATTAAATACATATTGATAATTTCAGGAACGATACTTGTCTAGTATTGGTGGACTAGATCTTAAGAAAGTGGTCAAGGGAATTCTGAGTAAGCTCATTGCAGACGAATTTGGGATTATCGTTATTTTTTCGGGGAAAGGCTTAGCTGAGTTAGCATTTACTCAATTCATCCAAGTTCATCGTAGCGTTATTCGTGAGTGCTGAGTAAACAAATAATTATTTTATTTATATTTACAATTATGAAAATCAATTTATTCGTATATATATATGTAATATGTAGGTTCTACCCGAAAGCACAAATCATTCAATGATGCGACTGAAGACTCGGTTAATGGCATAATACAGGACTGGCTGCGACGGTCCAAAGACCGCTTTAGCGGACGTGTGCACAAGAAGAAGCAAGAAGATCCAATTACCCCTGGAATGAGTGTTATATGAGAATATTATTGGACATTTTGTGTCAAATATAGTCAGCGATATAACTATGTCAGGGTGTTCCAGAAGTGAAAGGTACAGGAGAGTAATGTCTGAATTTAATCTTATGGTTAATGAAATGTATTCTAATTCGGGCCCAAATGATATGATTGACTCCAATGTTAGTATAAATTATAACGAATGTTCAGTTGTAGGAAATGTAACCAGAGAAAGTAATGTTCAAGAACAGACTGTTAACTTTATTAAATACGACAGTTAATTATGCAATGGATAATATTGCCGGTGGTCAGTACTATCATTTCGGTATTTTCAATAGTATTAAATCTTTCGAAGTTTTGTTTAAAAGTTTTGACGATTTTTTTTGATTAATTTGTCGGTCTCTGTCGATGGCCTACCGTTGAGTAAAAGTTCTGGTAAATGCTTTTGGCCCATATTGGGTTCCATTAAATGTTCAAAGGTTGGTACTGTATTTCCAATTGGACTATTTTTTGGGAATTCCAAACCATTAAGTGCCTCTAGCTTTTTAAAACAGTTTTGTGACGAAATGTTGAATTTAATAGACAACGGAATAGTTTTAAATGACAAAAATTATCAAGTCATTTTTATAGTTTAATTGTGGAAAGGAAACTAAAAAGTACGTACCGCGCAATTACTTTTGAAAGCAACGCTACTATGGTTATATGCAAATGACTATACAACTGTTTGCATACAGCTAAAAAATTAAAATAAACAAAACATTTATTATGCATTAATTAAAATAAAATGAAAATACACGCGTGATTGTTTATTCAACATTCCTAAAATAAAACAAATAACACAACACACCACAATGTTAACTTACGTAGACATATTTGCTGCGCCAGCCTTCCAACATTTGTTTACGCCCTACATTCTTAAATACTGTGTTGCTCCAACCTCTCAGGATTCAAATAGCCAGGTGGAGACTTTTTCTCACAAGCGATTGGATACATTCCACCCTTCCATCCGAAACAATGTGTTGCTCCAACCTCTCAAGATTCGGATGGCGAGGTGGAGACATTACTTTGCGAAATATTGGATGTTGTTCATCCTTCCTTCCTTCAGGAACAATGTGTTGCTCCAACCTCTCAAGATACCGACGGCGAGGTGAAGACTTTTCTTCCCGAGATAATGGAAGTTCTTCATCCATCCTTCCTTCAGGAACAATGTGTTGCTCCAATCTAGCAAGATTCGGATGGCGAGGCGGAGACTTTTCGTCGCGAGATAATGGATATTTTGCATCCTTCGTTCCTTCAGGAACAATGTGTTGCTCCAACCTCTCAAGATTCGGATGGCGAGGTGGAGACGTTTCTTCGCGAAATATTGGATGTTCTTCATCCTTTCTTCCTTCAGGAACAATGTGTTGCTCCAACCTCTCAAGATTCGGATGGCGAGGTGGAGACGGTTCTTCACTAATGATTTGATGCTCTTCATGTTAAAGCTTACCTATAATAAATTTTATAGTATTAGTTAATACCTTGCATTTGCTATCTATACATTGATGCACACATTATTACAGTTAGCGTTTCCTTTTTCATTTAACAGATCTTCGGTAAATCAAATTATTAATAGTTTTATTCCTTCAGGTGCAGTACCAGTGCACTACATTTCTCGCGTATTTGTAAACTTTCCTTGTGTCAAATAAAATAAATAGAACTGCATGTTTTTATACTTTGGTTTGATGATATTACTGTTCCCAATAAAAACACTGACCTGTATGCATCAGTCCTTATAAACGTGTTTGTCGGACTTTCCCAAACTATCAAAATGTCATAAGAGCTTACAAGTATATTGGTTGTTCTTCGTGCTTCCGTCAGGAAAAATGTGTTGCTTCAACCTCTCAGGGTTTGGATGGCGAGGAGGAGACTATTCTTCTCTAGTTATTAGATGTTCTTCATCCATCCCTCACGAACAATGTGTTGCTCCAACCTCTCATGATTCGGATGGTGAGGTGGAGACTTTTCCTCACTAATTATTTGCTGGTATTAATACTTTCGTCGGGTACAATGTGTTGCTCCAACCTCTCCGGATTCGGATGGCGAGATGAAGGCTTGTGAATCATGTCTCAATTTGTGAATTGGCACTGGAATAATTTGTTCACATGCATATTGAGTTGTGCTAAAACGAATGTTCTAATATATGAAAATGTAATAAATGTCTTACCTACCAATAATAAATACGTCTAGGCTTTCAATCGCTGATTCCTTAGTATGTACTACTGAAGTAATATTATTATGTACAAAACTCCTATTCTGTTGATAAAAACGATCAGTAAAGTAGCATGTTCAGCTTTTCGATACAAACTTCGTAATATTATCATAATAATCATATTTGACTTTGTCGGGAATTTTGCTCATCAATGATCTCAAATCTTGAGCCTTCTCTGGTGGAATCGGAAGAGCTCGGTTGTTTGTTGGCTTTAGGATGGTCCCATTAAATGAAAGTATTGATTTGATTTTCATCCGGAAATTAAAGCTTTCCCATTCTTCATCGTTGTGTGTCCTTTTAGCTAGTAGCTTATTAGGATTGTTGACAGCATAACGGTAGTGCAGATACTTTGTCACTTTAAAATTTGTGGGAAACGCAGCCAGGTCAGTCAGGGAATTGAAATTTAGGAAATCAGTTTGATTCATTCTCGTTACTACAAATGGATTTTCAAGTCTCGCTGTTCGAACGACTTCATCGACGTCTGTAGGAACTATGGGACAAAGGTCTTTGAATCGATTTTCCACTGGTCCAAAGTCTCTGTCACAGTCCATGTAAGAATGACCGGTACAAAAAAATTTGTGGTCGGCTTGAGTAAAATAGTTTTGGTCAACCAAGAACTTCATGAACAAAACCATGTAACCATTGTTGTATTGGCCAATGGAACGGTCCGACCATATTATAAATGACCGCTTGTTTCAATCATTAAACCTCTCAAATTTACCAGTTACGTATTTCCAAATACAAGAAATAATGTACTGGGAAGAATGTTTTGCAACCGTCTGATCCGACAAGTACATAAATGCATTTTTGGTGCCTGTTTCGTGAATCCCTAAATTAAACGTACTCAAGGTTCTCTGGAAATAGATTTCGCCACAAGATAACTGAGGTACAAATAAAACCTAAAAATAAATTCACATGATAGATAATTAACTTATACATTGACGTTATAAACTAAACGTAGGTTTTAATTTGTTTATTTACGAAAATAGTTCGCTGATCTCGGTGATCTGACAGACAGTTTTCAGACAGTAATGAACTTTAACGTTTAGTAAATACTTACTCGTTTTTTGTTGATATATTTCCTTGAGGGTGCTGGACTTGAAAACACAAGGGCTTTAGGTTGGCGCATTGTTAAGCTTCGAAAGCCAAACATCATAAGAAATACATTGTGTATCAATGTTAACAAATAATTAAATCACATCTGTACACAACGTATTTCTTATGGCGCTTTAGCTTTTCAGTGCACCAATACATCGATGGAAAGCTCTTGAATTTCCTAGTCGAGCGCCATCAAGGAAATACATCAAAACATGAACCAGTTAAATGTTATCAAAGTCAGATCACATCTTTCAAATAGGACCTGAAAACATCCTGAAAATGGATTTGAAACCCAAGTTTAAAAAACGCATTTAAATTTAAATATTCATACTACAACAAACGCACCTTCTCCATATCCGTAGTAATAGAAAAGATTTCATTTTCGGCATCATTTACGTCAACTTTATGGCACTGTCGAGCGTTCTCAGCTATAACGAGATGGTTTGAGTGCTGCATTCGAAGATTTGCCTTCTTAGCCTCGTTGTGCTCTCGGGATATAGCAGCATACAGATCATCGCAAACCCCAAAACTATCATTCACCGGATTACCAAATCGAAGATCAGATTCAGAATTAAATATGTGCCTATAAATTGACAACGAGCAAGTTGGGAGCTGCTGCTGAAGCATACTTTCATTGTGCATAGCATGCATTCTCGCAAGTGAAAGACCCGCATCTAAATACCGACGCTGAGACCCTGCTTTTTTCTTGCGTAATGAGACTCTCTTGCTTTGTACGATAAAATATGATGTCGAATTCGATTCTTTGTTTCTTCTGTGATCTGAAACTTGTTCACTCCTCTGGTTCGGCCTCTGCCATCATCAAAGCATGTAATTCCTTGTTGCAGCTTTAATTTAGTTTTCCGCAAGCTGCTATCTTTTAAGCTGAGCGACGCCAAGAACATTCTTTCGCACAGCTGATGCCGAACCCCTCTTATCTTTATGTAGTACCTTTTCGATAAAAATAATTTGAAAAAATAGAAAGAAAACCTTGTTTATGTTAGGAATTGTATACGGTCAATAAAGTTAACATTCCATTATTTTAATCATAGTGGTTTAAGAATAGACTATGCATGGGCTACTTGAATGTGAAAGAACGCCTGGAGGATTTAGCTTCAACTTACCTTCTAGCAGGTTCAGTAATATCAATATGATCTGCCAGGAATCGATATTGTTGAGGGGAACTCATAGCGTAATATTCGTTAAACACTATCTGGAAGCATTCGGCAGGTAAATTGCATCCACTCTTTGTGCAACGGCACAGTTTAGCCTATTAAAGATGTAATATAAATAATCAAAATTGACACTAAAAGTTTGCATGATGTAATGCTGAAGTCATTGTTCATGACGTGAACAGGTACCAAATCCGGAATGGGTAAGATATTGACCTCGGGGGGTCACAGCTGGTTCATCGTGTCACAAACTGGAAACAAACTCGGCACACGTATAATTTTCACTGTTTGAATTTTTTGGTACCCCATGAGTCCCCCCTCATGTTTTGTTAAATTTGACCCGGGAAATCTCCAAATATTGTCGTCAGATTTTATTGGGGCAATTATCAAAAATGATCGACGCATCAAGATGCACCCTGCAGTAATTTGTTTGTTAAAATCGAACAGAGGACATTTTCTTGTAAGGATTATGTGGTGTCCTTTTATACCCCTATAAATTTAAACGGGTAGCCAGTTTTTTTAAAGTGAAAAATTTCAATTAACGAAATTGATTGATTTTGAAGTTTGAGTAAACAAACAAAACATCATTTTTTCAAAACAAATGTTGACTTTTGTTCCACGTGCTTGACCGTTGTATTGACAGTTCTTAGGAAAGGGTATGGAACCAGCAACATTGATAAATCAAGATGAATATTTTGCTCAAAATTAGGGCCTTGTATCGATTACGAGACAGCAGTGAGAAAAAGGTATTGCACTAGCTGTACCATACCCAGGGCAAATACAGTAAAATCTCTTTATAACGGCCGCTTTATAACGGAATTCTCATTATACAGGACACATTTGTTCATCCCCACTAAAAGAAGTTGGGTAAGCATATAATGTCCGTTATAATCATATAACGGAATACTGTTTATACCGGACAAAAATCCAAGCTCCCTTGCGATTCCGTTATAAACTGATTTTACAGTAGTAGAAAATATTCAATTCTCCCTTATTCTAACTAACTTCTAATTTGTTGAATCCCTCTTAGACTGAAAATCTCGAAGAACGTGAACACATGCATTTTACAAATTTAAAAAACAGTCCCTTAAATTACGTTGCAAACAACTTCGCACTTAGTCTTTTACAGACCTTTTTGAGCAAAAACTTGATGAATAACAGGATTCCACTTAAAAAAGTGCTACCGTTGCCCTACTTCCCTCCCGCTACTGTATTAAGTTTAAGCATTTTTTGAAGCAGTAAAAATATTTTGAAAACATTGGATTCAAATTTACAAGAATATGAGGAAATTACATACTGTTTCCCACTACCATTTCTAGGAACAAAGGAAAAATGTTAATCGTTGTCTAAATTCTAAAAAGTACCATTTTCATAGGTGATCCAATTTAAAAACCATGGTGTACAAAATGAAAATGAAACCTTTTAAAATTTACCCAAGGATATGCGGCCCATTCTCGCAGCACCAGAATGAGTGAAGCATTGGATTACTTTCTGAGAAAACTTTATTCTGATTTGTTATTTCGGAAGCAAAATCATTGTAAAAACAATAATTTAGACGCTAAATTGAAGCCCATTCTAAGAGGTACGAAATTTAAAAGATCTGTGCGTTACGGAATCTGCATAGCGAGGGTTTGCGGGGGCAAGTTTGCACGAAATAAGATATGAAGAGATCACATGGAGGTCTGAAACGATTATATTGAGGAAGATTGGATTGAGGCGAAATAGTTCAGAATGCATGATGAGATAAATACCTCTGCTTACGCCAAAACTTATCCGATGCTCGAATATCTAAAATACCGCAATATTTAAAAACATTTCCCGGTGAGGCAGACCTGCCTATTCACAATTGTTTCTTCTCCAGTTGCCTAATAAACCAAACTACCCTGCCGAACAATTTGGCGAGCAAAATTTCACAGCTTTTTCATGAAATATTTAAACCCAATCATAACATTGAGCTGTCTGAAACACTGATCGGCGCACTCAACTCGCATTCAGAACTCAAAATTTGAGTGCCGAGTGTGAGACCCGCGGCATTCTGAGTAGAACTCAGTTTGTGAGGCCGAGTGCCATAAAAATAGATTATAGTCATTGAGCGAGAGTGTGAGTGCAGAACTCATATATTCCATAACGGAATGTATGTTGCCCCCATCTACACTTACAAATTTAGTACATTTTGCTTGCATTTAGCGTGATGATTTCACTTCCGCTAAAAATGTGAGCTATCGTACAGTGGACGGCTTCAGCGTTATTCTTTGGCGGATTCCGTGAAATGGCGCTGATTTTAATTTGTTACTGAGAGTTCCTGAGTGCGAGTTTAAGTGCAAGATTTCATCATGGTCACATCCCCGGCAGCACCCTCACATCCCCACGTTCAAATCATCCCCGCTCAGTTGACATGTCGCTGCTAAGCACATCTCCGAGACGCTCCACGTGATGAATCCCCAGTCCCAACACTCAGACTGGAGCAAATGAAATATTACAGTTCACCGTAACTATCACCGCATCCCCAGACTCAACACACTGGAAAGAATGACACTACAGTCTTCTATAACAATCACTGCATCTCTAATCGCAACACATTGAGACTGCAAAAAGTGACATTACAGTCCGCTATAACTATCACAGCATCGTCTCAATGTGTTGCGATTGGGGATGCTATGATAGTTGTAGCATACTGTAATGTCATTCTTTCCAGTCTCGCTGTGTTGAGACTGGTGATGCTGTGATAGTTGTGTTGGGACTGTAATCTTTCATTTGCTCCAGTCTGAATGTGTTAGGACTGGGGATTCATGTACATTTGTTTGTACTGTAGCATCACGTGGAGTGTCTCGGGGATTTGCTTAGTAGCGACATTTCAACTGGGCGGGGATGATTTGAACGTAGGGATGTGAGGATGTTGCTGGGGATGTTTTTAGCAATCACCGTTTAGAGACTCCTAGCACTCTTGAGTGCGAGATCGAGTTCAAATATTTTGCCGATCAGTGATCTGAAAGAAACTCACCAATAGTATTCCAACAGCTCAGCTTGTTTCGGTCTTGTATCTTCACATCTCATTTCCTTCAATCTGCCTCTCATGTATATACGCACGTACGTAAGGTGTAAAAGAGTTTCTCAATACGTTGAAATTCGATTAAAAATAAAATTCAATGAAGGTTCAAATTCGATCCATGGTCATGTAAAGAATGGTACGAGTCTCTTACCAATGGCACATGCTCGGAAGACATAAATTTACATACCCCTGTTGGTGGAACCTTTGCTCCGCGCATTTCTCCTTTGTCACGTCCTGTACAAACGAGGTACTCTTTTCCAGCATCTTTCAGAATCTTGTTTTTGCGACTCGAGTTTTCGAAGATGTTAATCTTCCTACTCGGCCGCTTACCCCAATTCATTCTATTGAAATCAGCCTCCGACATTATAACCTGCTTTCCGTGGTGCATTTTGACTTCTATGTAGTAGAGTATCGCAGTGCCTGTACCCAATGTAGGTTATGTGTATGTGACTTTTTATGCAATACCTTGGGGTGCCATTAATACACCTTTTGATGTGGTTAGGTCTGGTTTGTATTGGCGGACACGCAAATATTAATGCTGGATAGGGCAACTTTACTAAAAAACAACTTTTAAATAAAAGCAACTGAAAATTAGTTTTTTAAAAAAATAATGCAATTTTCATTTTCACGTCGACGATTTTTGTGAAAACTTGGCGGTAACCATGAAAATTATTAAAATATAATTTTTGACTTGCGGTTCGTACTTTCTGATCCTGCGGCCACAATTGCAGACGCCCCTGCCAGATATTTTGTAAAGTGTTGTGTTCCGCATAATGCTTACTTTGGATGCGAACGTTGTGTAGTTAAAGGTAGATACTGCGGCAGGGTAATATTTACAGACACGAATTGTAGGAAACGAACAGGTGAAACCTTTAAACGTCAACTTGAACCTCATCACAACAGTGTTCCATCGCCTCTTTCAGTCCTTCCAATTGATTTAGTAAAAGATGTTCCACTCGACTATATGCATATGATATGTCTAGATGTGGTTAGAAAGCTTCGTGGTTGGGTAAAATTGTCAGCTCCGATAGGATTAAATCGACATAAAATTAGAATTAAATCTTTTGTTCCGAAAGAATTTCATAGGAAACCTAGAAGTATATTTGAAATAGACAGGTGGAAAGCCACTGAACTTCGTTCTTTTTTATTATACTACGGTCCGCCGCTTTTAATAAATGTGTTGACCGAAGAAAAGTTCACACATTTTATGTCAATTAGTGTAGCTACGTATATTTTGTTAAGTCAAAAGGTAAGTAATCCATCCTGGAATGACCTTGCACGTTCGTTATTAACCTCTTTTGTGAATAATACCAGTAGATTATATAGTAAGGAATGGTTAGTGTACAATGTACATAGTCTAATTCACGTAGCAGACGATGCTTTAAAATTTGGCCCCTTGGATGGTGTCAGTGCATTTAAATTCGAGAACTATATGCAAGTGCTAAAGCGTCTGGTAAAAGGTAATAATAGGCATTTGGCACAAGCAATCCGGCGCCTTTCTGAAATCGGTTTTCAAAATGCAATGACTACCGAAAGTTATTCAGAAGTAAGAACTAACATTGGAGATAATGTATTTCTATGTAAAGATGGTTCACTAGTTAAGATGATAGATGCTGAAATAAATAATTCCAATTGTCAAATAATAGAGCCATCGTAAAGCTGCTTGAAAGATCAAAGCGAATCTAGGGCATGTCGGTTTGGGGCCAAATAAACAGTGGTCAGACGTTAGGGCGACAGTATACCGTTGCATCGTACAGATGTCCGTGCAACATGGTAACAAGTAATCGCCCGGCAACTGTACACTCTAAAAATTCCGGATTAAATTTAAGTTTAAACGGTCGCTTTTTTATTCCCCGGCATGAATAGATAGCAAACAATCCATATCTAATCGGGTTTTCTTGTTATGCGTATTACAAGTAATTTAATCCGGTCGACCTGGGTATATGGCTGGAAATTTTAGACTTGTACGGCTGATTTTTTTTACATGACTGGTAGCGTCCTTAAACAATTCCTGGTTTTCGGGTGGTTTTGTGCCTAATAGCATTCTTAAATCTATACTGTTTGTGTCAACGTTTATGAGTTACTCCCTGTCGTGGACTGGTGGATGAGAAAAAAAGATATGAAATACTGTACTAGACAACTAAACGCACGACGCTTAAAGTAGGTAGCACAGAGATATTTTACACACTTTTATTATCTAAAAATTAAAACTTGAAGTTCCGGTGGATGTTCTTCATATGCTCAATGGGGTTGCCGTTCCTATGGACTATGAGTCTGCAACGGGCTCTCCAAGATCGGTAGACCCGGTTGACCATACTCTGGTCAACTCTGCGCCACTCCTCTTGAAGTACTTTCCACAGGCCATTTTCAGTGGTGGGCACTCGCCGGCCGATCCTCTTCTTGAGGTAACCGAAGCCGAAGAAATCCATGGGGCTGGCATCAGGAGACTTGACAGGGATGTCCCCATTCTTAATTAATTTGACACCCTTGGAAACCTTCAGTTCGGTAGCATAGGCTTGCGTTTTCTTGGCCGTGTGCGACGAAGCGGCGTCATGATGTATAAATACATTTGAGAGGCCCTCAGGGTGTAGCCTAGGGATATGCTTCGTCACGTATGGCTTCAAAACGTGGTCAATGTAGTATTGAGCGTTTATTTTTACTCTGGAGGGGACTTTTATAAGGGGCAACACTCCTCTTCCACTGATTGCTCCGACCACCATAAACGTTTTACAAAAGTTGTCGCAGTCGACGTACCAATCTTTCTGGACGTTCCAATCTGGAATTTTTCCCCCCTTGGTTACGTAGCATATTCTTCTCTTCCCCCTCTAATTTCTATTTTCGAAAAGTGCTTCGTCGAGTGACACAACAAACTCGGACCTAGGGCCTGCCAGGTGACGTTCATAGAGGGTCCTACAATTCTTCTTTCGAATGTCCTTGTGTCGCGGAGTCAATCTGTGAACACGATGTTTGCGGCGGACTTGTTTGTTAATTTTTTTAATTATGTTGCGCACTGTACTTGGAGATAGTCCAACTCTTCGAGCGATATCCTTTTGGGTCGGTGGATTTTCCTTGGACACGAACAATCGGACCTTGTTGACGATGCTGCATGATGCCTTACGAGGAGGGTATGCTTTCTTCGGGGATGGTAGTCCCTTCGCCTTCGCTTGGCGCCTCAAACCTTTTTTATTGACTATGTTACATACTGTCTTGTAACACATGTCAATTCCTTTAGCTTTCAGCTTCCTGGTTATTGCCCGGGAGCTAAATCCCCCCGTGGAAAGTCCTAAAACCATACCTTCCACTTCCGCACTGAATTTCTTAGCCATGGTGATAAGGCCCGGCTTCAACAATAGGTCATTTTAAAGCTAAGGAACCCCGCTTTAATTTTTATTTAGCGGTAATTAGCGCACGTCATTAGTGACGTCATTAAAGTATATCTGGAAGTGTGTAAAATATCTCTGTCCTCTCTGTAAAACATGCCGTTGTAGTAAGCTATGGGTCTCTCACTAAGGTTATGTTAGGTACCCATACATAAACACTTAAATACATAAAGGTCAGTTGTACATTGTGTACAGCAAACTTTTGCTTCCTGCTTGGTCTAGCAATTGTGAATGATCGATAAAATATTGAATCTCCAATTCTATTAATTTTTGCCACAGATTTTATAAAATTTAGTTAAATAACTTGGGCCAGTATCAGGGACGGGAATTCGAATTCGAATCGGAATTCAAATTGGAATTATACTCAAAAATTGCGGGTATCCGAATCGATATTGGAATCGGAAAAGTATTCACAAAGGTATTTGTATTCAAAATCGGATTCGAATAAAAACAAGGGTATTCGAATCGGTATTCGAATATTTTTTATGAATTCCGATTCCAATGAAGTATCGATTTTATTGGGTTTTATATTGCCACGTGCGAGAAAAAGTTCATGAGAAGCATTTTTTGAAAGGCGAAGTTCCGAACGGTTGGTAAACGAAAAGTGTTTGCTTGCTAATGGACAGTGAGTTGAAGCCCGTTTTTGCAAAACTTCCTGCAAACAGGATGAGATAGCTGCATAGTCTCGGTCATACAGGACTGTTAACCACTATTAACAATAAGTTAATCAAGTTTCTCACTTCTTAAATCTTGCTCTCAAGTACATTCTAGTTACGATGTGTTATCAAACAAATCGATTTACAAATACTGTTAGAAGGAACTTATCGGAAAAGTAGTTAGACAGGTTAACAAATTACTCCGATTTTTTAGAAATGTTATGGGATCACTCCTTGCTTTTCCAGTTACTCAAATATCAGCTGAGCGTGTGTTTTGTGCTCAAGTTTATAATAAATGATTTGCGTGGTAATTTTGTCTTGAAAAAACTTAATGTGTTGTGTATCGCTTATATTTTTGGGCTGAGTTTTACTTTCCCGGCCACAAAACTACCTACCACCAACCTACCACCTCATAAAGAAACACTATAATACATATGTCATTTCCACCAACCTACCACCAAACTACCACCTACCACTAACCTACCACCAACCTACCACCAACCTACCACCACAACCTACCACCAACCTACCACCACAACCTACCACCAACCTACCACCAACCTACCACCAACCTACCACCAACCTACCACCAACCTACCACCAACCTACCACCAACCTACCACCAACCTACCACCAACCTACCACCAAAACCTACCACCTACCACCCTACCATACCAACGTGCCCAACCAACATCCCCTACCAACATAAACTACAAACATACCCTACCACCGTACCCTTCCAACATACCCTACCAACATACCCTACCAACGTACCTTACCACCGTACCCTTCCAGCATACCCTATCAACGTTCCCTACCAACTTACCCTACCAACATACCCTGCCTATTGACTCTACCACCATACCCTGCCGCCATACTCTGGGTACCAATTCCTTACCCCCATAACCTACCACCAACGGATCTAGGCTTGGTGGTAGGTTGGTGGTAGGTTGGTGGTAGGTTGGTGGTAGGTTGGTGGTAGGTTGGTGGTAGGTATTTTTGTGGCCGGGAAAATAAAACTCAGCCTATTTTTGCGATTAAATTGTTCTTTTGAATAAATTTCCATTTTTTGTAAGAATATCCGAAAAGTATTTGAATCGGAATCCAAATTCAGAAAGTATTCAAATATATTGGAATCCGTATCGGAATTCAAATTTGTAAGTATTTAAAAAAAGAATTGAAATCGAAATTAGAAAGTATTCGAATCCACATTTAAATCCGTGTTTTTCCGATATCCCGTCCCTGGCCAGTATTTGGGATCAGTGTTCAACAACGTAATCTAAGTCTTGAGTGTCTAGTATTTCAAAATGGTTTGAAACATTATTTTGACACTGGCGTGTGACGCATGTTAACCAACCCAAGGAGATCCTGTTTGTTTCGTTAAATTGTCATGTTTTAGGTGGGTACAATACTGTGCCCACCTGAGTTGTACTGCGGTTCTGTAGCTTCACACCGTTTATAATAACTATAAACGGCGTAATATTAATCATCATTTATAATTTAATTTTAGGCAAGCCTGAGTACTATTGTCATTATGGCATTATACTGGGTGTGTCATATCCTTTTTCTTCCCTAGTTCATATAAGGGACGTGAAGGAAAGTCTAGACATTTTCATGATTTTGTGGGCTTTCCAGGAAGATATCCATCAGGTCCCCACATTGAGAATTGTGTGCCTGACCCATTAAAGCAGAGAGCAAGGTTGGAGAAAGGACCAACTGGAACCAAACTTCACAGGCAACTCATCTGGGCTTAAACCAAAAGTTCTAGTCTATTAGTGGGCGATTCGAATGATTTTTAGCTACCAAACCCGGTATGGGTAAGTTATTGACCTCGGAGGTCACAGCAGGGTCATGGTGTCACTAACTGAAACCAAACTTCACAGGCAGCTCTTTTGGGCTTAAACCAAAAGCTCCAGCCCATTCGCGGGCAATTCGAACAATGTTTAGGTACCAATTCCGGTGTGGGTAAGACATTGACCTCGGAGGTCACAGCAGGGTCATAGTGTCACTAACTGGAATCAAACTCGGCACACGTTTAATATGTGTCTAGTCAAAGCCCTAGTTCTAATCTGGGCCAGTTTCATCACCGTTTAGAACATGAAACCGTTATCGACGCTCTTTGACCTCTTGAGGTCAGTATCTTGGGATTTTGAGGTCATATCTCGCTGAAATTTTTTTTGCACGTTATTTAATTTTTATTCTTGCTTTTTTTGAAGTTATATTGCTAATTTTCAGTTTGAATTTTTTGGTACCCCATGAGCCCTCCCCCCTCATTTTTTGCTAACCTTGACAAGGGATATCTCCGAATCCCGTCGTCAGATTTTATTGGGGCAATGATCAAAAAGGATCTACGCATCAAGGCGCACCCTGCAGTAATTGTTTTGTTAAAATCGAACTAAGGGCATTTTATCGTAAGGATTGTGCGGTGTCCTTCATCTTCATAACTCAAAATTTGCGGCGTCAGGACCTAAAAATGTGAGGCAAGATTGTGACAAGGAAAAAATATTATGTTTATTGCAACTCGTTAAAAAATTTAAAAATTTTCATACATTTTCCCTTCTGGTTCCTCAAGCCACAATGTTTGACTTGGGAAGTCATTGTTAGACTCAACTGAATCCTCACAATATTTCACAAGTACACCAGACCGTCCATCAATAACTGCTAGACAGAAATTCCACATTTTCACCGAATTTGCTTCTGAAAATGAATTTCTCCAACTTCGATGCCTCGATCTCACTCTCGCTTTAATGGTTCAGGCCCATAATTCTCAATTTAGGGACTTATTGTTGCGTAGCTTTTGGAAAGTCTACAAAATTTTCTAACGTCTAAAATCCCGGAAATATTCCGACGTTTCCTCACGGTTTTGATTATGGTATCCACAGTTTTTACCAATGTCGATGAAACAAACTTTGAAAAATAAGGAACATACATATATTCTTGAAAAGAGCAGGATCAAACATTTTTCATCGCCTCCCCGAAGATGAAAGACGCCTTGCACATGATATTTTAGTATGACTGCAAGATCTTTTATTGACGTATTCCTTGGATAACAAAAATAATTATTAGTGTTTAAACTAGAATAGCGTGACTTGGGGTTAGAGCTTCTGTTGGGGACAAAATTCCTGTCCCGTCCCCGTCCCGTCCCGATATTTTTTCAAAACCTTTGTCCCCAGTCCCGTCCCCAAAAATTTAAAAACACGTTGTCCCCGGTCCCGTCCCGATAGTCGGGACATGGGGACAAAAAACTTGTCCCCGTCCTGCCCCCAAAACAAAAAAAAAACCGTCCCGTCCCCAAAATTTTTAAAAAAAACGTCCCGTCCCGAATATAATCGGGAAAACTTTTTCTGTCCCCGTCCCGAATATAATTGGGACAATTTTTTTTGTCCCCGGCCCTTCCCGAAAACGACATGGGGACAGTTATTTTGTCCCCGGGGACGTCCCGTCCAGGTCCGTCCAGTGTCCCGACGGGACGTCCCCGGCAGAAGCTCTGCTTGGGGTATGTAAACCGGCGTGACAGGCGTGGGGATGGTAAAAATACAGTTTTCAGCGTGGCATATTAAAATGAGAGGTCCCTTGTCCCTTACTATCAAAAACTAGGAGCAAACGTCGAAGTGACGTCAAAACTCCAAAAGTGAGCGAAATGTGCAGGTTGTAGTTCTGAGCCAGCAATAGCTGTCTGTGCAGTGCTAGTTAGTAAATATATTCTGGCAATCAGATATACCGGATATTTGAATATTTTATGGAAATGCTGATTGAACTTGAACTGGAAGAAATACTTTGCCCGAGAGATTGGATACTCATACGCTTGCGCAGAGTTGTCAGCCATCCCTTACTTTGGGTCAGGGTTCTACAGTCTTGGACTCAGGGGAAAGACTGAGTGGGTAGATCATAGGACTGACTGAAGACTGCGACTGACTGGGACTGATACAGAGTCCTATTTTTTAAGACTGAGACTGACTGAGACTGATGAAATTCATAGCCAAAACTGACTGGGACTGATATGAGCACTGCTAATGAGCTCAAGCATGTGCAAGAGTGCAAGTACTGAACTGAGCTTTAAGAATCGCATGGACAAATCAAAGTGGCAGGGTATTTCCGATACGTTTCATTAAATTAATTTTTATCATTGGTCTCTTCTTTCCAGCTATACTATGGCTTCCATCTGTCGTTATTGTTTAACAAAGATATTGTGTTAGATGGCCCGTACTCGCACCACATTGTACAATCGCTTGGGTAATTGAGTTCCCACGTTCTGGTGCATTATTCATAATAAATAATGATAAATTACAATTAGAGGGACAACGTTAAAATTATAACTCTATAAGTGCAGTATCAGTGTATGTAATGAACTGATGTGACTGACTTTTAATAAGGCCAAAATTTGATTACATATTCAAAAATGAAATATTAATTCAAACTTATTCTGATATGTGAAACTGAATTATATCCTTCTGATGTAATCATGCTTCGCAGACCATTCTGTTCCTGAAGTATTCAACTTACAATTAGTTGTCGTATATTGTAAATGTTTACTGGAAATCTGTTTGAATTTGCTACAAAGAGAGCCAAATTATTTTTTGAAGGTTTATTACATTATAAGTAATTCTATCATTTCATTTTTCCAAATAACCACCATCACTTGTCCCTTTCATGACCTCTATATTGAATTCTTGTACCGAACGGTTATTTTTCCAAATTACTAAACCTACACCAATTTAACTGCAATAGATAGGTTGGAAAATTATAAACTAATTTCAATTAGTGGGGATTTTCTTTCTGGGTGTATTGGAACATAGTTGTCGAAATTGAACGTTTTCAACGTTATGCAAGCTCTGGCAGTCTTAAATACATTAATATGCATTTGTGGACTGACTGAGACTTTTGGCAAGGACTTTTAGCAGGACTGAGACTGATAGGGACTGATAGATCTGGGATACAAAACTGACTGGGACTGATTGGCAGAATGAGACGTGGGACTGATGGAGGACTCGGACTGATCAAACCAAAGACTGTAGAACCCTGCTTTGGGTGAGAAACAAGGTGTACTTATACTTCTTACACTTATATCCATACAGTTAATTCACAGGGAACCTGTAATAAGATAAAGCAAAGGTGTCCGCCTATCCTACATATAGGCCTATTTGTAGGCTAATTATAGGGTGCGAGGATTTTATTAAAGAGGCTTGTAGGTAAAATAGGGTGCAAGAATATACACTGCAAACCTAGCCTACAAAATAGGTAGGCTCAGCCGTCATAAAATTATAGGCATATATGTAGGCTATTGAAGCACATCATTTTCATTTAATGGTATATCCCAGCCACTCGAAATGTATAGGATCCTACATGTAAAATCTATAGGATAAAAGTATCAGATCTGCGGACGATATCTCAAACGATTTTCTTACAGGATCCTATACTATCCCATAGTTACTAATCCCAACCTCGCATGGGATTTTCTCTAGCTTGTCCTATAGTTGAAAATTTATTATTATCTTATGCGCTTCTCTACTTCTACTCCATTTTCCTCCAAAATTAAAACTACATAACCATCTTTACTACAGTTAGCTTAATTTTTAGACAATTGTAAATATTCTAAATATTTACAATTGTCTAAACAATTAAGCTAACTGCCATTAACGTTTTCATACATATACATTTCCTCAAATTGTCAATAGTAATACACCCTACACTGCAGTTCTATGTAGAAATAACATGTAACACTAGAAAATAAAATTGCAGCCACAAGTAAATAATTTCACGTATAAATTGAAAAAAAGAACAATAACAATCACACACTGGTTATATTTTCCGCTTGTCTTACTATTACTAATTGTAAGTTAAAATTGAAACAATCTAAAGAACAGGTAAGTCGATTTGGTGTTCATCACAACCAAAGAACACGTGAATGACAACTGCTGTTGATTAAGTATGGCGAATTTGGCGGTTATAATATATGTCTTGTACAAACGATGAGGAGCGCAGAATCCTTGTCAAAGCAAGTACAGGATTTTTCTAAAAATGTCCTATGGTACCCGAAACCATAGGATTTTTCTGAAAATGTCCTATAGAACTCGAACTTGCTGGATATGCGGCACCCAACTTATAGGATTTCTTTAAAAACTTCCAATGGTACCCTCAGCTTATGGGATTTTTCTGAAAACTTCCTATGGTACTATATCTTATAAGAATCGCGTGCCAGTTTCTGACGAGCTGAATGATTTCTATAAGATCCTATATGGCTTGTGGGATTTCTGGTACATTTTCTCACAGAAATTGCATCCTATAGGAATCCCATACAGTTTGAAGTGACTGGGATGGAACGGGCAAAATGAAAATTAAAGAATAATCCGCGACTGGTACTTGCAGATTGTATACCACTGAAATAAATAATTATTGCGTTTGTAATAAAGCTGACTTTGGAAATGTTTCTTGCGGTATTTAATTTGTGAAATCTTAAGTATGACATCCCTTTTGACCAACGTTGTAAAATTTGGGCACTATTTCCGGCGCAATCCAAAGCGAGGTCGACACTGTTCCGCTCTTAGGAACTTTGACCAAGGTGACTAAACTATTTTATTCCGATTCCATTGACTTGAGACATTGTTTTTAATTAGAGTGGAATGCTCTTAAATAGTCTGTCAGTAACGAAAAGCATAGGGAATGGTGTAGTATTTGTTGATCTAATTTGTCAATGAAATGTAGGCAAATATGTAGGCTTGGTGCTCCCCATATAGGAAGGATGTAGGATAGGCTGGCCTATTCGGCGGTTAAAATGTAGGCATATACATATGTAGGCCCGGTTCAAATTTTATAAATTTTAAGAATATAGGATAGGCTGAGTCATTTGGACACCTTTGAGATAAAGTCTTAAAAAAAGTGTGGTAAATGATTTTAATGATTTTTTCAAAACTTTCAAACTTTTTTTCAAAAATTTGAATGAATTTTTAAACATTTTCATAATTATTCAAATATACCGCGGAGGCATTTATTGTGTACTCCCTTGCAAAAATTCGATGATATTGTGCCAACCAGATTGATAATTATTATAATTTTTTCAAAATTTTGAGACTTTAAAAATAATTTTGAGTGAATTTTCAAAACTTTCAAAATTACTCAAATATACCGAAAAGGATCTACCATGCACGAATCAAGAAACAGAACCGAAATCGGTTATATCGTTCACGAGATACTTTTTTTGTTTTTCCCCCAAAAAAAAACGAAAGTTGCCCGTGTGTTGGATACTATGCACATTTCAGTGCAACTTTCACCACACACCGTGTTATTTGTGTGCCCTTTATTAGTCTACCAAAAATGGTTAAATTTTATTGACATGGTGACTTTATCTTATTACAGGTTCCCTGTGAATTTTACTGTATAGATAAGTATAAGTGTAAGAACACCTTGTTTCTCACCCAAAGTAAGGGATGCCTGACAACTCTGCGCAAGCGTATGAGTATTTAATCTCTCGGGCAAAGTATTTCTTCCAGTTCAAGTTCAATCAGCATTTCCATAAAATATTCAAATATCAGGTATATCTGATTGCCAGAATATATTTACTAATTAGGAATGTATTACATTTACTAGAGTTTTAACGTGGAATTTCACTGAGAACTGAAAGAATATTCTCCATTATGTATTTGTCCTTCCCCATTGTACTTGGCAGTGAGATGCTTAAAGAAACCCCCTGCTGCATGTTCATTAACCAGGAGAATGGCAGTGAGATTCCCTGAAAACTCACTGCCAGAGTTTAGACATTTGTCAACTATTCTGGCATATATTCTTCTGTTTTAATTCAAGCCTATGATTGTAGTTTAATCTTTATTACGTCTTATTTGGAAAAATATATCCCAAATATTTTATCTTCAGGACAACACAGTCCCTACAGAAACAATATCATTCCAGTGAACACTGCTGATGCACAAAATCAAGGCAGTGTTCGAATTTGAAAAATGAAAATTCAAATGTTGGGTAAATGTCTGGATGTGTCTCCAAGGTATATATTGTATATAAATACAAACATATATAGGCACAACAGCGACCCTAAAAGTAATAAACACGTAGTAACATTACACGTAGATATTTTTAACAGCTTAATAGTTATAACAAGAATTTTGGATTGCTATAAATTAATATTTCAGTCAAACGCAACGCGATCATGGTCAGCTACTAATAACAGTAAAGCTCTGTAAAATTGAATGCTGTTCCTCTCTATGGTGATAAAACGAATATTTCTCTACAGCGATTCATTAGCAAGTTTTTCTCATGAGTTAACGTAATTATTAATTTAAATTAAACCATAAACACACCCAACAGTACATACATTCATGCTTGTGATGAACCTTTGAAAAGCGTCAATCGTGATTACAGTTTATAGATGCTGACTTTGTTGTGGACGTAAGGGAGCTTGAGCATCTGGTTGAGTTCTGCTTTCCCGGCCATAAAATTAGCTTCCACATTCCACTTGACATTCCATCAAAATTTGACGAAGATCTTCCACTTGACCTTCCACAAAAATGTATCTTCCACCTGTCATTTCCGAGTCAGTCGGAAAAACCAATGTAGTAATAACAGCTCCAAGTTCTGGCATAATTTTATGTATAGAAATAATAATTTATTAGCAGTATTTTATTAAACTTTTATTAAAAATCGATATAGAGGTAAATGTATCAAATGAGCTCTTTTGAAGTGTTTTTCAGAGGGTTGATTTTTACTGCAGCCCTTAGCTATGACATTATGTTACGCCTATCAAAATCCAGCCTTCTGGTTTGTTTTGATTTTGTAATAGAAAGTGACTATATAATGTCACACGTCATTTTTAGATCACGTCACCTTAAAATACTCAAGTGCGTTCTCCTCCGTGTTAAATGTACGGATGAAATCGGTGAAACCTACGTAAACAACCCAAAATTTACCCAAGACAGCCATTTTCAAATAAGTGGGTACGAAGAAAAATGCGCTTCAGTCTGGCAGTAATTCAGGCGCGTGGCTACAGAGAGCAATATAGTATTTTCAGATAGTTCTTTGTCACTTCCAAAGTCTCAGACAACAGGGGGCTATATGGGGGCCCAGATGGAAGGTGGAAAGTTTGGTGCGAACATCAAGTGAAAGTTTGATGGAAGGATAGTTGGAAGTCTGGTGGAAGTTACATATTTAATATAATGTTGATATATGGTTGAGGTAAAGGTGGGCGGTATTTTGTGGCCGGTAAAATAGAACCTAACTGAGCATCTCCCCGCAGAACATGAGAAACTTTTCCAATTACAATTAGACACAGATAATGATCGCGTTGCTTTTAGTTGAAACATTTATAGGAATCCAAAATTCTTATAAATGTTAAATTGTTAAAATGTCTACGTGGAATGTATCTAACTTGTTTATTACTTTTACGTAATTACCTATATCTTATATGAATGCAAAAAGCAACTCTGCCTATAAAATGTTTTGCTTGTACATATTTTAATTTGTACATGAATAAATACTCTGTCTATTGTTAGAGAAAGTAAGCATGGAATGAAAATTCCAAATGATAAATCCCAGCACCTGCATCTTGTGCCAGATAAGAAATCTTGACGTCTCCCAGAAGTCATAGTGACCCTTCAGGTCGTTCGGGTATTACCTTGATTAATCCGCTGCCGTTGTTTTACATGCTCGTTGTAACTACTCGTGTTTCCCCGACTTCTACTTCGAGTACCTGATGACAGTTCCCCTTCAGGAATAACCAAATTATTTGACTTCACCTATTGACAAGATTTAGAGAGACTTTCTGTCACTGTACTATAAATATTTTCCAACAGAAATATTGACTGAATATGAAAATCGTTCTCTTCACACTTAAAATGCACCCGTTGTAATCGTAGGATGAACTTTTATTTTCAATGGGATCATCAGCCGAATTTCGAACTGCCTGAAGAGACCAACAAGTACCTTTGGGTACTTGCTGACTTGCACTTGGCTGTGGAATATTTTGTACCTTCACATGTCGGGTATGCATATAGGCTTCATAGAGACCAGCAGTATATTCGAAACTTCGAAGATGTGTTTTTACTGAAAACAGAAGACAGAATTATTACAGACTTGATGAACTGAAATTATTCGCCCCTGCAGGGATTTTTCAAAAACATATTTCTTTAAATATTTTTGTTTTTTGTTCAACAAAACAAGGGATTATAATTTCAAAAACGGCTTTTTTAAAAACAAAATCAGGAATTTTTCAGGTTGTTTGTTTAATCAAATCATGGATCGTCCCTTGAACAGCTGTTTTTTAAAAAAAACTTCAACAACAGGGACTTGATTTGTAGAAACAGGGATTTGGGGTAATATTTTGTTTTTTAATCAACAAAATCAAGGATCGTCACTTGAAAATCAGGGATTTCCGCACTGAATCAGGGACAGTTGAAAATCCCTGGTAAAATGCAGAAATCGGACCCCTGCACGGAAACTACAAGTACTGTTTCAATGATAGATGAAGATATTGAAGTTGCTGGTTCATTGAATAAGTCAGACTTGGCTTGACTGTAAGTATTTATAAGTATTTTCGACAAAATCAAAAATCCTTGAACCATCTATTCATGGATTCAAGAAGCAAATTTGAACTCCCCAATCTTAAGATAGTTTCTAACAATAAGTGGTGTGTTAAGGGGTGGATTAATAAAATATTTTGTACCCTGGCTCTAAGCCTTAAAATGACTTTGTGGGCCTTTCCACTTGCAACCTGAGGGTCTTCGATAATTGGTTTTAACCCTGTCCCTAAATTTTTTACTCTGGCTGGCCAGGGTGGACCACCCCGTAAATCCACCCCTGGTTGTGTTCTATAAAGTTTGTCTTGCTATAAGTCATTTCGTGTAAAAGTAAACGAACAAAAACTTCGAAATCATAATCAGAAAGTTGAATTATTGCATGGAAAATAGAATTTATTATTATTGTTACACAATATTCCGTAAACCATTAGTAGTAGTATTTTAGGGGTATCCTTTTTAATACCAAGACTGATTTTAGTGGACTATATCTTGCCATTCTGTAGTTCCAGGCAGATTTTTACAGAAGCATTGTTTCTAAAGAATATTCACAGCAGAAATGTGAGGTCTTTATTAAGCATAGTTTTAAGGATGAATGTGGCCGGTTCAAATCTTAGGAAATACTATTGCTTGTGTTTATATTTTCTTAAGCGAGGTCCAATACGTTTTGACAGTCCAAAGCCAGAAATTATTGTAACCAGTAATCTCACTAATAATAGTAGTTTATGTAGCACTTTTATTAGTAGTTTATCACTAACAGTAGTAATTTCATTACCATGTCGTTTGAAAAATTAAACAGAGATGATTGTATGTAAATTGTATTTTACTGAATTGATTTTCAGAAATTAACAATGTCCAACATTTTGTGGTCTGGAGAAAGTAAGTGAAATAATCTCACTTACTTTCTCTAGACCATAGACTCAAGTATTCAAAAGCGCAACCTTCATATATGTATATGTACTATTACATCTATGCGCATTTTTGTAATTCAGACATTTTTCATAATTATTATGAATCTTCGAGATGAATAGCTCTAGGATATTTTCAAGTCAATTCCCCCATGTCGTTTTGCAAATCTTTTTCAAGATTTTTTAAAAATTTGATTAAAATTCTGCTTCGAAATTTTGGTCACAGCGTCTAGAAATGTGTGGCAAATTCACTTTTTTGGAAATAATAAGATTTTCAAAGTTTAAGATTGCTGATTCCCGTCCACATTTTTTCCAAATATATTTTGGCAATGGATTGTAGGAAATTTTGTTGATTTTCAGGAAGCTATCACACAAGGTCCCCACCTTTTGTGGGTATGACCCGTAGGAATACAGAGTAAGGTTGGAGTCGTTCATTTCAGGATCAAAGATGCAGAAAAAGAGAGTTTCTGAACTTGCCATTTTTGCATTGACTATCTTCCTTTCAAAATTTTTTTTTCGAAATACAGGGTATGTAGTATATTTCAAGGGGATTCATTTGATCCTAAAATCACCTTTCGAAGTAAAAAATTGCGCCAGTGCAGTGGGAAACAAACCTCTTGAACGAAGTTTATCCTTATTTTGTAAAGCAGTTCAAACACACAAACCTAAGTGTCTCAGTTCCTGAGACCACAATAATTATTTTGAAAAATTGATTCGAACAAGTCACAACATCTCGGGGATGAGTTCAATTCCAACCAAAAGTCTGATGTTAAGATATAGCAAGACGAGATTCTATCATACTTCTGATTCGAATTTTTGATTCTTGTGTAGAATTTCCTGCTGGTACGAAAAACTGAAATCTCTCTTTATTATCCAACAGGCGACTAATTAGTGCTTACAAACCAGGGTTGGTTTGGTTTAAACCAAACGGTTTTTTTATAAAAACCAATGGTTTAAACCAAACACCTAAAATTTTAATATTTTCAATCCAAAACGCTTATATTTCGTTGTGCACAAAACTTGTGCAGTTACTGTGATATTGTGTAGTTAAACTTTAGTGAAGTAAATAATACTATTAGCTTTTAGTCTTGTACATTTAGAAATTCGGAATCGTTTGTAAAATGAAAAATACCAAACTTGTGTTTATGCTGCAAAGTTATCATTAAAATTATATGCAAATTATTAAATATTTAATGCTTTGTGATACTTACTGAGTTTGGGAAATAAGTAAATTTGTTCAAATTCACATGTTTTTGCATATTAATGAATGTTTTGGATTGAAAATTTGTTTAAACCAAAAAAACCTGGTTGTTTGGTTTTTTTGAAAAAAAACCCCGACCCTGTTACAAACTAATTATTTTGTACTAATGAAAGGGAGGACGTCTAAATAAATAACGCTAAAAAGCGAAATAACTTGCACGATTAAAAGAATAATAATTACTATTAACGACCGTAAACTCAAGTTGATTGGAGGATCTTCTTCCAGGAATTCTATTTAATGGTTTAGAAGAGCTTTGTAATGCAGGCTGCTTACTTTAGTAGGGTTGAATACTTGTAATTTATTTTGTACCCCATATGCACTAGTAATACGATCGTGGATATTACTAGATTTTATGTAATTATATGTTTTGCTTCAAGACCCCTGCCACTTCTTCCTTCCTTCGGGGAGTCCTCCCAGATTTGTGTAACATGATCTCAGTCATCCTTCATATTTCATCTTATATTAAAATAAAATAAAATTGCATGACGTTCTTATAAAAACATTGATTTGTCTAAGATTTTAGAACTTGGGGATTGGGGCTGGCTGTGCATAAAACTTATCCGTCAATAGGACACATTTTTTATGACACGGGCAAACAATGTTTTGGGCTGGTGAGGCCTACCAGCATCAGCAGCTGCATCCATAGTGATTAGTGATGATTCTTGTAACTTTGACCTGGAATAACTCGGTTGCTAATAAAAATAACTAAAATATAGAAGTTATAAGCTGGTACATATCAAAGCCGTAGTTTAGAGGGAAGTATATTCTAAGAACTCTGCATTTCTCCATCTTCCCAAAAGAACAGAATGCAAACCACAGCCCGAGTGCCATGCCATGTACTTACAGTGGACTGAAAAAAGATTGTTCGATTGGACAATTTTAAAGAAATTATTATTTTTCTGACATACAAACTCCATAAATAGAGTAGCATTGCTAACAGCTATGATAAAACCCTCTATTGGAGTAAATTTTCGCATCAATAACCAGAATTATTTCAACAGTTACGTCAGCTGGTACAAAAAACAAAACTAACTGAGTGACAAAAGATTGTTCGATTCATTGGATTTTTATGTTTAGTGACGAGTAGCTCTTCCATTAGCTTTAAAAACTCATAAATACAGTTCGGAACGGAATACACGAGCTTTTCGGTTTTGATAGATGGTATTAGCTGCCCATTCTTCATGTAGAGCTTCCATCAGCTCATGTTTAATCTTCGGAGGTTGGTCCCTATTGTGGACATGTTAATTTTCAGTTTTGTCGCCGACGAACGCAAATTTTCGGGCAGGATATTTTTGTACACTTCTGCAGTCATTGTGCTGGGCACCTCCACTAAATTCCCTACCCGACGAGACGAAAAGCAACCCCAAACCATTACGGAGTCTAAAAGTATCTACAGATAGGTTGAAGTTTGAATTTACGACGATTAATTCTAAAAGAAAACCTCATTACGTACCACCGTCGTGCTAACGGTGAATTTGACGCTGTCGGCCCAAAATTCCTCTCCTGGCTGTCTCCACACCTTTTGTGCTCCCTTGGTTCCAAACTGACAAAATTTAGTTTCATCTGACATCAAAATATTACGCAAGTCTTTATGAATATATTTTGCGTGACATTGTGCTGGTCAAAGTCGATGTATCCTGGCCTTCTGGCTGATCAGTGATTTTTTCCGGGCACTACGGCCATAAATTTTGACCTCCTGGGTCCTTCTATTAACTGTACGATCACAAATATTTACTCTTTTCGTCCGTTTGACTTCCTTCGTCAGCTCTGAAAGGCCTTTCTTCCAATTTTTTAACGCAGATTTTTCAATTAGCTGGCCGATTTTTCACGGTGTTTTCGCTGGTTGGCCATATATTCGTGCAGTGGTTGTAGATACAACCTTCCTACAGCGGTTTATGACCTCTTAGACTGTGTTCCACTTAGTGTATAAATTTTATGCAATTATTGCGATGGGAGCTCCATCATTAAACCACCTTACAATTAGGTCCTGGTAGTCAGGCGACAGATCTTTACCCCGCGGCATTAAATTCACTTGATAATTACCGCAGACGTATTTTACAATTAAAACAATAATTAAAAGAGATACTACACACGTGGAAACAAAATACTGTACCTTTGAAGTGTATTTTGTGCAGACCGAACAATCTTTTGTCCAAAAAATTTGTCGGTCTAATCACTCTTTCTCCAAAAATAAGGGCTAACATTTCATTTAATTTCAACGTTTGGCTATTTGGTAGAGGTAGAAAAGTGAGGACTTTCATTTAAAATTATTTACCATACAGAAATATTTCAATGGTTGTTATGTTTGCCCTGGGTAAGAAAGTATGACATCTATCGAACAATCTTTTGTCAGTCCACTGTATGTATGTACACATATACTTATATGTAAAGTTATTAAAACAAGGAAAGTACAACTTTTACTGTCCAAGTAAACTATTTACCCATTCATATGATCAAAAAAACCAAATAAAAACATGTTTTTGATTCCAAAAACAAAAACATAAAAAGTTAGTTGAAACTGCTTCCTCAATATGTTTATGGTATTTAAGGACTATTTAAGTGACCAGAGAAGGAAGTCTGCTTCCGCAAAAAAGTATACTCGCTAATTGTATGTTGTAAGTTTAGAACTGTCTAGCTGTCTCGTCTTTTGCAACAATACATTCCATTCCTTGCTTACTTCCAACGTAATTACACACATAACATCAACTGATACGCAATGAATACCGGTTTGGGTAAGTGTTAAGCGGCAGGAAACTTGAAGTGCGTCGATAAAAATTTACTCGATTTTATTTTAGAGCTGATTTGCCCTGAATTAGATACAATAAGCCGTTACGTTGATGACAACGAGAAGGTACAGTTTTTTCATTTACAATAATTTTAGCGCGGCTTAGGAAATGACAAGTTAGCAGTTAGCCTAAGACTAATAATTGTTGTTGGGTGAGTTCTCACACCGTTATATGAAAATGTTATCCTACTGAAGTACTAAAAACTTGACAATAGTAATAATAATTATAAATCAGATAGTAAATTCGAAAATGTTCTCCATACGCCGACCACTTCAATATTCTTTTAAATACATAAAGGTAAGTAAATAATATTCAACTGATTATTTAAAGAATTACTAACATGTAAGTAGTACTATTTGACATGATAAGAAATATAAGTTGAAATATATATTAACAGACCTTACAACTTGGATGAATGGTCAATAAGAAGGGCAACAATCCGTGTCGAACACACCATTTCTGAATATTTTAACGTAACAATGGCTCAGTTCTAGCAGAACAACACTAATTTCTTAGAACGTTTCGCAACACAATGTAGGTGTATACTAAAATATTTAAGAGTAACGTAAGGCATATAAAAACGGCATAAATTATTAAACTCAAATCGAACAACAATGGTTTTTGCAGAATATTAACAATAATAAAAAAAATTACAACGTCCATGGATATGAGGTAGGTGTGATGTAAGCATAACTTCTATACATTTGCTTGAAACCGACTCTCACGTCCTTACAGAAATCAGTTATAATTCAATATTTTACATAAGGTAAAACATGCGAATAAAAATTATGTATAGCGTTACAACAAAACATTGTTAAATTATCTAAAACGTTGTTTAAAATGAAAGGAAAGCGTAGATTGTTATGTAATAAATATGCTGAAGTTTGTGGATACTGAAAGCTCTCATTCAATGTATTCCACGAAGACCATTTCCTTATTCTAAAAAAAAACAAAATCTTAGTTCCTTCAAAAACAATAAACGATAATAAGTACATGTTTTGAATCAGCTCCAGCCATTACCATCATCATCTGAACTTCCATTTTCCCGATAATTCTTTGACGCTTTTCCTCCATGACGGGTACGACGACGACGACCATTCACTGCAAGTACAAAAACGGCCATTTTAATTACTGCACAGGAACATCAAATTGAAAGATTGTAAAGAAATGTGCAATAATTAATTCATTCAAACTAGAAAACCTTGAAAATAATTGTAGGAAACAGCAATGAAAAATAAATTGAAAAATTAAGAAGAACTGACATTTTCCACAGTGCTTGTACTCGCTTGCTTCTGAGTGTTCGTCGTCTGTTTCAAAGAGCCGCTTTGTTACTTTAGGCTTCCTACTGGAGCGCCTTAAATTATTAGGCGGTGAAGGGGAAGCTTCTTCTCCTTCAAACTCTGACTCCTCTTCTTCAGATCCTTCCTCATAGTTACTATCATCAGCCTCACGCTTTAAATTAGGCATTGTAACCTCCTCACTCTCGTCCCCGTCTACATTAGAATTTCCTTCCTCACGGTCTTCATTCCCTTCACTCTCATGACCATTCTGGTGTCCAATTCCATTAACATTTTCTTTTTCTTCTTCTTCTTCATCAAATTCGTCAGAGTCGTAGTCACGCAAAACTCGCTTTGGTCTTTGTCTCAAATTATGACCTGTGTTCCTATCTGGGGAAGATGACTCCTCGCGGGATGACTTACATTTATTTCGTAACTGATAACGTCCTCCTTGCTCATTGTCCGACTCAGGATTGGGCTCTTCCTTAAATAACTTCTGATTGGGACTACCACCATTCACTGAACCATTACTTCTGGTTTGAGGGGGAGATCTAGTTATTCTAGGAGTCCTTTCTGCGGTTGGTATGTGATCAGTACTTTCCCCAGAGGATATCCTCCTCCGCTTGCGATTATTTCGACTAGAAGTAGGCACGGACTCATTTTTGTTATCATGGTCAGTAGAGGCACTGCCAGCACTACCACTTAAACTGGAATTAGTTCTTCTGTTCCTACTACTTGTGCTACTCGCATCACCCTTTTGACTATTATTAGTTTTCCGTAACTTCGGTTTTGGTTCAGAACGGCTACTGGTACTAGAGGATGCTCTATCCGATAAAGTGTTGTTTTTGGGTGGCGACAATGTATCGGTGGATTTGGTTCTAATAAATCGATGCCTAGCGGCTGCATCTCTCATTAATCTTTTTCTAGGTGACACTAATGGTCCATTTCTTGTAGCCATTGGGGACAAATTACGAATAGCAAAATTAGTTTTTCTAGGCGAGGAGGAAGACGAAGGAACCGCTTTAGTAGGAGTACTAATTACATTGCTACGTGTTGTCCGGTGAGGCCGGGAGCTTCGTAAAGTTTTGTTTGGTGTACGTAAACTCTGTGGCCGTGTTCGATTTCGTCTTCTTTTTGCATCATAATCGGACAGGATTTTCTTCACATTGGCTTCGTAAAACTGCTTCAGACGACATGTCATTAACCGAATTGGTGAGTGCAAGTCCGTGTTATATCGGCGTGAATTTTCAAAAATTAATAACATATCTTTGTCAAACTCGTGAGGGTCACTGTAATTGGAACCAGCTAGATCCTCTTTAATGGAATTCAAACACATGGGTGTGTCGACAACGGAAGTGTAATCTGGATATTTCACAGTATCAACAGGATGGCGGAAGTGCATTGCATCCGATTTGCTCCAAATAATTTGGAGCAGATCCTTGCACCTCCTCTGCCAAGGTGTGGAAGACTCATCACTATCAGACACACGCCTTCTATTCTTCACTTTCGGTACCTATAATAATCATAATTGATTAAGTAACTGCAGATAATGTAATGATTTGCAAACGTGTAATTTATTCCTGATGTCGTGGGGTAAGAGGATTTCAACAACTAAATATCTATAATGTTTCTTAAAAAGGCTGGAGTACCAACTTACCCTTTTTCTCAGTCGGCTTGCACACGAAATGTGTGATTCTTCACTGGACGGACCAGGTACAGAACCGTCTGATGGGCCATCTGGCGATGGCCTGTCGGATGGTCTCACCACAGGTTTCAAAGTCTTTAATTTTTTTGGTGGGGCCTGCGGACTTTGATTGTATTGATCCACTAACCGGCGGTATGATTCACTCACCGTCCTCTCATTCATTTCGTCATTACTGAAACAGAGTAAAATTAAAAACATGTACATTAAAATCTTCACATGCTGATACATTACAAATTGTAACACTGGATCAAGACTTTTATCTTACTCCACGATTTCACGAAGGAGGCTGCTAATGATTTTGGCATGTCTGACAATATCTGACCCAGGCTCATTAAACTTCTCAGCGTTAATGGCAATATGTTCTATGTCCGTAAGAATAGCTTGGGAACGTCGATAAAACAAATTATCAAGTCTGGACTTGATTGTGTTCAGATCTATAAGATACTCAATTTGAAAAGCGTAGTCGGGGTAGAGATTGAGATCTACGGGAGTTAAAAATGCTTCAGCTACAGAAAGATCCATCACACATGCCACCAGGCTGGAGATTCGCTGACATTCCGCATCTTGGTGACCGTGAGGCTCCCAATCTTCCGGTCGGACTTCATACAAGCCGTTACGAAGATCTTCGTCCGACGCTGGGATTCCCTCTTTCATTTCAGTGGGTATAGCTGAAATTATAAAAATAACAACAGTGAAGTTTCAACAACCACACACAACATTAAGGCATAAATAAGCAATAAAAACACTAACCGAAATCATCAGTGATTATTTCCATATCCCATGGGCTTAGCTGTTCATCGTCTTGTTCATCCCCGTCCCATTTTATCCAATAGGACAAAAAGTTAGAGTCCGAAAATTCAGTATTGCAAGGCTCCTTTCTAGAGACTGTTCCTAGCCACCACGTTCTATCCATCATACATCTAAATCTAATGGGAAAATTTTTCAAATTTATTCGAAAATTTATACGCATCCTGAGCTAATTACGCACTGGAAGTTTAAGCAACAATTATCAGCCAAATAGCCTACCTATCTCCGACATTCCATCGGTGCCGTACAGATTTATCATAGATTTGACGTAGCACGAAGAAATCCACCACAGACGGCATATCATGATAGCGAACAGTAAAGGAACCTCCCAGGTTTTCACCTGTTTCCCAATCCGTCCGTTCTAGCGTGAGGACAACTAAGCGAGGGGGAGCTATCTCAAATTTTATACTGACTACTCGTACAGAGATCTCCGGCTTTCAATCAATAAAACCAAATTAACCTTCATAAAAATCGTTCACAGAATTTGGAAGGATTGACTGTGAAGTCAGTCCTACTAAACATGAATAATAACAAAAATATTCATGATGTACAATTACCGGTAAATCTGGAATTTGATTGTAGGGCAGCAGCTTCTTCATTTTCTTACTCACATCGTAAATACTTTGATTTTCAACTTGATTAACATATAGTTCGTGTCCTTGCCTGTACAGTAAGTCGTAGTTTTGGTTAAAAACAATTTAAGACATCATCAAATTACTAGAAGTAAAAATTAGGGAAAATTGGAGTATACTGACCTAAAGTACACCAAATCATCCCCCAGCTGAGGAAAATATGGACTTCTTTTTGGCATCACTTCTGAGAGCCAATCTGGGGGACGAAACTGTTCAGGAATTTCATCTAAGCCGCCCACATCGGCAACAACACGTTTCTAGAAATGTGGATAAATAATTGATCTTATGACAACTGACTTGGACTCAGACTATAAAATGACACATATATAATATAACATAATCATATTCGTTCACTGATACTACAGCAACCAACATTTGATATTAAATAATGAGTAATCGAGTCCGCTTTCACAACAAATGCAGGACCAAGCTAAAATTTATTTGTGACTTTTAACGGACACACAAAGTACCTTTTTAGGTTTTGCTCGACTAGTTGTTCCAGGCTCCGTTTTGACTTCAACTTTCACGACTGCCGATGAAGGTCCAGCTCGAGGAACACTGTCTTCAGAGTCTGAGTCCACTCGCTCTACTTTCTTCCGCTTCCTCTTATTCGCGCTGCTACCACTTGTTCTATGTGGCGAACTAGAGGGATGCCGACGGGAACGTTTCACTTTGGATTTTGACTCTCGATCGTTATTTCTAGTTTGCCAATCAGAATCGGATTCTTCCGACGTTTCACTAGAAGATGGTTCGGACATATCTTGAACAGTTGAGTCGGAGTCAGTGGATGATGGGATATTGTCAACGTTTTCGGGATCACTCTCACGACCATGTTGATCTAAAAGACGACGAACATTGTAGCGAACTCGTCTTGGTTGACGAGCCCGTGGTTGCTGGGACCTCGGGGCAACGGAATTGCTAGGTCTAATCATCCTCCTGGGGGAACCTTGACTGTACGAAATTTCTTGCTGCGGAGGATTCGGCCGTGCAACTCCTTCATCCTCATCCATGTTATGGTCTCCAGGCTCAACAGCTCGGAAATATGCCTGAAAACGGTTGTAGATTTAATGAATACAAAAAACAACGAAAAGAGCTACGATAAGAAAACAACTTTTAACCAGTACAACATTCATGAAATGAAGGAGGCTAGTGCAATGGTTAAAAATAAACAACAACTGACTAAATGTGCATCTTACGGGCTCAACCCTCCTGGCAGGTCTCCGTACTCTATTAAGTCTTCCGGAGGGACTGAAAGTAGGTGAAATAGGATGAGGAAGAAAATTGCCACCTGCAGGGGCTTTCTTCAAGTGTAACTGATAATACTCCTCCTCTTCGTCACCATCTCGGAGTGTTTGCATCTCTAGGGAATGGAGAGTGCCTGGGGGTAATGGTGGAACAATGACATTCTTCTGGTGTCCGAAGTAATGTCCAGGCTGCCAAGTCGCCGTTGATGTTTGGATATTGTTGAGATCTCTACTTTGTGGTTGCGACCGGGAACTTCCAGGGGTTGCATCCCCTTCTGCTGGAGCTGCATTGTCTCCACGTTCATTTCTTGCAGCCAGCTCTGCTATCATGGCGTCTATCCGGGAGGAAAGTGGCTGAACCAGAGGTAGTTGAGGAAGACCTTCAATAATCTCCCGAGCACCACCAGCACTCACTGCCACAAGGGGAACCAACTGATCAAGGTTACATCTCTCCCTTCCAGGAACTAGCCGCTGAACCTCTGGAGGATATGGATTTCCGTCTGCATTCACCAAAAATGGTGGGGGCATTAAGTGAGTTGCCACTTGTGTTTGATCATCAGTTACTCCCGGGTTCGTAGGAAAAGATATGAATGGACGGTAGTCTGTGTGAAAGAACATGTCACTCGGGATTTTGGAAAATTTGGAGTCTTTCTTATCTTCTGTGCCGAAGATTAATAAATGTCCCAATGCATCAGTGGCTACAAAGCCCAAGCCGTCTGGTGCAAGTTTACAATCAAATATAGATCCATTTCCATGTCCTTCGATGTGGTTACGGTATGTGAAGATTTGTTCCGCGTGATACGAATCCGATTTCCTGCTCCCTACACCACCAACATTCCACATAGTAATCATTCCATCGTGTCCCGCTGTGCAAACTATTCTTGAATTGAATGGATGTGACTCAATCACATATATTTCATCCGTATGACCCTTCAGGAGGCAGGCAATATTTCCACTTGTACTATTCCAAGCCTTCACAAGAAAATCAGACGTAGCAGTAAACACTAGAGAGTCATCCGTGTTCCACGCAACCATTGTAACTCGAGGTCGCTTTCTAGGATCGTCTATAACCATTGGCGCTTCCCTGGTAATAAAAACACAATTATTATGGATACTCACAGGGTCATTTATACTTTTGAGAAAATTAAATTAAACTTCCATCAATTACCCAGGGAGAGGTTTGCAACAGTGTATTCTCACATATCTCCACTGCTGACATTCAAATCTGTACACAAGAGCTGTACCATCCTTAGATCCAGATATGAATCTGACCCCACGATGAGCCCAAGATATACTATCCACTTTCTCCTTGTGGCATTCCACCTCTAATATTCTTTGCGGACCTTCTGGGCAAAGCATATAATATACTCGAACATTATTATCCGCACTGCCGGCTGCCATAAAGACTCCTCCTGATGAGAATGAAGCACACAAAATTTGTGCATGACCTGGACGCATTCTTTCCTGATAGATGGTTGGCTTTGTCCTTCAAGTCATAAGTGGCAATCAGTTCAAATATAACTATCGATAATTTGTAAAGATATAAAGGAATATTTGAAGCAAACAAGAATTCTTTATCAAAATGAAGTTACTAAAACATACTGAAATTCCGCAAGTTTTCCCGGGAGCTCAGTGTACGCCCAAAAAGCGCAGGAACCATCTGTTGCAGTTGACGCCAAGTATCTAATGGGACTCCGTGCATTTGGCATGGGACAGAAAAACACGGACGTTATTTGGCCCTGTTGCTCGTTTAGAACAGCTAGGGATTCGCAGTTTCGAAGAGACCAAACTCGAATTAACTTGTCATTGCTACCCACAGCTAGAAGTGTATTTTCATGATTTATTGCCATATCAGTGATTTCGGCAGTGGCCCCTCGAAGTGTAGCAAGTAGTCTTCCATCCACGGCGCTCCAAACTTTGACTAATTTGTCATCCGCACCCTATGGTTAAGCAACACACAAATTACTTCATAATAAGTCTTGCAACATAAGCACGTGCAACTAAAAATTTGTAATTTGATTTTCTAGAAGTAGTTACCGTGAAAATATATCTGCCGGTTTTATCATAAAGTACACAATAAACAGCGGTTAAATGACCAATACATCTGGAGGATAACTTGATTCGATCCGTATAAAAATTAGGAGTGATTCTCTCTTTGCCAACAAAGCCATCCCGTATTTCCCGGGACAATATAGACTGTACTAAATATTTAAAAACCACGAAAAACATTATTTTCAATCCAAATAAGTTGATTTTCATTACAGCGAGCTGCATACTTTGTAAAATTAATAGAATTATACTGACTGTCTCACCAGAATTAACTGCACTGAAACTTCCCCAATGGCGGGTTGGGGCATGACCTGGTTTTCTAGTCAGTAACGTGACCAACGATGGGGGTTTATCAGGGTCTGAGGACCGATTTGAGCCAAGGAGCTGCCTGGACAGAAGAGATCTGGAGCCACCCTCACATTTTTGAACTGACAGCAACAACTGCTGCAGTAACTGTGGAAGGTGATCGGGGGTAACATGTGATAGTGACGAGCTCTGTTGACAAAATTATATTGCTAATATAACATCATATCTAATATATCAAATTATTATGTTAGAAACATAACAACGGGTTCAGTAACACTTTCATCGTAACTTTAGCATAAACGGGCAGCAAACAGTTAAGCGAACAGGGAAATTTTATTTGTTAAGAAATTATCGCCCCCAGGATCTCATACTTTAAATAAAGTGAAGTAAATAATTTCCCCTATCACAAGTAAAAATAGCTAAAGAAACAACAAATCCAGCAATCGAAGCTACATCATTTGTGCATATCACGAAATTATCCAGCATTACCTAAGCGCCAAATCATTTTTGGATCATTATTCCACGAGTGATAAGCATCCAATGAACAATGAAGGAAGCGCAAGCAAGTACTTATACTTATATATTTATCAAGGCTACGAATTCCAACATGAAGACGATTTCCAAGCAAGTAACATATTAATAGAAAAACACGCTTAAAAGGCTTTTTTGATAACCATCATTTGAGAGTGAGAGTAATTCATTGGAAAAACGGAGCGCAAGTGTAGGCTTCTCTTTTACCATACCAAAAAAAAATTAATAGTTGACTGTCATAGCTCCAAATAGCCACAAATCCTTTCCCAAAAACATCCCAACCGATCCAAGCCTACGCAAGCGTACCAATCCCATAGTAAGTTTAAACTGACAACTTTTTGAACGTCTGGCTGAACCCTACTATACAAAGGAATCTACAGTGTACAAGCATATAGCTTGAACACACAAAACTACATACAGGACGCAATGCTTTTGGGATCCCAATGCCAAGCCAAACGAGACAGAAGCCTGGATGTTGACGGTAATTCCTAGGAAAAAGGAAAGGCAAGAGAAATGCAACCCACACCACCCATCCCCTTAGATGGCCATTTTCTGAAAAACGGCTCTTCCCCAAAAATGGTCCCAGAAAAAAGAGAGAACTACTTAAAATTTTGAAAAACCGTCAAAACAATCACTACCCTTGAAATCCCCATCCTTAATTACCCACAGATCTCAAAAATGTCATTTTGACCAAAAAACCAATTTGACCTTCAAGGTCACTCAAAATGACCCCAGGTCACTTACATATTGTCTAAAATCCTGTTTAACCGACTCCCCCAGCCAATTGACACGATCCGGGACGAGCTGGAAAAAAAAATTAATTTCTTCAATAAAGTCCCTTCCTCAAGACACATACATACGGGAAATAAGTGATAATAATTTGGGCTGTTGGAAATCACAACAAGTGTGAAATCAAGGGATTCTCTAAACATAGCGGATGTGTTCAACTTCTATAAAGGACATGCCACTATCCCAGCTGATTTTTAGTCCACACGTGGATTGCCAACAGTCTCGTCCACTTGTTCTCGTCTCTCTCTCTCTGACAAAATCAAATTTTTCCTTACCTCATTCTCCTCAATTTCCTTGATCAGGCTCTGTCAACCAAAATCAGAAATAAACGGGGTAAACAATTGAGGACAAAATTCAATCCCATCCCATACTCTCCCCCAGGTCAGTCTCTACTCTACAAATTATCAAAAGGTCAATCCTACCTTTGCCGTCTTGACCATCGGTCCACCGGAAAGAAACTTAGCCACGAGAAAATAGATTTCTGTAAAATACAAAACAAAAACACTCAATTTAATATCACCCACCAATGCTCCCTTCCGAGGATGCCCAATTAGGAAAAACACAAGGGAACACTGTCGATTACGGGGAAGGGTAATTATCCCAAAAGAATTCCATTACCTCGGTTGATCTGTGACAGGTCAACGGGATTTTTCATTTTGCTAGTATTCTCCATGGTGAAATCCGTAGTGACATGGAAAGACTTGGAGTCTTGAAATTATTTCGTCTACTCACCACCGAGCACTACCATACCCAAAGGCTGCTGTATACGCTCCTATATAGATACACGGTAGGCCGATGAGGCAGAGGCAGAGGCAAGAGGCTCTGGCTCTGGCTCTCTACGCTGTAAAAACTTCCCTTCCCAAACACTCTGTGTACATATGAGAGAGCCCCATGGAAGAGATGCAAGCAATGGGACTATGCCTCGCACTCGACACACTACTATTCCTATGCTGTAGCATATATAGCCTTGCTTTAGAGCTAGCTCCAAGGTATGCACTATGCACTCCAACTCCTGTGTTCGTACATTCTTCCCTGTCCCAACTCAAAGGTCTCAAGCCCAATGGGAAATGCGGAAGACCAAGGGGACCTTCTGATGGAACAACAATGTCCTCAGACGGACTCAACTGTGACGGGAACTAGTTCCGACTTTAACTATTTTTTAGTGGACTTTGAAGGGACCTTGTCGGAGATTTGAGAGACTCTTGGGGGATTGTTTTGATTTCCCTATTTTTTGAAGTTGTTATTGTAATTGTAATAATTTGTTGGGAATTTGTGCTCCTCCGCTTCTCAAGGTAGGATTTTTAGTATGACGGACTACATATAGATATGTAAACAAGAGCATTGCATACATAGGAGTGTGTGTGTGTGTGTGTGTGTATAGCTGGGACTTGAGGATTATTTAGAGAAATGTGAGGGATAAAATGTCTTTTGTGTATGTATGTATGTGTTGTGTGGACGGGAAGGATTTGAATGCATATGGAGCCTGAGCATAGGTGAACTTGAAATGTTGAAATCCAATGGAAAGACTTTGGGAATTTTTAAAGATTCGTATGTATGATGTGGGAATTGGGGGATAATGTATGGGACTTTATGGGAGTTTACAATTTTGCCCTGTTCAAATCAATGACTACTGGATGAGTGAAATGATGATATACGTGGATGGATTGAGGTTCAAATTAATTTGCATTTTTTATCAATAGGAGGTTGATTTGATTGAATGAGACTTTGATGTATGTAAGTTAAATGGGCTTTGACTCTAATATAAAGTATTTAGTTTTTTTTATATATGGGAGATGTTTAGGGTATATGGTGGAGTTTAATTAATTATCTGATTGCATATTTGCCACTTTGCCAGGATTCTGTTACAGTCCATGCCATGTGGAGTGTGCTGTCGTGGCGGAGGCATTTGCTGTAGCTCTGAAGATCTGTCATTGCCATCCAGGTATATCCGGGAGCAAGTGGTCCAGTCTGTGCGGGTGAAGATGTTGGGGTGGCGATGTAATTAAAGGTATGTTGGTCTGAGTGACTCATTGTTTTTGAAGGGTAGTGGTTGCATGGGAAGGGTGTTAAATTGAATATAGAGGTAGATTGATTTTTTGGAATGATGCAATGCCGGTGGCGGAAATTGTACAGGTGTGTAGGGCTGTTATGAAAGTGTCAAACCCTGACGTGTGTTTAGGTGGTTGTAAGTTGTAATTGTGTACTGTGTACTGGAGTGGATTAGATTGTGTGGGAGAATAAAAACAAATGGTTTAGTTTTTGGGGGAACAATTATTATAATTCATTGTTGGGGTTTGTTTATGGGCTTTGGCTGAAGAGGGGTACTGTAGGGTCATGTTTGAGTGGGATTCGGAATTCGGAACGCATGGTTGATAATTGGGACAAAATAAGAGGAGTTAATTGGGTGTGTTTTTCATCTAATCAGGCAGACCTTGGACTGGACTCTTGCATCAATTGGAACTCAGCTGATTTAGTTCAGACGGAGGAGATACGCATTGCTTCCTGTTTATTTGAGGACTTGGTATACTATTGCTTGTGGATTTTGTGTGAGATTTAATTACATTAATAATTATTTCGCGGTGTTTGGTTTGAGTAAGAACTGTAATATTTTTTATCTGTGAATATTGATTTTGTTGGTATTAATATTATATGGTGATGATATTTGTGTTCGTTTCAGTACTTCGTTTTTACCTTCAACTCTGCTACTTCAAAACAGATCAGATTCAAGAAACGATGGCCTGGGTGAGAGAAGATGATCGTACATGGATTCAGAAGCTGTGTATGAATGTTCTGAAGCAGGGTCCCATTCCGAAACACATTGGATTTATTATGGATGGAAATAGAAGATACGCCCAAAAGTCTGCTGTTGCTAATATCCAAGGTCACGTTAAAGGGTTAGATGCTGCACTGTTTTAAGCCGCAAAATATCCAGCAGTAGTGAGGGGGAACCCTTTTTGAAAAAGTGCGAATGTTGTTGTTTACGATATAGGTAGTACAGTTACTATTATTTGTTCTTGCAGATTCGAGAAATTAACTGAAACTTTGAGATGGTGTTGGGATTTTGGTGTGACGGAACTTACCGTATACGTATTTAGTATAGAAAACTTTAAAAGGCCGAAGGAAGAAGTTGATGGTTTAATGAAGCTCGCCAAGGAGAAATTTGAAAAATTATTAGAGGAAAAGTACGCTTAATTCTTTTTGTTTAGTTGGATATACAAGTCTGATTTCTTCCTAAAGTATGTTTTGAATTTTAGTGAGCGCTTACAAGAACAAGGTGTTTGCGTACAGATTATAGGCGATTGGTCATTAGTTCCACCTGGATTAAGACCGTTGATGGCAAAAGTCATGATCCTCACCAGACATAATTCAAAGGCTAAATTAAACGTCGCATTTGCTTATACATGTGAGTTTATTACATAATGCATTTGGATACTATGACTCGAGTTAATCGTGTGTTAATGTTACCTACGAGCTATTTCAATGTTTTTGAGTTATAATGTCAGCGATATTTTAAACTAAAACAGCCAGAAATGAAATTACGAGAGGAATCAGATCTATCGAAAAAGGCCTTTTTGACGGTGATATTAGCTTAGAAGATGTCTCCGAGGATCTGCTCGAAGGTTCCTTTCGAATTCTTCCATCCCAACCGTTGGACTTGCTGGTTAGAACTTCGGGGGAAACAAGACTGTCTGATTTTCTGCTATGGCAGGTTAGACATTACGGAGGCATTTGAGTGAATTATCTTGTAATGGTGCTTTTTAATTCGGTTATGCTTTGTTTTCAGAGCTCTGAAACTGTACTATGCTTCACCAAAGTTTTGTGGCCGGAATTCACGATTTGGCATTTAATGGCCGCAATGTTTAATTATCAGGTCAACTACATGTCAATTAAGCAGGTGAGATTTAAATTGTGTGTACTTGTAAATTACATTTAAGGAAATCATGAGAGAATGAATCAAAACTTCTTTACTTTATTTTTAGTTAAAACTAGTGAGTTCATTGTCCGACATTGATTCCAAAGAAGACGTTAGGAAAAATTCTTTTATAGCCGACCATGCTGATAAAATCTGGCTTCAATTGGAAAAGGAAGCTGCCGTTTTATCGTAATGGCACGGCTTCTAAGATATTTAGTGTTTAAGGTTGGCTAGTCCATGCTTACCAGGTGAAAATCCGTTGCTGGTTTTTTCGTACAGCCGTGTTTTCCAATGCAGCGTAGATTAGATCTATTTTTGTTTCCTAGAGGTGCCTGGTAAAACTCTTAAATTGCTTAACGTACAATTCCTTTTGAGAATTTTCAACATAAAGACAGCGCTGGAAAGTATTCTTTGCTGCTCGAGATTGTTTAGGTGAAATAATACAAAATAGGATGTGTAATATTAAAATAAATATATTTAAATATAACGCTGTAAAGCTAGCATTCTGTGAAGTGGGTTTTTGTTAAATTATTGATTGTTAAAGTTGAAATTTTCGTATTTATTGCTAATTGTAAGGAATGATTGTTGCCTTCCAAGGCTTCAAGGAAATGACTTGTGCTTTAAATAAAAGTCGCATTTATCATGTAAATATATTGTTAATCACAATCATGTATGAATGTACTTAAAAGTTGCGAATTGCTGAAAAAATTCAACTCACTATTTTGGAAAATAAATTCCATTATTTGTAGATTATATGCCATTGAAGTTTTGTCAGGTGGATATTTTTTAACCAAGGCCAGTGTTCATGTGCATGACGTAAGTACTCTTTATTAACAATTGATTTCGAAATCAAGAGACTAATAGAAATTTTATACTACAATATTTGTCTCCTAACTCAAGCACGCAGTGATACAATCATAGAGGCACTTTAACGTTTAAATCATTAAAATTTTAAATAACCACTATTAATTCTTGTGTAGCAATTGTCGTGTATTGTGTATCAAAAAGCAAGTTGCTACAAACAGGCCGTAACAGTTTCAAAAGTATTTAAGGCACAAATTCAGAATTTGAAATTTTAATACCCAACACAAATTGGGAAGCCAATGTACCACAACTAACGCATACCCAATCAGGATACCAATTATTATATATTTGTAAACAACAATATCTTGTGTCAAATGTGAGCAAAATCTCGAATATCAAACCGTTTCTGCTTATATTTTCATAAGAAACGATACAAGCTGGTATCTGGCTTATAAAGTATTCTTCCATAAAAACTAGAGATCCCGTTTCATTGAATTGGTCAAAATTCGAAACAATTGAAAAAAACTGTCGACATATTTTACAGGAGAGGGTTAAAATACTAACGAGATAATGTTGGATATACAAAGTAACATAAGTACACTACAATCATTAACGCTGATGATTGAATTCAACATTGTAGCGGTGTAGTTTAAAAAATATAATACGACTAATAAACGAGCAAAGATTATAAGTAAGGCCACGGTCTTAAGGCAGGGTCACTGGAATCAGTATTAATTCAATTACAAATGACAATAAAGATAGTTACAGTTAGCTATAATATTGGGTAAGCAGTAAAAATTGTGTACATTTTTACTTTTCACATGAAACATTAAAACTAAAAACCTGTGAATATTACGTACAAAACGTATGCTACGTCACTACTCATGTGATAAGATACTGGATACATTTATAATATATATATTGACGGTAAGTATTTTAATAAGTTATATGACTCAAACGTATAATTGTCCTTTGTTTTGTTTCAAATATTTAACACCTAAAAATAATAATTCTGACTGAAATAACGTGAACATGCAACAAGTATTGAAATTATAAAAATATAAAAGCAACACATTCTAAAACTCTGGAGTCGTGAACATAAATAAACAAGCATGCACACGACAATAATAATTGAAGCCTGTTGTTGAAAAACGAAAGGAACTTTCCTTTCCTATCCAACCCTATGAATTAGAAGGGTTGTATACGACCATACTTTAGTGAGTGCAGTTTAAAAAATATGAAGACACTAGACACAACCGTATTCGTACCAGATGGAATCATCATCTTCTGAAGAACTTGGCTCTTCATTAGTTGAGTGCAAGTTGACAGTCTGCATATTTTTAGAGATACAATTGACAGTCTGATTAGAGAAATCACTCCTACTAAGACCCTCGAATTGTAAGATATGATTAAGGTTGAGGTTTACGTGTGTACAATAATTTTCAACGGAGTTTACATTCACACTAATATGAGAGTTAGGAGGAGGCTGGTTATTGGCAGCAGCACAATTACTGCATTGGCATTGACAATTACTGTTTTCTTCCAACCCAATGTGTAAGTAATTTTTATTTATCTCTTTCGTAGCCGAGATTATCTCGTCGGTGGGGTAAGGCACTTCCAGAGAATTGTTGAAATATCCATTTGAAATGTGAACTAATGGCACAGTCTCATTTGAGTCTCCGTTCACAAATAAAGTTCTCTCAATGAATGACGTGGATTCTTCAACAGGCTTTCCACCTCGATTTGAACACACAAAGAAATCGTCACTGTCGTTTCCATTCCTCGAGTCAGTCCCTAACACTGGGGAAAGACAATTCTCAATGTCACTCAAGTTTGGAGGACCATTAGGACTAATGCTGAGCTCTTCGTCTGCGTCGTTATCCATATCCAGGCTGTGAGCTTGCTTTCCCCCTTGTTGTCTCCTGAGAATGTGACACAAATTTTAGTGAAAAATGGCGACAGTTATTAAATGCTCACGCAAAGTGTGAGCCTCCGCTCGTAGCCTAACCAGGTAATATATAATCCAGAAAAGTATTACCGTTTAGAAGATTTGAATCGGGAACTAGTTCGGCTGCAACATTTTCTTTTGCCACTGGGAGCATGACAGACTTTAATGACCTTAATTGAGACATTAGGTTCTGCTGCAACATCCCTGTATTTGCCGCTATTTCCAATATCAGCTAAAGCAGGCATTAATTTTTGAGCGCTTCGAAGAGGAAAGAGTATAGTTCGACGAGTCCGTTTTACGTTCAACAAACTTGAACGTCTACGCCTTCGCTTAACTTGTTTTTCTGGAATAGGTGGGAGTTTGTTTGTATTATTTATTTCGGGAACTTGTTGAGCAAAATCATCCTCAACAGTGAGCGTTTCTGCGTCTATTTTCAGTCGTTGTTCTGGCACCTCAGATACGGCGGATTCGGAAAATTTTGAAGATTCTGGAGAAGTTATTGATTTCTGTGGTTCAGTTAGCAATTCTACATCGGACTCATAGTCAAGAGTGGGGGTCGCTTTTCCGGCATTCAGGTCAGTCATGGCATCGCTGTCTTCATCAAAATTCTTTGATTGAACATCCAGTATAGGTTCGTTCGAAACAAGAAGTTTGAGGCTCTCTTTTTCAATAGTTAGAAAACTATTTTGTTCCAGAAGGGATTCATTTTGTAGTTGCAAACTCCTGAATAAAATATAAATGTTTAATTCCGATAAAATCTTGCAAATAAGCTTTATAATGATTATGGAATGATCCATTTTTTAAAGCGGAGAGAAGCACAACATAGTGTAATCAGATTTCTTTATTTAAAATTGTATAGCCAACCAATTAAGCATTTTTTTGTGTTTTGCGCACTCACCTGTTTTCGTCTTGCAATATCTCCACACGTTCATAACACTGTTCGTACTCCTGCAACTTTTTCCTCATTTTTTCTAGCTCCGCCTCTAGTCGTAATGCTTTTTCTTGACCTTCCCTCAAAGCATCTAATTCATCCCGTGCCTTTTTGCAGAATTTGAGTTTCTGCTGAGTTTCTTCTAACTATAAATAATAGAAAAGGATATTTCAATTCCTTTCATTCACTTCAATAAACAGGAATCAAATAAACTAAATTCGTAACTGATTAATGGATAATATATTCCTTTCAGTTCAACAAACAGTTCTATCACGTATAATTATTGATATAGTTCATTACCTCATCCTGTAATTCTTGCACCCGGTTTTTAGTTATTTCTAACTCTTCCCTGCAATCTTGCAACAGTTCAGTTTTTTCATGCCTGTCAACAGTTATTTCATAAATAAAAAAAATTGCAACAGCTAATATTTTCTTTAAATTCAAGCAGAAAGCATTCTTACAATTCTTCCTTGAGCTGTCTTAGGGCAACATTGAGTCTGGTGTCATCAAAATCGGATTCCGTTCCAAAAGACTTCCCCTCATATATTTTTCGTTGACCACAATACATGTATCCCGCAAAGTAGTCTGACATTAATTGAGCCTGTGATAAACAAAGAGTAACAAACACATTCCAAAAAACAGCACATTGTTGCAAGCTTTATGCAATAGCAATTACAAAAGTGATTACCTGCACACTCTGATTCCTGTCAAACAAAAGCTTCCTTATTAGTTTAATAATTTTTTCATACATTTTCTGCCTTTCTTCGACCTCTAAGCTTAAGAACTGTGACCATGACTTAATATGGAGAACATCTGGACTATCAGACATCTAAAATAAATTATACATAAGAAGCGCTTAAATTGATACAAAGTTTCTCATTACTACTAACAATTAATAATTAATCCTTCAACAAAATTTCCCCCGAATTTGTGCCTACCAGCTTGATATTTCCAATGAGGGCCTCCTGAACTTCAGTAGTAAATCGTTTAATTTTCTTAATACTATCTTGCATCTGTGTACCCTGGATAGCAGCTCCTAACAAGAGTAATAAAAGTTTTTCTAATTCCTGGACGGAACAGGACGGACAAGCTGATACAATATGGACGCTATTCGGAGGTTTGATTGCAACCAGTTGACTAAAATGATCCTCAAAGTATGACTTGAGCTCCATGAACATGCGATTCAAGCTCTGTATTCTGTTTTTCGTTTCTGATTCATAATGATTCGGGAATCTGTTTTTGGTTTGTTGTTGACTCTCCTCTTCAAAAATAGCGGACAAATGCAGTGATGATTGTTCGGCTTCTGGGAAAATTCCCCTGTAGAATTTAATAAAATATTACATAAAATACATAAACACTACTATCACCCGACAAGTATTTCTCACAACTCCAAATATGAAAGAAAATAGTTATAAACACTATGTGCTCAAGATGGAAAGCTTACACATATTCTAGAGCGTGGGATAAAGCATTTCCTGTAACAAAGCTTTTGAAATTTTCTTCCTTCTGTGACTCCTTGTCCGCGAACGACTTAGCCTATCCACAGAGTAATTAATTAACAATGTCATCATAGAAAGTCGATATAACTCCAAAGTAAGAATTGTGTGGTCATTTCCTTTTCAATAATAATTATAAAATAATTTCTATTGTCAGCAATTAAAATCATTGCATTTCCAATAATTCCCAACGTGTTAACAATCTCCTAGTTGAGACTTGAGACATGAGACACTCACCCATATATACAGAGGCTTCTTGTGAAAAGACAAATTATCGCCATCACTTTCTCGTACCCGACCCACACAAACCTTATCTTCATTGCTTCCATTCATCATGCATTCGTCTTCTTCCAATGAAATTCACACCTATTTTCATAAAGCCAACATTAATATACATAATTACACATAAATGGAGTAAATAAATACAGACTAAATGGAGAATAAAATCCGTACTGATAAGACATGACATGACATTAATACCCTATTTTTCTACGGCCTCACATAAGACAAACAGCAAGCTACTCATTCCATTCAGGAAATATCACTACAAATTAACTCCTATCAAGCACGAATACTCTACACAGTAATGTTTCCTTCCAAGCATCCGTGAAATATCCTTGCAATCCACTGATAGGCAAAATCAAGCAACTTTCTTAAATTAGAGCTTTTGAGATATTCTGTACTTTCCAGAAAATCCTGTATGTTTATAACGGATACACACTCTCAAACAATAGTCCTACTACCCTTCTGAAGTTCTCTGTATATAATTGAAGCAATGTATCATGTATCTATTACTGCCCCGAAGTCAAAAATCTAGCAGTTTAATCTTCAAAAATTGTTTCAGACTATCAGAGGGTTCTAAGCTTCTAAGTAAGGTATTGAATAATATCACTGAATTGGACTGAATGAGCTGCAGGCATCCTGAAAATTTGTAGAATAAAAGGTATCACAAAGCTATATGTCCATGACACAACATTGAGCAAACAATTAAAATACCAAAAGCACATTTTGCTCCCATCCAATAGAAAGCATATACACACTTAATCTACACACATACATTTAAGTAACTACAGCTGCACAGAATTTTGTGGTCTGATAATCTTTCTTCACAATATACAATTGATACAACGTGACAAGTTTTTAGTCCGCACGTACTTACTTAATAAAAAAAATGTTACAAATATTTTCTTTTGCCATTTCCATTTTGTGCAAAGTAGAAAGGCGACAGAGATAAAGATTCCAACAAAAATGAAATGCTTTCAATTTGTTACAACCGTCGCCCATACATGTAATATCAGTTTGAAGCATGGGACAAATATTTATTTAAATTAGACCACATACCTGCCCTAACTACCAGTAACACTTGTTCGTTATGAGACACTCTAAATAAACATTTACCTATCTTTATTCATTACACTCACACAGACACACACACACACTTGCACCGTATAATTAGTAAACACTGCTCTATTTGCATTTTGCACAGAACACACGTGGAAAGGGTCTTATAAATATTGATAGGAAACTGCACTAACTGCACCTGACATATATAATTACTGACGTTCAATAAATTCTTGCAAATGTTCAAAATCAAAGATCAGTCAGGAATAAAGGGAATAAACTGTAATAGCTCCATATGAAAGTATGCATATAGTGTGGAAATCAAAATTACCTTGATCCAAATTCTAATGAGGGAAGGAATGCTACGATAGCCTTGTGGGAGAGATGACAACAACAACACTATTATATTGGACTCCACACAGTAAATTCTCATTAACGCACTCCAAGTTATTAAGAGAAACAGAAACTAATTTTAAATTAATGGGTTTCACTCTTGTCCTCCGTCAGCGTATCCATGTTTACTACCTGTTCTTGTTGTGCTCACTAGCTCGTGTTAAAACTCCACAACACAATAATATTACCACTATTACTAAAAGCTTGACGCAAAACTTAACTGTTGACTTCGTGCAGACACACACAGAGACTATCAACACACGCTATAACAGAGCTCTATAGTACTAAAAGTACGTACTTATCATATAGCCTGCTGTTGCTGTTGCTGCTGCTGCAAAAGTTGCAAACAGTTGGTTTTTGCTTGGATTCTTTCCCCCCTCCCCCCTCTCAGCAAAAAGGCAGAGGCATGTCTATGCACCAGGAGAAGGCAATAAAGTAGAGTTAATCTTATTTTTTAGTGAGGTCAAAAATCCCCAAGTAGAAGTTATAGTGAGTACAACGAAAAAAAAGGCCAATCCCTGTATCCCTAAATCCCTGATGTTGATGTTCCTCCGTGTATGTATAACTGTAGATTGAGCTCTCGGCAGTAGATCTCAAGCCTTATACACTCCAAGTATGGTTTAAACAAACTCCTTCAGAGACGTTCCGACTCGATAGATACCTTTTAATCTACAGACTTACATAATACATAATAATATATAAGAGTTTGCAGAAAAATCTCAACGCTTTACTTAACAGCCATTCCCATGCCAAAAAAGTCTTTACAACCATTCCATTCCACACTCAACTACAGACATGGGCACACTCATGCTCTTCAAAAGTATTGGAGGAAACATACCTTGAAGCGATTGATGGGATTTGGTAAGTGTAAGGGCATTCACAACTGACAACATCAGAAATTCACAAAGAGTGAGAATTACACAAGTGGGCCGGGACAGATACAATCAAATGCTCCTTTCAAGTTTATAGTTGTTCATAGGACGAGGACTCATTTGGAGTCAACTTTATGTATTACGGAGAATTACTTAAATCCCGTACACTTTCAGACGAATAAGCATGCTCAAGTGCTTCACAACAACCCAGAGAATGTGTGTAGCATTGTGCTGTATAAGTATGTACTTCAGCTTGTTGAAGGAATCTCTCTATCTGGAATGGTGTGGACAACTTTATGCAAATAGGCGGATTTAAGGGAACTCGTAAATATGAGATTTGGGGTGCGGTGTATGTCTGAAGTATTATTGTAATTTGACGTAAGGTTTAAATTACAACTCAAATGAGGGAACAATACTTTCATCTGAGGCTTTTTTATGAAATGAGGCAACTCGGGATTAGAATTACCCAGCGGATTGTCTGTAAGCGGAGCCTCTTTGTTACGACTGGCTCCTGACTCTGGCTATATTTGGTTGTTGTTGGAAACATGCATAAACGAACGGAAGATCACAAAACCTTGATTTCCTGTCAGGAGCGTGAAAGGAAGCTGGAACCTGGCGACTTCTGACAAACTGTGGGTAAAATTGGTCGACATTCGTTCGCTGAAGGCAAAAGTATATATGGACTTCGTATAGACATGCTATAATCGGACAACTTGCGGCGCAGATTAATGGAGGAAGAAGGCAAGTGAGATCCCCATCCCACCTCCTGCTGAGGATGATACTTATATGCTGGCAGAATCACCATAACACAATTTGGCAATGATGAAAGATTTTTTTAAAATCTTCACTCGCTCTCTCCTAAACTCGCCCATATTGGTTTGTGAGTGCTAATTACTATAAGACGAAAATGCGGTGTGCGAATATTTTTTCCATTGGGAAAGGCGGTGACTTTTTATACGCGACCTATTACATAATTTGATGCTGATGAAAATGTAATTTTCGCTTTCCTCGTAAATGCACTCCATTTGGTTTGCGTCGGGTGTCCTATTTTTCAAATAAACAATACAAATAATAATACAAGGAACATTTTGGGCATAACTAAGTCCGACTTTGTTGAATGTCCAATCACAAACAAAGTGTGACCATTTCAGACACGATGTGCATTGCACCTAATTTCCCTCACTAGACCCGATACAAAATCTCCATCGGTTGGAGAAATTGCGTATTGGCTTAGGGCTTGAATGTGCCACTGGTGATGACAAGAGAGCGTTCATAAATGACATCCATATGTGACATTTATTATTTATTATGCATATGTATATTTAAGTTGAAAGTTGTGCATGTTCATCCACTGCCTGTAAAAATCGTTCTCAAGATAAATGGAATTAAAAGTGAAATTTCATTTATTATTGGCATTTGATATTGTTTGCAATAATTTTCAACTTCAGATCACGAGAAAATTCAGTAGTAATTTCGGCTGAGTTTTACTTTCCCGGCCACAAATCATGTAACATGCATATGCCATGCATATACATGGCATATACCGTGCCACTTAATTTGTAGATCTTCGTGTTCGTACCCTCTAATAACAACTTAATTAATTATTAAATTTCAAAAATGACCTGGAAGTTTGGTTGATGTGCTATTAAATTTTATTGAATTTTTGTGACACAATGCTATACAATGTCAACGAAATCCAGACTTCAAGCTATTATCCAAATTATGTAAAATAAACTTGTTTCCACATCGGCATGGTACATAGTTCATGCATCGTACATACATGGCTCATGTATGGTACATACATGGCTCATGTATGGTACATACATGGCTCATGCATGGTACATGGCTCATGTCATGCAGTGCATGGCACATTGCGTGGTATTTACATATGTACTAAATGACTTTATATAGGGTGGCACCTGCATGGTACATGATTTGTGGCCGGGAAAGTAAAACTCAGCCGTAATTTCACATGAAATTAGCCATCTGAACCTGAAGTTTGTAGACGTCTGAATGCTTCGATTTGAATTGACCTCAAAACGTGGAAAGCCAAAGCTGGATTTCCGCTTCATTTAAAGTAAAAGAGTATTTGGAGACTGGCTTACACATCTCGACCAGGCAATTCAATCACCTAGAAAGGTGTGGTGGAAAGGTCGATATTAAAGAAGTGGAGGGGAAGCCAAATTCAAATTTACTCGTATGAACACAAAGCCAGTGTACTTGGAGCGTCAAGATATATTACTTCACAGAAAAAATATCACATCAGTTGTCATTCCGGGAAAATAATAATAATAATATGTATGTTGACAAGACTTAGAAAAGTTCCGACCAGGCACCAGGAAAATGCTCGTTGTTTGAACGCATGAATTTGGACAGGGCGGAAGTTGAAATTTTGATAATTCAAAGACCTTAGTTATCACGCTAAACTGTGATAGTTTTTAATGGTCACACAGGAAAGTGTTTATATACAATACCATTTTATGTATAACATGTGTGGAATTGATTGTCATTGCTTTTTATATCCGAAGTAACAATGAATAAACAGGCTGTGAAAAGCCCCCAGGAAATTAACACGGTTTTTCTCCAGGGATGGGAGACATTCATTTCAAAAAAGGATTTCAACGACTATCACAGATTAATGAATGGGGAGAATTGTGTAAATTGGTTTGTCAAACTGGTTGATGCAATTCCACCCAAATCCGTGGTTGTTTTATACCAGGTGGTTTTTTAGCCATAACATAATCTGTCATTAAATTATAATTGCTGTCATCGAAAATGTTTCTCAGTGCCCATACTCTGAATGTAGGTTCCGAACAGTGTTGTCTAAATATTTTTAGCTTAAAAAGAACATTCTCGCAAACTTAGAGCTTCGTTCCATTCAGATTCCCACAAATTCAAGTAAGAACAAGAAATCTCTTATAACCCTTTCAGAGCAATTTCTGGTCACCACGAAGTTCCAGGTAAAGGAAATTTCAAATGACAGTAAAACTCCTACTAATATTAGTTACATTGCTTGCTTGCTATTTTTTATTCTAGGAAAAGTGGCAAATTATTTCAAAAATTGTATACAGCTTTCTCGTACTGGTAATTCAGATTTGGCTTACCTGGCTATTTTACCTTTCTCCACAAAAGGATTATATTAGTAACAGGGCGTATCTTCGTATTTTATTTTAAGGTCACGAATACAATTAAACATCAAAATACATTAAGCAATACAATGCGTCCTGCGATATATTGAACAAAACTATCATCGTTATAAATTAACCTGTGGTATGAGTAATCGTATGGATCCATATTGTCAATTAAATCTTCGAACTCCCGCCGGTCTTTATGTGGTTCTGGTTTTGCCTTGTATTTCTTTTTAGTTACCAAACAGTACACCTATCACCAACTTCCAATTTGTCCTGCTTCGTTGACCTTCCAATATCTTTAGAATATTTGGAAGCTCCTTTTTAAGATAAACATTTTCTTCATAATCTTAACTGCCAATCGGACATCGACATTTGTGTAATACTTCGTCCACTGTAAACCTGGCTTGGACAGAAAGAAATTGGAATGAGATGATGGTTAAATGTGGTTTCAAAGGATTACTTTTAACACCATTTAATGATAATTCGCGCCATTTTATATCCTTGGCGTCTGAGTGGGAGTTTCACTAAAGAGTTTTATTGGGATTGGGACTGAGACTGAGTTGAACTCAAACTAAAGTAAGCAAGGACTGGGCGATCAGCGCTTCTGACACTGATCGGAAGTGGGAGTGACAAACTACGACTGTGAGTTTGAGTAACATTACCTGAGTTTGACTAACATTTTGTTAGAAATGGACTTGGTTCGAAAGCCTAAGTTAGGAATGCCCCTTTGAAAAGAACAGGAAAATCAGTTTTTATACAATCGGTTTTATTTTCAGTGAAAACGGAAGCTTGACAGAGATTCTCAATAACAACTTACTCAACCAGATTCTAGTGGCTTACTTCTCTCATTTTCCTCCGCTGGTATATCAGAGAATAATTAGTTTTCTATTCTCCAATGAAATAACCTCAACTCAACTTTCACATTTTTTCACACAACATAAAATGACCTTTGTGGCCGAAGTTCAAGCTAACAATATCATGAAATCTATGAACTTATTGTCACATGTGAGTTTGAATACTCTCCGCCCTTTACAACAGTGGGCGGCTCAATGGTAGATCCGATGGTCGGTTCTATGGTAAGTTCGACTGTGTTGTATCCGGACTCACAATCAGCAACGGTCGGTTCGATCATATGTCTACATACCTACACTGTGCATACATAACTACATTTAACAATTAACTGGGAGTTTGGCTAACATTAACTGGGAGTTTGACTAACATTAACTGGGAGTTTGACTAACATTAACTGGGAGTTTGACTAACATTAACTGGGAGTTTGACTAACATTAACTGGGAGTTTGACTAACATTAACTTCACCGAAACGACGATATGAAACGATTGCAGTGGAGATGTGTTATGATATTGTGCAATATGCAGTGGTTGTAATGAAGAATGTACTACATCCAAGGATCCAAGGGGGGATAACTTGCCACTCCCGTGTACATTCGCGGTTGTAATGGAAAAGGCTGTCTAAAATGAGAGTTTGATTTTGGTACTGAATACGAATAGTGGAGCCTTTATACATACGTACGTTGGTACGTTTGTGTTGTCCGTAACTGAATACAAGTAGTGCTGTAATTTGTCCTTTTAGTATTGTATTGTACTTTGGCGAAAAGTACAAAAGTAGTACAACTAAGATATTGTTTTGTACTCCGAATTTAGTTTTTGTTTTGTACTTCTATCAGATTGTTTTTGTTTTTGTACAATCTGTATTGTATTGTTCTAAGGTTCTAGAAGACGCTAGAAATTTGCTAAAGTGATAGTTGTATCTGAGTTCAAGAGCACCTAGGAATTGATTTGTGCAACTTTAGATGTTTAAAAATTACGTAAAAGATCAAAAAACCAGTCATTGACTAATCTCCCATAAGAGATGCATTGAATCTGTTGACGGTCGAATTTTGAAGGGTGCAATTCTGTGGCACCAACCTATTTGTGAATAATCCCTGTAATAACCACATCGTAATTTCCAGAACAACATAATTTCATAAACAATATTCACTACCATTGCTTAAAATTAGAATGGATAGATTAGACGCGTGGGCTCTGTATATCTATATTTTCAATTGGCTCAGCCGTTGGCTTTTACCACCTATTTCATCGATGTAGAAATGTCCCCTATGCGTGGACTACATTTACAAATCGCATAGTTCGTTTGTTAGACTAGGTATTTTGTCTTTGTTGTCTACCCGTGAACTCAGACTAGATTTATCCAGGTCAACATTTAGACCATACGGTTAGCCAATTTTATTGATCAGTACCGATTCATTGGTATCATATCTGATGCCATTAAATTGTCATTAGCCAATGTGACTATTAGTGACACGGGAAGGTCAATCTGAGTTCATGTGACTATTAGTGACACAGGAAGGTCAATCTGAGGTCATGTGACTATTAGTGGCACGGGAAGGTCAATCTGAGGTCATGTGACTATTAGTGTCACGGGAAGGTCAATCTGAGGTCATGTGACTATTAGTCACACAGTAAGGTCATGTGACCTCAAATTGACCTTATTGGGTCACCAATAGTCTCATGACAGATTACGGTTTTAAGGGGCGCATGACCTATAATGAAGCTTGGTGAGTAACTAGTAGTAAATCACCTATGATTGACTTTATTGGCGCATTAATGGTCACATGACACTAGAATGACCGACTCAATGTAAGTAAACATTTTATATGGGCGATAGTAGGTGAATCTACCGATAATTAGCCAATGCCCAGTTTTGCGCTTTGACGTGTTTTTTTAGGATTCAAATTACACAAATCAATTACTATGTGCTCTAGAAATCTATTACAACAATCACTTTAGTAAATTTCTGGCGTCTTCTAGAACCTTGAAACAATACAATTTGGATTGTATTGTTTTTTTCAATTCCTGTTTTGTTTTTGTTTTAGTTTTGTATCTCGAAAATGGATATTGTTTGTTTAGTTTTGTACCAAAGACAAAAACAATACAAAAGTACAAACTAAACGAGTACAATATTACAGCACTAAATACAAGCATGCATACGTAATAACAACATCATCCTCAGCAATCAACACCATTCTGATATTCTGAATCTGACTTCTCTCGCGTCGTCTCATATTTCATTTATTCAGGCAAAGTTTAATTTGTTAATTAATTACATAATTACCTAATTTTAAGCAAGTACAATATTATGTCAGACGAAGTGAATGCATCGGGGAGTAAGTCGTGCACCTTTACTTTTAAAAGGAGTGCTAAAAGGGCTCAAAATACGAGGAGGAGAGAAGTGCTGGAGGTGAAATCAAGTAAGCCGTAATAAATATTAAATTCGTTTGGTTTTTATTACAATCAATACGTGTTTATCTTTCGTGAGTATATTTTGAAGAAACTATTAAAATACTTATATGTAAATGCTTATCTATTTAGAACGAGGTTATTATAGCGATTTTGGAGAAGTTCACTTGACTATCAATTTTTAAATTATAAAACTTTCGTACACTGGGAAAATTCGGAGCGCTGATTAAGATGCAAAAGAACTTGGGAGGGAGACTTACACTTTCGGAGATATGAGAGGTCAAAGGTGAATGTATATAATTTAGGATGATTCAAATACTTGATTTAGATGTAACGGTAAGTTCGGCGCGTAGATTACGATGACGGACCTGAAAGAATTTTGTGTCGGATTTTACACTTTAACAAATCGTCAGTACCCAATATAAGACAAACAAAGAAGCCGTTAATACAATTTAATGAAGATCAAGTAACATTTTGATTTTTTTAGAGTGTCACTTTGTAGCGAGCTGCAAATCTGGCCAAACTTAAAATAATGTAATCTCACTTGAGTGAGCTGAGCCATATTTCGGATTCCTTGTAATAATAGTAATTGAAAATTAGAAAAATGACAATGTGTTACTGGGGTGTCCTTGGCATTCCCTTTTAACATGTGTGTTAGGTGGGTATTCTCTTGTCACCTCAAATGAGCACATGTACGGTTTTGTGCGGGCAGTAAATATTACACACGAGCTAAGCGTATGCATGAAATATATAACATTTAAGCGAACTTTGATCAGTGATATCTCAGAAATGTTAAGCTTCCAATTCAAAATTCTTCCAGATTCATAATCAGCGCATCGAACTTACCTATATCCCCCGTTTTTAATAAAATTTACAAATAACTAGTATGTAAAGTTACACTGAGATTTTATAATTTAGTTACTTATATTTTACCTTTCGTTTTATTTTTGCTTATTCCTAGGCGATTCCTCCAGTGCTAGCAGCGAAGACGAGACTAAAGTTGTAAGGAAACACAAGAAAGCCAATAGATTCAATCCATTGGTGTCTTCTACAGTAAGGACTTATCTATTATGCCTAAAATTATTTAGTATATAGATTTGAATGTGTATCATTCTCAAGATTCGTAAAATGAATGCAACAAATTGTGTGTTAACTTATTTGATTCTGATTATATTAGCATGTACTAGTACCACTAACACGATGGGGTTACAATTTTTTGTTGCTATTTTTGTTTCAAAGGGCAGCTTATCTAGCACCCGGCAAACCCGCCAGCGTCAAGCCAGTTCATCTAGTGATCAAAATGATGAAGAAGTCAAAGAATCGAGAAGTCGAGTTGGTGTTTATTACGAGTCATCGAAAACAGGTGAACGGTCTGGTCCTACTGATCAGGGAGCGACGGCTATTGTAGAAACTGAAACGGAGAAAGATCGCGATGCTCAGGCTATTTATGAGCGGTCGTTGCAAACTAATAAGGAATTAGGGAAAGTGGATGACCAGAAATATCGTGGAATGAACAATTATGTGCAGTTCATTGAGAAGAAGGACACATCAAAAGGAAATGCGGCTAGTGGAGGCGTAAGAAAGGGACCAATTCGTGCTCCTGACAATTTAAGATCTACTGTTCGATGGGATTATCAACCTGACATTTGTAAAGATTACAAAGAGACTGGATTTTGTACTTTTGGAGACAGCTGTAAATTTCTTCACGACCGTTCCGATTACAAGTTTGGCTGGCAAATCGAAAGAGAAGTCCAGGAAGGACGGTATGGTGCTGCGGATAATGATGCAACGAAGTACGAAATATCGGATTCTGATGATGAACTTCCTTTTAAATGCTTTATTTGTAAAGAATCTTTTATAGACCCTATCATTACAAAGTAAGTGGCATGCATTGGATATAATTAATTAGTTTACTAATTAGATTATCTCAAGTGGGATTTGTGTGGCCCCAATCCCATCATAGATATGTGTTCATGACAATTATTTTGCTGAATTTACAGATGCAAACACTACTTTTGTGAGAAATGTGCACTTCAGAATTACAAAAAATCCTCCAGGTGCTACATTTGTTCAGCACAGACTGGCGGAGTTTTCAATCCAGCGAAAGAAATCATAAATCGCTTAAATGTGGAAGAACAAGCTGCACATGCTCAACATCGGGTCAAAAGTAATTCGGATGAGGAAGATAGTTCGGATTAGTATCTTTTTTCCCTACTACTATATAATTTAGGGGAAAACAGCAAAACTAAATGTGAGTCCCGATTCAGTCAACATATAAGCGAATGTAATACAATATTCAAACCTTTGTGGTAACCCCGAATCAAATTTTGAATTATTAGACGGATTTCCAAAGTTTTGACCGCGATTGAAAAAACTAAATTTTGATCTATTTTTTGACTTGTCGTTTTTTGTGTTAATATTGTAGTGAAATAACCGGCTTGGAGGTTACAATTTGTAAGCTTTGATTGAATATTTGTTGTTTTTATCTCGGCCCTTCCATGAAACTGTTTGTAACATGATTTTTTAATAGTATTCCTTCATTAAAATATTAGACATTTGCGTGCAAATGCATTACAACGTATGAATAAAGCATAATTTATTGATATTGTACAAATTACCATATTAGATAGTAAAACATTTATACGGATAAAATAGCTGTAAATCACAACCTCAGTACAGTAAGTAAATTCAGTTAATTAAACACTGACGCAGGCATTTTCAAACCGAAATAATTAATACTCTTGAGTAACTTCATGTAGATTTGTGAACCTTAGCTTTTAAACTTTTAATCGATTTAATAACACGACTCAAAGTGTTTCGCCGAATCTTGAAAGATTTTTCAGGATTGGATTGCCTTAATGTTGTCTTGGCTTCAGCGTGAGTAGTATTGGATTTCCCTGGCCAAATCATTTCTGGTGCTTCATCAACACTGCGTTGCATACACTCGTTCTGGCTGGCATTGCATAATACGTCCGCCTGCGATGGACTACAGTCTCTGCGATAAGATAGTGCTTCAGACAGCGATTCCTGGCTTACTGATTCTTTTTTGATACTCTCAAAAGATTCATCAGCTTTATTGAGTTCAAATGTTCTATCATCACTGTCCCATTCAGAATCAGAGTCACATAGTCTGGAAAGGCAATATTAGATGTGCATACTATATAAACAGCTTCAGGTACCTCCACAAAGTAATTTGCACAAATCGAATCTTTGTGCCTTTCATTCAAACTCTGAACCAAAGTATAAATCATTTATAGTCGCAAGTAAAACATACGTTGATTTCTCATGGTAATCGCCATCACTCCCAAGTTCCAAGAAATCATTCCTAACCAGGTAATCACGTTCCTCCACTGAAACTGGTCCACTGCAAACAAAGCATTTTTCTCCTTCGCTTTCACCATCAAAATGGACATCGCTGTTGGTTGATGTCATTCTTTTATTCCACGTTGCAGAATTTTTACTTTATCTTTTATCAATTCCAAAAGTTCAAATCTATAACTGTACTTCCTATATGTATACGTGTGTGCAACACAAAAAATTAACGATTTTGAAGGCAAGTAAACAAAATCGTTAATGAAACGCTAAAGGGCAGAGAAGGGCATTCATACAGAGGGTGCAGAATTGCAGTCTTGACAGTCAGTGAAATACTGCTCTACTAAATCATAGTAATAGTAATAAAGCGGTGGTAGAGTGTGGGAAAAAATGTAATCTCATATTGTTTTAGCAATGTATTATGCAAACAAACATTTCAAGTGATGTTTATTTCTGCTTAAATTTTGTCTATGTCGGGTAGTTTCCTAAAAGGTTTTTATTAGCGACTGGACTATACGTAACTATAGTATCTGATGACATACATGACAGGTGCCAAAAATGCGGATGAACGTTGAACACACCGTATAGCTTTTTAATGACTTTATTGACCCAAAAAATGTTTCACCAATGACGTCTCAGAAGTTAATACCGGAAACGCATATTATTTGTGCTCAGTGTTAAAAGAAATGTGAAAGTCACTGGTACAATTTACAAAATTTGATTTCACGTTGGAATTAACCTTGTGATCACATTGAAGGAAATCGCGCAGAATTCTGACTCATGAATGGTAATAATTCAATATTAAAAAAGCACGCACCAATCCTCAAATACTGTCATACCATGGTGCACTCTGACATCCACTATTGATTGAAACTCTGACTATTTCCGTGTTTCCCGAACGAACAAAAGACCGGACAACAGCTATTTATACTTAAGGTTGAGTAACAGTAGCAATTAGCCATACCATACCAGAATACAAGTAACATTGAGGATCAGCCGTCTGGCTGATATAAATTCCCAAATTGCACTAATTACACACAAATCTGAAATACTTTTTCTCAATTCCTGTGATATTCAGGTGCATCAAAACCCTCTGTAGGAGGAGGATGGATATGATCTACCTGGATTGGCTTACAACTTAAAGTATCTATCACCACGTTGTAAACGCAGTCAAAGTCAATGATTATTAATGCACGAATCGAAAGTACGAAAACCAAGTATAAAAATTAGACTATACATGAAATAAATTATTGAATAAAGTAGTAATTTACATGATTTTTTTTTCATTTAGTCATTCCGAACATAGCGTTACTAATCATAGCATACATATACCTGCACTCCTGTTATTCTCTGGTGAAAGTGAAATTATTCACACGTTTTAATGTTTGCATGAGATAACTTGTAAAAAACTTTGGTTATTGCTATTAACATTATTACATAGTCAAAACAGTTAACGTACAAATAAATACAAGTGTAATGATCATCCTTTGTACATAAACGCTACCGTGTACTGCAACAACCAAAAGTCACGCTTAACCCTATCCGATTTCCTGTACTATAACAAAGTGGAGATTGAATACAAACATTACTGTCTGGCAGCATCTGTAGAAAACGTTAGGCTAAAACCTAATATTAAATTGATATAACGTTCATTATTTAATACTTCTTCAAACGGTGTGGAATTTTTACATCTACAGGAGGATTAGCACAATTTATGCAAAGAAAATCGCAATTCACTTTAAAAGAAAATTAAACAACAAGTAATTAGTATTATAAACGACATCCAATTGAAGCGATAGCTTGGAAGTAAAAGTCATTAATTATATTATGTCAAAGGATTTTACATTATTTAATGTTTCTAATTTAGTGTCATAAAAGATTTAAAACGGTTAGGCTATTGTTTATGGCTATATAGCAAGTTAACTGCGTTCTTCTTATCCATCATAAAAGATAAAAAATCTACCCTCCCGGATATAAACTCAATAATAATTGCATATTATTGAAAATTTAATAGATTACTTAGAACTAACAATAAGTAGGTTATCCGGGTTTGCTATAATTAAGATTCAGACGCCGTATCATGAACAAAAATCTGCACTTCGGGTTCTGACGTTTGCTGTGCGTTGGCAGACTGTGCTTCCAGCTGATTTTTCATGGCCCTTCTTCTTTCGGCAAGCATCTTCCTTCTAGATTCGTCCCTAAATTATTAATTAGCCGATTAATAAATTACAACTGTCAAATGGGGATATAAAACTAAAGCAAATTCTAAGAGCATTTTATGCATGCAGGAGGGATAGTGTAATGTACGATATCGCGTACCTGGCAGTATTTCCAGAACTTTTTGATTTAGATGCTGCTGTTGTTTTTGACGCTGACAACTTTTGTGTGCTCGCTTTCTTCGTCTCGGGTTTTTTAGGCTGGAAGTACAGGTCAGTTTTTTAGTTATTTCTGATCTACGTATCTCCAGTAAAAAGTGTAAATTACGCATTTTAAAAATCTTACGGGAGGTGCAATGCCGCCTTTCTCCAAATCCTTAAACATGGAATGAATTTGATCCACCTGAATAAGAACCATATCCCAAAAACCTTCCAAATCCTCATTTTTCGTGGTAAAAGGCTCATCGGATCCAACCCCTTTTTTCCTTTGTTCCTGTGAAGGTAAGATTAAAAACAAAAAACTTAGCTTAGTCTGTATTGATACAAACCGGTATTTAAACTGAAAGCAATGTACTACGACTTGGAAAGTGATTTCGTTTCTTACAGCTTTGAATAAGGACGCAAAATGCACTTACAATGTTATCATTACAAAGACCTTCAAACTGTTTAAATTTCTTATTGATTAGCAGGTTAGCTTTGCCGATAGCAGCCAAAACAACACCCGAGAATTCAAAATCAGGACTGTCCTCAGATGTATCCAGAGTCTCCAAACGACTCTCCGCAGTCTTGATTAAATTCGCTATGTAACTTTTTTCTTTTTGCAAAATGCCTAAAAAGTATTCACCATTTTTCTCTTCCAGGTTGCTACCAACACAAATATTTTCTTTCATTACATCATCACTGCACTCTTCCGTAGATCTGATGACCGGCAATTTCGGTGGCGAATCAGACACGTTCAGTGATCGTAATCCTTTCCAACCCATATCTTCAGGTTCTTCCCTTGAACTTAAATTAGACACAACTCTGAAAATTGGTTTAGATTCCCCGTCAATGGAATCTTCAGTCTTTTCTTGAAGTTGAGCAGGAGCTAAGCTAATTTGCTCATCTGTATTGGCATGAAACAAATCCTTTCCCATTCTCACGGGTTCAAATACTTTGTTGTCGTCCTTGCGAGGTTTATCTGTACTTAAAACCTGCGAATGAATTATATGGGTTTCTGAATTTAGATTGGGTGCCGCGATGGAAATGCCACCCCGCTCATCTAATGATTTCCTACTGGAAACAACGGATGAATCGTCCCGGTCAGAAACAGTGGAAAGGTTCACGTGAAGTGGTGCGATGGTTGTGCCATTATGTCCATTAGTATGCTTCTGAAGTCGATTGGAATTCAAAATATCATGTTTTGAATAAAGGTCATCGGAGAGCTTATCACTAACTTTATCTATATTCGAAACTTTGGCAGTCATTGAGGAAGGGACTTTGACAATGTGATGATCATCCTCGTAATCACCGTCTGCACTTTCGATCCTACTGAGTTGTTTACGCGAACTTTCTAAAAATATTGGGATTATTTTCTCGCCTCGTCGGGGAGCGCTATTACCTACATTCTCATTTATTGTTTTGAATGCCGTCGAGGTTCTACTACTTGGATCGGAGGGCATTTGTAGTAAGGGGACAGGTCGACGCCACAAGGATGCAGTTGTAACTGCATTTGTACCATACAGTCGCTCTATTTTTTCAAGAATATTTGACTTCGTTCTGCTCTGCCCGTAGCTTCCAGCATCATTCTGATTATTCTCCATGTCTAGCGTTCCTGTCTTTCCTATCGTCTCATTCTCTCGCCCATTGGTGTCCACTGGATGTCCATTACTTGTTTGTCTGTAGGAAATAGGGAAGTCAGATTTCGCACCTGATGTTCGGCTTTGTATGGGCTTATAAGGGATGGGGGACACTCCATTAGTTGTTGAAGTCATGGCTGCTGATGATGTCGTCGTTCCATTATTGTACGACAAGCAAGAGTAGCCACAAACAGATCGTGACACACTCAAATACGATGGCTGATTGTGCTGGCTCGTTACTTTCTGCGACGTTCCATCAGCATTTCGACGGGAATCTGCCGACGACCCATTTACCTTTAAAAGGAAAGATATGTTATTAACAGTCATTAATGAATAATCCATGGCCTTGTAGTATAGTTATAGCAGTTACTTATAGCAGACATGCATGTTACAATTAATCAATGATGCGGTAATGAGCGTCTACGGATGTCTACAAACTATGCATAATATTGTTAACTTTTAAGGTAATCATAATCATGATAAGGGCTAATGATAGATAATCTCACTCTTGGACTCACAAATCAAACATGCAGTGTAGCGCTTGGAAACTGTAAATCACGCTGAGCCAAATAAAATTCTTTTGACCTCCCCCTACTTGAGAATCAATTGCTTCTCGTGGGCTTTAACAAACTTAAGTATGTATTGTGTTGCTCCCGCTGTCGCCAGAGGAGAAGACGCGTTAATGCTTTCGAATTGATGCATTCTAATTCGAACCGATGAGACATATGGTCCCTACACCATGACTAACTGTACTACTTGGTTGTGATAAGCAAATTTCAAAGGGGATAGTAAAGTCAAACGATGTCTGAAACTGTGAGAGCCCTGCTCAAAGTTTAACTAACACATTATAACTTCTACAAAAGCAGTCTGATGAATTACATTTGTGGGGAATGTATTCTTCTGTAATGATTACACTCACCTGAGTCGTGTATCTTGAGTCGAACATATGAGCCGTTCTCTTGACATACTGCGGGCTCTGCAAATCGCCCATTCCTTCAGCTGTCTCAGTGTCTGCTGAAATATCTGTAAATCCAACAAAATAACTGACATAAAATATTATCTTTAAAAGTTGAAACTCTATCTTTTGATAACATACAAATATTTGCACTACATATATCACACCCAATTTTTTCTCGCCATAGTAGAGAATGAGTAACACATCCTCAACTATCAAATAACCTGCTGCTTCTCACTTACCTTGATTTAAGATGATACCGGACTCAACAGCTCGTGGTGCGGTTCTAGTATTTGCGTATCCCCTTCGTCCTCCAGGGGTGTTGTCACATCTGTAAATGCAAAAATATAGATATCTCAATTTCTGAGCATCTCTCACAAGTAACAATGCCTGAGCGAGTTTCTCATTTAAAACAATACCCCTGCTCTATTATAAAGTACCGCATATAATGCTGTCTTAAGAAAAATATCGAGTACAAATAACAGGCCTCCTTTCCGTCCATCCTAAGTTACTCAACATACTAACACAAATAAGCCATGTGTTTACAATTAAGAACCCACAACAAAAACCTGGCTCATTTCTTACTTAATGAGAACTACAATGAAGTCATTCCGTGTCTGATTAAAGATTCATCTTACTCACACAACATGACGTAGCCCGGAAAGCACCGTACAAAAATGACTCAGTCAATCGATAATAACAGTCGGGCACACTTAACGAAGCTTCACCAGCTTTTAGGTATACAAACTCATATATTTTACTTATTGTTAGGTACTTACTATGACATTATTACAACCTTAATACATAAAACTGACAGACGACCGAGAGACGAACATAATAATTCAAGCAAAAAAAGTTATATATTGTATATAAAAAAAATATTGAGTTGATTAGTATGTACATACACTCATGTACTTTCACATATATTGACAGAATACGAAAACACGCAAGAAAGGTCAAAGGTTCAAAGCTTACACTTGCTCAACGCGGGCTCTGGTAGTGAACAGCCACCAAATAGGTAAATAGTTCATAGATACAAGCTTTAAAACAATCCAAATACAATAGCAACATCAACAAATTTAGCAGCAGGATCAGTGACAAAAAATCTCGCCTCCAGTCAGGTCAAGTCAAGCTTTCCAAAACAAGCAAGCCCCACTGCGAAATCATTTAAAAAATAATGATGAACCATATAATTATTACACAGCTCTTGCAATACAAGCATACAAAAATGCCAAGTGCTAAATTATTATCCATATTTATACAGACATAGTCTCAGTCTCGTCTCAATATCCTACAACTCAACTATTGGAAATCCCCCTCATCTCTGACTCTTTACATCCCTAATTACTCTACACAGGTACTCCCTACAGGTAACCAAATTACACCCCAAATCCTGCCCCATGTACATATACGGTTTACAAAAATACACATTCAAATACATACTGACTAATTCAATAAACCATGGGAAATCAATAAGCCTAATAAGGTTTCCACTTTTCATTTTTCCTCCTAACACTTGACCGCATACGTCCTACAACAAAGTTCCTTTATTTTGGCCCATGATATACAGAATGTACATCGTTACAAAATGATGACACATCAAACAGGCAGTAACAAAAATGTAAAAATACCAATATTGTTTAATCCAAAAGTCAACTTTCACCGGAAACTATATCTCACTATATATCACACCTACGCTCACCGATGTAATATGGTGCTGATATTGAGTCACTCATGCAGTAATAGGAGCAACTAATCATTAACAAATCCATCACAAACTCACTTTCTTGTATAATATAATTCACGTAAAAAAGGCAATAATAATAATTAAGTATTAAAAAGTTAACATATTGAATCAACTTGGATCAAGACTCGATTAAAATATCGGCTTTAATCCGTAACTAAATGTCTATATCCCCATATACCCAATACTCTATACAACATACACCGTTATCCTATCTCAGTATCTTCCCAACTTCCCAAACCTGTCTCATTACAACTTCTAATTCAATTCACATGTCAATACTCCAATATACATACATAAAAAACGCAATAATTGTAAACACTAAATTCCTCCTAAAACTTATCCGTGGAATGGTCCCATATAATCACAAACTTTTGTTCGTATATATACAAGGGTTGATTATAATTAATTGAATATTTTTGTTGGCGATATATCTCACCAAATCCACCATGAAGCTGTTGGGCGATTTATCGGAATTGCTTTTTATTAGTGTTATTTCTCAGGGATACCCCAAAAATGTTCGGGACACGACTGACTTGTCCAATATCAAGGGAACTTCTGACATGTGGTACTTTCTTACATACGGTTCTAGGATGAGCTCTTGTCTTTGATATTTGTCCATATATACTGACTGTTTGAGTGGAACTCCGAAACTAAAAAATGTGAAGGGGAAATCCTATCTCCCGCAGTACTTCTCGTATCGTATCCTTTTACCTTGAGAGCTGGTGTTTCCTCTCAGGATCTTATATTGGCCACTTCCACTGTGTATACATGTATCAAATTATACTCGAGTATAAACTATATACTTATATATCCCTTCACAACCACTTGGTGAATTCTTAAAATATATCCGGCCCGAAGAGGCTTTACCACGTTGAAGAACCCGGAGGATAAGATGGGAAAAAACGTGACCGACAATTCCCTCACTTCCTTTCCTGGCACGGCACAAAATCTTTCTGGAATGAAACCTCCCTCTGAACGGCACTGACTCACCAATGTTTCCAAAACCCGAGGAGAATAGAAATACTGCAGTTTTTTACAAATATATATAATTTTAATCCAACTACTGGAGTATGTCTTCTCTGCAGTAATTAAATACGTCCATATTATGAATACTAATAGTATACGGTACAGTGTCCCCGAGAGCCTTGGGGATTGAGCCAATTCCAGGAATCCAGAAATGCTCGGATTCTAATAACTCTGAGTAATAATAACTCCACTCTTCCTCCCGAAATTGCATCACAACAATAACAAAAATTGCCCTCTACGGAACACAACAACCTTACCTCGACTAATTGAAAAAAGTCACTAGTGTTTATAATGTACTGAGGAATTTAAAAAACTGGAGATTGTAACAACTTCAAATTCTCTGTAACTCTTTAATATACTTTTAAATAGGAATTATACCTTAACTTGACATTTTGTGTTAAGTATATTTTTCAAAGGGGGAATGAGTAGGAGAGTAAGTGGGGAGGCTTATTAAAAAAGGTAGGTAGAAATTAATGGGTTGATTTAATTTCCTAAATGGGATGGACGTAATATAATGATTGTCCTGTAATATTATGGTACTCTATATAACTTTGGGGTTATAAGTTATAACTTGTATAAGATACTGTGTATATAGTAATATAGGGGATAACGTTACCAAATAGTGATTAGATGCATGTGGCATATATATTTTTGTGGGTCTAAATAATGCTAAGTATATTGCTAATGTATTAACTTTATGCTAATTGTAAGTAAATTAATCTATGACTGACAAAAAAAAATAGTTTGAAAGGCAAACTTAGCACAACCTTTTGAGAGGTGTTGGGAGTAAAAGGTTGTGAGGAGTAAAGTTTGTTGATGGGAAAAAAGTGTGTGGAGTGTCCAAAGTCGAGAAAAAGAATAATGACACACTTTCCCTTCTGTTTGTCACTTTTGTGCCGTACTCTCCTCGTGGAAAAACAAAAGTGTTTCCAGGGAAACGGATTGAAAATTCCAAATCAAGTGGACGAAAGGATGCCAAAGGAGTTGGCGAGAGGAGGTGTATTTTATGCAGAGTGAGAGGAACTGAGCATTAAGCCGTGTGTCAATGGAATACTTGAGCTTCCTTCGCACTATCTCCTTATTCCATTCTCCAAAGAATTGAGAGTTTGTCAGGCCTTAAGCATACTTAGTCTTCCATGGACGTTATAGTATAGTTTTGTGGAGATAGTAATAAGGGTTGTGAGTTGTGTGAGTGAGTAGTAAGAAATTTTGTATAGTAGGCTTTGAGTAGTAAGTACTTACTTGCACTTGACTAGTATATACCCCACAGATTGGGAAAAGTCAGTTCTTTGGGGAGTAGGATTACTCGTCGGGTGTAATAGTATGTAACTGCACGTTGCCCAGGCATCGTTAACAGCACTGACTGAACGCAAAAGCAAAATGTTAAAGACACTCCTCACACTTGATTCTGTGGCTCGATAATGCATAAGGAGAAGCCTGCTAACTCCAAAGTATGTAAAAACTACAATGAATGATATGTATGAAAAGCCCCCATTGGAAACACGGCTCATGTGAACCACGCAATGTTCATAAGTCCTCTTTTGTAGTTAAAAGTGTTCCCCCCTATATGCATGGTATAATCTTGATTTTGGGGTACACACAATTACTGGTGCTTGTACACAACGGTATAGATTACAATATTATATATCTATAAATATATATATATATAGATACATATCCAACAGGATAAGTGCAAGTCAAAAACTAAAGAGGAAATACAGTTGACTTGTATAAATGGCATAACGAAGGTACGAAACCCAATTCACTGCAACAGACAGTGCTCATTATTATTTGTTGGTGCTCCAATCCCTAACATGCAGTATTTTCCTGTATGCTCTTAATGTTATGGGCTCTTGAATGGTACACTGAGTCTCATTTTTATACGTGTGCAGTACAAAAACGTCCGTATGTACATCACTGTATTACGCCCTGTACAAAAATGTGTATGATCCTCTGTACAAGAGAATTTTTACATGTGAGAGGGAATCGTCTTTGGAGGAATCTCCTTGCACACGATGCTCTCTCTGTGAAGGAATCTCTGAGCATGTATAGGATGAGGAGAGAATGTTACATAGCGGGAGCCCTCACCATAACAACAACACAGCCGCTCCTGCTCTTCTAAAAGAGAGGTTCATGGTCTTGTCCTGAGTCTCTCGAAATAAGAAACCACATTGAGAAGATGTAATGTATAAAGTAATGGATTGAGCGAGTGAATAATTTCCAATTTATTCTTTCTCTGTTCTTGATGGATGCTGGAAGCGAAATAATACAGAGGCAGTACCGGTGTCTCACCCTCACCACATCCTCCCAACCATGCAGACTCCTACCCTTACTACTACTACTACTACCATATGTACAGTCATACGGGGGGAAATAATATTATATACTGTAATAGGAAATCAAGGAGCCTTTCACACACATGACAATTTCTGTAATGAATTAATCGTAGTATGTAGCATGAATTGTGGGAACAATGGTTGGGAGTCTTGTCTCAAACATTCTTTCAGCTCAGCAAAACTTTTGGGCTCTTCCCCGCGCGTATACTTATATGCAAGAACAAGGGTGAGAGAAAAAAACATTTGCTAACGGTACAGCTGCAGTATTGACTAAAGAAGAGAGAATACAAAAAAAACCTTGCGGCCAATTAACAAGTGTGTAAAATCGGGAAGCCAGGCTTGGAGTTACAATTAACAGAAATTACATATCCATGGATGTAATAACATAATAAATCAGTGACGGCATGGGAATGTTAATATTAGTTCATTGGTGTAGTGTATAATTTCAAGGTAAATAACAATAAGTCATGATTTACAGTAAGGAGAGGACGGTGTAAGTAATTATTATTATGAACCATCGATACACGTCAGGTTGGATGTGGAGATGTATCCTACTTTTTTGCCATTGGAGAGGCAGTCTACCTTTTCGCTATAATAATGGTAAGTGCAAACGGAAAGGCTTATTATACGTGTACAATTATTTTTATTTTATGCGATTTTTGTGTCAGGTGTCTTCCGCCGGGCGGGCGGTCGGTTATACTTGGTGGGGGCATTGATCTACCCTTGGGCACATCGTGATCTGATCACAGTACTAATTTTTTCCAGGCTTGCCTCTCTTGTGTAGCGTACATCATCTCTCGCCTCACAATGTGCTTCCCCAATGTGGAAGGCCCAGATACTAGCTAGTGTGTAGGTAGGTATGCATAGTATGGTAACTATATGTATATAGTGAGGGGGAGAGAGAGAGAGAGAAAGAGAGAGAGAGAGAAGAGAGCTGAACATGTAAGTAAGATGAGCGTAAAATATTTCATTGTCATCGTAAATATGATGGTCTAACGTTTCTTTTTTCCTTATATAATAATTAAGTGAGATTCTTTTAAATGCTTTTGCGAGCCTGTCCATTAAATTCGTGCTTCCAACCAAATCTCTTGCTCGCTTTTCCCTCTATTATGCATAAAATACAATGCAATGCTCACCTTTGTTATTGTTATTACTTACTTAGAAAATTACCTCAGCTCATAATTAACTTTTGCTGCCATTTCAAAAGTCATTGTTGATTTTTTAACACAAGACTCTCCCTCTTGCTCGCGGATTGATAAGAAACAGCTTTATTATCAGATAATCGTCCTGAGGATTGTTATTTTTAAACACTACTCCCTCCAAGCCCTGCCCTCACAAAAATGCTCTCTTCGTGTGGCTCTCTGTACAAGCGAACATTTTCTAATTTCTACATGGATGTATGTACACTATCTACATAGAGGCATGTAATTATGCATGTATGTATGTAGCATCCTTGGATTTCCAGGATGGAAATGGCTCGAGAAATGAGGATCTTTCTCTTTTCCTCATCAGCATCATTCCGCCAACTTTTGTTATTTATAATGACAATCGGAAAGTGGAAAATTCTGAATAATTCCGTCAACCTTTCATTCCTGATTTCATGTCAACGCTACCGCCTTAATGATTTATAGTCATTAAAGCCATTTTATTATTCAAACCTTTAGATAGGGAAAAAAGATAACGTCAACAAGAGAACAAGGAAGCCAAGAAGCGGCTCTTCCGTCAGAATATCAATGTAAATTGTGTTCTTTGCAGTGTCGTCGGCACTTTTGCTTGATTGTAATAATTTTGAATAGCACCAACGCCAATACGATACTTACATACATGTACATACATGCAGGCCTGTAATTTATTTTACAATCTGTAAATACCCACGAAAATGCATACATGGATTGTCCTAATATGAAATACAGACAATAGACAGATGCATCTGACATGCTGATTTCCAATGAGAACATGGAGGCAAAGTGCATATATAGATGATTCCATTGAAGATCTCAATTGATAAGGCGTACATGTGAAGGGAATCAAGAAGAAATTGTGTCAAATGGATATGGTTGGAAAATCAACACAAAGGTTGAAAGTTAAAGAGCTTGAGTGCAATTCACATCAATTATTATTTTCTTTCCGCAAGTGACTGTACATGAGTAAACTCTTCAACGTCACGAGTGTGTGAATTGCCCTCCCCTGTGTGTACGCACAAGGGGCAATCATTTGTAATAATCCTTTGGTTTGTGGAGATGTGAAACTCGGTTAAAACCAAAAGCCAGGTTAGCATCTCAAACCTAAGGTAATTTGCACTTGATGAGTACGCACGGTCTCACATGTATAAAAATACTGACTCTCCCTCAACGTCTCCAACACCAAAATGTAACAAGAAAATGAAAGTATCTTCTTCAAGTTTTACACGAGACTCATAAAAGAGTTTATTGCTTTCTGAATTTAACGCTCTTGCCTTGCCCGGGTGGGGCAGATTGCACCTTCCATTTTAATACTTTCACACGCTAAGAAGGCTAAGACACAAATCATGCTCAGATGTTTTTTTTTCTCTAGTGAACATCCATACCTGCATATAGGCACACATCAATAATTTCTTACACCAGTTCGACAAGGAGAGATGTATGTCTTTTATAGCAACCGCAATGAACCAGTTCAATCATATAAATAGAAACTTATTACATAGGAACTAATAATTGTTAACTTGACCGCATACTGTACCCCAGAAACCCTTTTCTCCTGTCCCTTTAGATTTACAGCGACGCATCCTCATCATAGCTACTTACTTAAGTGGATCAACGTTTAAATAAATTAGGAACCGCAGTACCAGATTTGTTTATTCATGTCAAAGCGATGCACTTATTAGGCCTCTAGAGTCGAAATTTGACGAGTAGGAGGTTCGTCTGTCTGTATGTAAGTACATTCTGTGCATGAACGTTCCTCAGTCCTGTATATGCACTCTATATCTATACTGTAGATATGTATATAATTAATTTCTTGGCGCAAAAGTTTCCAAAGCACAAACAAACTTTAACTTACTACATACAATGAGTATCTCGAAAGGCCCCTTTGAATTTAATTTGGAGGATTAAAAATGTAAATCACGGAGCTGATGCAATAATTGAATAAATTCGAGGTAAACAAAAGTAGTAATAAAGCCTTTTCTGGAATTTAACGACTGCTCCCGATGAATATTAATGCTACGAGAGATTTCAACCTGGATCCTATACACGGTCATACTAGATTAACCAGACAGTATGCAAAATATACTAAACCTGAATGGCATCAGTCCCAACCACAGTACATACATACAAGTACATGAGGAAATTATAGTGTGCTGTCCACAATTTAAAGTCAGAATATCAAACTGACACTACGAAAGAAGGAATGTTATCCGTAAATTATAGATAACCTCGGGTGTGCTTTCTTGGTAAACTTGAATAAAAGGGTGAAACCTAAGTAAGCATGCAAGATGAATACCAGTGAAACATGTCTCACTTGAAATGAAATACAAACTGTTTCTGAGTCTCATTTCGGGCGGTTGACACGCTTTAAATATTTTGGGACCAAAAATGCCACTCATGTTACTTTACAATCCCGCTCCCGTGGTAGGAGTTGTCTCCTTAAAAATTCACTAACATTACTAAAAATACTACCCAAGCAAGTACTTAAGTAGATAAGCACCAAGACTAAAGACCAGGACTCCATTTGTCTGAGCAATTTGATAGCCTCTGAAACTTTGTACATTCCGACAAGACACAATGAGGCAACTACAGGGAGCGTTGTTGACAGAGAACCCAATTTGGTTCTTCTGCATGGCCCTCCTGCTCGGTCTGCTCACTGTAGACTTAATTCTTTGATGGATTTACCAAGGTCTAATATGGTTTCTGCCTTCCGGTCCTGAGCTTTTAAGGAATTACTGTATCAGTTTGAAATCAATAAAACCAAGCCTTCCAGCCTGCTCCAAGCAGTAACAGTATCTACCTAAACGAGGATTTACACGACAAATAATCTACTTTGTCATGGAAATCAATGATGAATCTGATTTCTTATTTCCATTATCAAAATTGCAGTTTTACAACTGTCTACATTCATATACCTATCTATGTGAGGATTGTAAATATGAAACTGCCAAGTTGCAATTATATTATGCATGGGCAGTGTTAGGCCTCCATAATCTCACAACGTCAGAGGAATGGTAATAATTCATCCCTGTGACACCATTCTTAAACGTAAATTAAGTTCCGAGTGAACGTAAATTGAAATAACAGACTAGATTTTCTGGCTTCTGGTTTTTTCCAGTTAAATTTTGCACAATTATGTCTCTCCCTAGAATCCGAGGATCCTTTTCGAGATTAAAATGTCAACCGACTCTACTAACTAACTACACTACAGCCTTGGTAAATTATCATATAGAAGAATCTCATATATATAAGTATATAGAATATATATATAAGTAATTATATATATATAAAAGTATAGTTCCAGCATGACCTGGCGACTACAAACATTATTAATTATTTCAGACATGCTCCCAATTGACCCTAAATTAATAAATGTCAACTTAATCTAGAAATATGGGACAACAAATAGCATTAACTATTAATTTACTGAACAAACTTGGGCGGTGGCGAAGTGGGAAATCGAAAAAAGGACGGCAAAGGAACTTGCTAAGAAGACTGCCTCGGTGTCAAAGTTACAAAGCCTACGATTCCCAGTTAGAAAGTTCATAAATTATAATTATTAAAGTTAACCATTGTCAAGAATTCAGTCTAAGGCAGTACCGACGAATTTTCGCAGCCAGCTCATTACCCATTTAAGACTGGAAAATCGTGTGTGTTGTGTTAAATAAAGAATTATTTTAGAAACCCAGAAGTGTCACGCTGATATGATATAGTAGTAACACTGTAGAATAATGGCGGAGTCCCCAAACGCTATGTATTTTTAAAGCGGTTAAAGCCTCTACAATAGATTATAGATAAGAATAATATGACTATATAATACACAGTAATAACTTCAGATAGGAGAAAGATACCTTACCGGCTCTGTTGTTGGTGGTGATACTGCTCTTGCGGAAATACACTGTGAGCATGAGTTCCTGTTTGTCCTGGTGAGATCATAATTGCGTAATTGTTATTGATTTGTTCCGGATGATGAAGAGCAGGGGATGTTGGACGGAGTCGGACTCCACGACCGCCCACGTCCCTACCTACTCCAACCCCAGCATTTCTCATCCCAGCTGTGTTTAGTTGAACCGTGTCAGGAAAATGACTTGGAAAATTGTCATTCTGACCGTGACGAAGTTGTGAGGAATAGCCTGAGAGATGGTCTGGTTTGGAGATTTTGAAAGCATTGGCACTCTCATGATTGGCACGGTTGGAGCTCTCGTGGGGTCTCCCGCTCCCGGCTGACCCATAGGTCCCTGTCGCGTATTGATTCTGGTTGTAATTATTGTAAGAATAGGATGAATTGGCACACTTGCCAGTTGACGGTAACCACTGAGTATTCCTTGGGTTGTCAGGCATTGTTGTGATAAAATTACGGTTACTGCCACTTGCAGGACTGAAACCACTGGTTTTGAACACATTATTGTTGAAGCTTGGGGAAGCCCCGAAGTTAGGAGCTGGTGTTGGGGAGAGAGGTCTTTGTAAGTAGCCCACGTTGGCCACGACTAATTTCGCCTTTTCTTTGGTCAACATGGCAGTCTCGTTATCTATCTCACTTGACGCTAGAACTCCTTCGACGGAGGTTAATTTTGGTAAAATACTTTCTGACTCAGTCCTTAATGAAATCTCAAGTCCTTGCTCGGGACTCACTTGACTTTTTTTCCTTACTTGAGGAAATCTCTCAGCCACAGTCTCCTTCTGCTCTGTCTCTTTGATGATTCTCCTTGATCTCCTCCTCCTCTGTTCCCTTTCCTCAATTTGCTTCACTTGCACGGAAACCGGAACGGGTAACTTGAGAACAAAGCCATCCGAGTCTTTCTCACCACGCTCTGAGTCCAGATTATCCACGGAACTGGATGCAATCTTTGTGCAGAGTGATGTGGCGGAAACGATGAGGTGGAGACAATTGTCTGATTTGGCGCCTTTCACTCTCGAAGAGTAGGATTTATCAACACTCAAGTTAGATTTCACAGTTGATTTTGGAACGTTCGACTCACTCGCTTTTTTTCCCTGGTCGGGTGCGGGTCTGACGATGGTGGGAGTAACACCTGGTAAGTTTTTGGCGAAGCAATTATTTTCGGATGAGGACCCCGACAGACCTTGAGGGGTGAGTGGGCCGATTTTGGAATTTGAGTAATTTTGTGAATCTCTGGACAAATTTGTGTGGCTAAGGGCGTTAGGCCTTAAACGGTTGTGAATGCTATTGCTGCTCTCACTCGACTGTGTACCTTTACGACCACTCCGTCCCAAGATATCATCCAGGGATTTTGCATTAAAAAGTCGGCGCAGTTTCACTCGAGGAAAATTCCAGCAGAGACTTTGCTGCTCCTCTTTAGGATTTCTGGGTAAGTCCTCGTCCCCGACCTATTGTGGATACAATACATTTTAATTTTACAAGTAACACACTGAACTTTTGAGAGGCTTTGTTACGCATTTAATAACTTAAGTTGATTAAATACTACAGGGCCCCTCTTTCACGTAACGGAAGTATAAAGTACACACACACACTATTGTAGTATTTATGAATCCTTGACATTTCCACGAACAAAGACCAGTTGTTGGGAGGAAATGATGTTTTTACGACAGGTCTCCCCGTGGGATTTAGTTTAATCTGCCGAGTCGGCAAAAACAACAAAAGGATATATTTTCAAGACCAAAACCAAATATGAACTGAAGCTCCATTAACTCATACGAATTGCCACATTGTCATATCTGCTTTCTCTCTTTCGTTCCGTCTCAATTTAACTGGATGTGTGTACCAGAAATAGTTTCCATATCTCCCTCGGACCTTCCGTATATGATTTGAATGCTGAACAGATGCATGCCATTCGAGTTTGTCATAACATAACCATTGGAGTAAAACTAAATGAGGGAGGCTCAAGCTGAGGGCTAGATGAATGCGATTTACTATTTATGAAGGAATTCCAAAGGTAAGTCACGCTTGTGTCGGCACAAATATTCATAGATGATCTTGTTCAGACATAGATATAATTACACATAGTTACATTTAACTTATACATCAGTGTACAGCAGTTTGCAACCTGTAACTTGTGCTGACAGGTATGTCATATATATAGACGGTAAAGTATAATGTACAGTCTAAGTACTATAATTGCCTCCGCCGGAACATAACACAGCACTTAACTTGCCAAAAGTAGAACTTTGAAATGCATTCGATGTTGATTTGTTCTGACTATATACAGAATAGAGCCGCGTGTAAATATCAAAAATATGCAGACAGATGATACCAGCCTCATCTCTCTGTTGGAACCATTCACTCACAAACCTGCCTTCTCTTTCCGTCGTTAGTGAGGCGTCTGTTGATGAGTTTTAGGGAAAGACAGAATGCTTTATTTTATTAGCTCTGTACACGCGTGCATCTCCTCCTGCAATCTTTGATAAAGTTTCGTATTTTGTGGAACTGACTTCTGTAGCTATGTGTGTATGTAAAAATGTATTAACGTCCTTGCTAGTAGTACAAATACATGGGAGTTTCAATTTCCATTATTATTAACGTTTATTTCCTTCCCAGCTACATGAAACTTTGTAGTGTGGCCCAGGAGAATTCCCTTATCTATGTATGAATGTACATACAAATGTATATGTTGTTATTATTGAAATGAACGGCAGGAGTAATTGCTTCGTTTTGGAATGAGATTCTCAATGGAACGCGTAGCCTACTTCATGATTCTAATTCATTAGCATTCTGTGTCCCTTCCCTTATTTAAAAACACTGCCTATGAAGAAACTACTGTTGATTTAGATTGTCCTGTAGGGATTTTAATCAAGGAAATTGAGATGAACTGTACACCTGATTCCAACTGGATGTAAGATTACTCTTTACGTAATTATCTCTGCTGCTTACGTTACAACTATACACTCACCATTTTTAAATTGTCAAACTGTATTAGACTACAAATACTATGCATACATTCCAGTTTAATTGACAGGACCGCCGTCACAGTTTACAGCACCAGAGCCCTCGTCGTCTTCCGCAATATTTTATATGATACTCAAATTAAGTATAATTATTAGCTTTCAGAAGCAAAGAATTCCATTAACTGAAGTTGAATGTCCTTCAAAATTGATCGAGGACTCTGCTCATCTGGAAACTCTTCCGAGAAATGAGTCTTTTCTCTTGAATTGTGCATACTTGTTTATTAGTATCAGGCTCCCAGCCGGAAAATTAAATTTCATATCCACTTCTTCCCAATGTTCCGGACAGAACAAACTTCCACAGATATTAATTTTCTGTTACCATGAATTTTGAGAGTAAAGTTATGAACTTTGGAAGGAGATATGTAAACTTTCATTGGAGAAGTTCTATAATGCCCGGGCATACATAATACATAAACAATCCCAAAAGGAAACTCTGTCGAGGTCATTTATATTCCTGCTACTACATATTGACATGTGCAGATTGCTCGAGGGAAATTGTTTTTTTTTTGTCGGGAATTGAAATTTAAAATGACAGTTGTTGGCTCTTCGTTTAAATTAGATACAAAGGAGGGATTGATACACACGTATATCTACATATACATTGAAAAATAATATTCTGGGCTCATTTCATTGAAGAGAGTAATGTCAAGAGGTAGATTTATACATATGTAGAGGTGCATGGCAGAGCAAGACTGAAAGTACAGGGATAGAGACAGGAGGAAAAGTTCCGTTGAGACTAGCATTTTCCCTACTTTTACCTGATGATAAGCAGTAGCATGGCACGGAATGTTTTAATATTTACTCTCCTGGCTTAAATCCAAAGGGAAAACATTCGCAAAAAATCACTTAAGAAATGTCACGCAAATTTTCAAACAGTCACGAACGCAACCTTGGTTTTGCCCAAGGGGTGTTTCTTTTTCATTCGGTGAACTTTATACATTAAAGTCTCCCGTACAATTTATAAACTCCTTTTCCTTCAAATTACGACCCAAACGGTTCCATGAATAAACAATGCACAGTCCACAACATAAACTTCCAACAACAAAAAATGAAACACTACAATTTTAAAGTATACACAAAGTACACATGCATGAAATTACCCGGGCATTTTATTTGCCTGTACATCACATAAATATGTACACCATAAAAATACACAGCAGAGAATCGTTGAAAAAGGATTTAAACGCTGGGTTCTGTACTTGTAGCAAAATTAAAACTATAAATTTAAAATAATTATGGAAGGTGGAAAAAAAATTGAGATGATGAGCGTTTCACAAGTCACATTAGTTATCACACATACATAATACCAACCCGGATATTTTTGATGACTCTTGGCTCCACATGAACCCGATCAAGTGAAACGGCTGAATTAACAACAGTGGCGTAGTCAATGGAACGGAAGTGTTGGTAATGAGCTTTGAACTGAATCTGTTCTAACCAACTACTGGTTTCCGAGGTAAACACTGGACCCAAAGTATGAGAACTACTACTCAGTCGTCCCTGATTTCCCTTTCGCACATCACTTCTCTCGGGGGCCCCTATATCACCGATTTGGCATCTACTGTCATCGATTGTCTTATAACTATCTCCAAGTGTCAACAAATCCGAAGACAGCTGCTGGGCAGGTTTGACTTGATTATCCTGAGATTGTTTACTTGAACTTGAGAGGTATTGATTGGGGATGGAAATGAGTTCACTTTTCTTCCCACCACTCTCCTGTCTCAAAAATCTCTCACTGTCTTGTTCAGTTGACTCAGCCTCTTTTGAACTCTTCTTTGAAAAATCAGATTGATTTTGGGATGGATATTCCATTTTTGTACCTTGAACATTTGGTTTCTATTTTTCGTTGATATTTTCATTGCTGTCTTCCCCTGATTTCTTACAAAATTAGACTTTCACTCTTACTTTCTTCAGAGGAAACACCATTTAAATTATTGATAAAAAAATTTAAGACTCAATCATTATTACTGACAAAATATCTTTAGTAAATATTCTGTATTGTATAATTACAAAAAGTAAGCTTCTAGGAATGATGTACAAGTTGATTTTGTCGTTTCGGGATCAAACAGTTCATACAGCTTCTTTTCCCATGAGTTACTTTGAGGTTGGGCTGACTGGATTTTTGGTATATATATATACTTATATTGGACACACTTCGCATCTGATTGCAAGTAACGTATGTATGGGTATATTTTTTTTATAGTTGAGGTTATAATATCACACCGAATAATTCGTTGAGAGTAACCGAACAATTGCGTGTTGCTTGGAAGACTGGAGGATCCAAGGCTGTTGCATATACTAGTTGTAAATGGAGGTGGATTACTGTCGTGTCTAAATAGAGTTTACCTCCGTCGACACTCATTAGAACTGGGTAAATTGCGGTAATGAGAGGAGTGAATTATTACTTAAAATGCTTTTGTACAAATTGTGCAAACACTTTGGCAACCGCAGGAGTTTGTATTGAAATTCCAGTAGAATGTTGGAAGGTCTAGTAACTTTGTTATGTACTTATCTGACGTGTTTGAACCTCTGTTTACAGTGTGGGAGGATGAACTGAGTGATGGGAAGTAGTGCGTTATCTAATCCATGTATAAAATACTATGCGTGATGGAATATGACAACTAATGGAAAAAACTAGAGGGGTAAATAGTACCGAGGGATGGGGACTCGTCAAGTCTACATAGATTGTAAATATTCGGGTAAATTCTTTGCTAATCTAATATAGATTGTGCGGAAAATGATGCTTACCCCAGGAGAAACTGTTTCATCCCGGCACTTATCGATCTCTTCACACCGACGAATAATCATTCTCCCTTCCATGTTCATGCTCCGAGAATTCCCTTCACGGCTTTCCTTCTCCATAACAAGAGCGTTCCATGCAGTCACACTTCACACACTTGACACTCACATAATAATGACAGGGAGACTCCGGGATTTAAACGAAAGCTCTTTTTCTCACACTTTATTTCACTCCTGAGTTATTCCACTAAACAGGGCAGGGGAGGGAAACAACTAGAAAAACTCCGAGAAATTCAGTTAAGAAATTCAACCATATGAAACAAATTTGCAATCACCAATTGATGTCACAATAACAAGTGAAGTATAGTAACACTTCAATTTGGCGAAACATCTCCCTCAAGACAGGAGTAAGCAGGATGAAGCAATTTATAGGTGATGGATGTGAAGCAGTCTCAATAGAAATTAAACTAGCAATTTTATTGAGATTCTGGGGCTATGCTCAGACATTTCCTACAATATGAATGTGACCATTAAGTCCCACACGCTATGTAGTAGTATAATAATTATTACAGCATGTAATCGCGTAAATGCCAAGTTCTTATCAATATTTTACGACGGAGCCTTGATATGTATATTGTCTATATGCACTCCGTGGCTGGACAAATTATTTTTCTCACAGGGAGAGAGGAGAAAATATTACAAAGTAATGGACGGACGGACTGATGAGGACAAACTACGACGGAACACCCAACTTCACCGTAGCATGCGAGCTCATATTTTTATTTTCGTGAATGACGATGACGATCCTTTTGACTTGGCTTTACGTGGCAACGTGGAATGTACTGAACTTTTTGGACGACGTTGTATGATAATGTGTCATGGCAGAAGGGAAAGGAGAGACAAGTCAAAGTTTTGGCGAGAGGTTGAGACAAGTAGTGAACTTATTTGTAGTACATGTCCAAGGGTTGGCCCAACGTGGGTAATGTAATCTGAATGTAATCCTTGTCCTTACTGTTGCCTCTTCTTCCTCATCGTCTTCGGTTGGTGTTGGCATTGGTGCCATGAGGGGTGGCATTTGGCAGCCGGGAATTGTTTTGCCGGTTTATGGTTCACTTCAAGAAACAACTGTTTAAATTTGCATGACACGTAAAAGTCTGTTGGACTTTGTATAGTATGCTCCTTATGAGTAAATGACGGAAATGTAGGAATACTTGAATTTTTAATTGTGGGGAATGAGTGAATGGAACGGTTTGTTGGGTTTCATTCTGTTTTAAATGATGTGTGCATGTATGCACATCCCGTGTTTAGTATACATTAGACATACATTCACACGTGTGCAACTCATCTTGAGCTTCAATTTCCGCGTTATTTAAGGTACTTGCTCTGCCTTCAGATGAGCAAAGTTTACTTCACCAAAACATGAATGACAACATTTAGAACCTATTTAGTTTAGACATGTGTAGTACGCTGGGTGTCTTGTTATTGACTTGATGGCCTGAGAGCATTGCTAATGATTTTGTAAATGCTAATACATTGCGGCTGTTTGCGTGCTGTCTGTATACAAGCATCCTTTTTCATACATAATAGTCTCTCCAACAGATGCAATGGGGCATTGCATTTCACATGCAATCATCCTGCTGAATTATTTGTAAATGGAATATGGGACTGAAACGTTAGATGAAATATCCACACTACCCTGCTTACTCTCGTGCGTTTTGGCATTTGCAAGCCCATTTATATTTTTCGACTTAAAAGCAAGTAAAAATCTAATTGTAAGTTGAGGCCTTGCACAGGTACGTGCATATAAGTAAGTATATGTGTTTGTATGCTGGAATGATATCCGTGAGTAGCTGAGATGTGCTTTTATACAGCACACACTTTTTTCCGCTCGTTTCAGACGGTGGCTCACTAAATCTTTTTCATAAGTGTACATAATAATTAATTATGACCATTTTATTTCGCATTTAGCTCATTGATTTAATTTAAACGTCCTCCTTCATTAGACCTCAACTACTCAAGGAATACTTTGTAGTAATTATTACAGAAAGTAGCATTTTGATTACAGCCTCTCTTCCCCGTTAATATTGCCCTTGAAAAAAACTCACTCGAAATATCGTCAGTGAAGAAGGAAAATGAGCACGATAAATATTCCAACAACATCTAGATCCTTTTGCCTCTTCACTGACGATATATTCAATCAATCTCATGTTAAAATATACTGTAACGCTAACGAGTAACATAAGATATTTAGGGTAACCACAACTTTAGAAGTCTTTAACATCAATTTTGTGGTCACGTAATACCCTAGACCCCTTTCTCTGGAGGTTCCCAGTTCATTGACTTGGAAACTCTGTTTTTCCGCAGACTTAACTATGTATTTTGTAAATGTATTAAACTCAAGTCGACTGACAAATCCCCGTCAACCTGACACTATTAACGTTGCAGTTATTCTAGAACAATAAATCTCCATGCCCATTGTCCTGTCTTGATATGAGCAGCCTTAGAATTATATAGCTTTAGGGGTTAAAGTCCGCTGCCCTGATTCTGGCATATATTTACTTTATTTGAAACGCTTTATCGAATTGAATAGTAAATAGTAATTTTGTATAGAATATTACATTAGAAAATATTTAGGGAAATAAAATCGATTCACTTAAAAACACAAGTTATGCTCATTCCCTAGCATTCTCTGTATTGATAATAAATTATAAAAGTAGAAAGCCGTCTTTTCGCAATATTTTCGCTAAAAGTATTACCAATAATATTTTGATCCCTGCTATTCGAAATAGTAACTTCAACAGAGAGTAGCACAGTTTATAAAACATTTTTTACAGTCTTGCATTTTGAGCTGAATTTTTCTAACATTCGTTATACACCCATAAGAAATAAATATTTGTGAATCTTCTGTATAGGTAGAATGTTAGTTCACAAATTTTTACTCTAGCCACAAATTTTTAAAATGATAAAATCCTATTTTTTAAGCTCACAATCAGTATATATGTATGTATGTATATAATGTGTGCTTAAATTGGCCCATTCTTATTTATTGCGAGCATTGGGACGTAAACTGTACTGCCATCTAAACTCTGAGGCCTCAAATACATGCTCAGGACCGTGGACTTTGCCCGGCCATGCAATGTGACTTGGAGAGGTTCCTCGTAATAAATCGCTGCATTCACAATTGAGCAGTGGAATCTCTGGGTCTTTCTTTTTTATTTGCGATGAAATTCTGAACGCCAAAAATGCTAAGTTGCAATTTCTTTTAATTGCAATTTCAATAAGATCCTTTAGCATTTTTTTAACTCTATACGCTGTGAACATTAAGTTTCCTGGAAATATCTCAAGAAAGGTCAAAAGTTCAACAGTTCTTCTTCGCTCATCTCAAAGTGGTAAGGAATCATTCATTCAAAGTTTATTTTTTTAAGATCTTGCTCATAAAGGCTTTTGTTCTATGATGTTGAATTAATTTAATGCTATTAATATAATATGATTGAAATAAATTATAATAATTGTGCTTGTATTTCCATTTTGGATGCGCTTGTATCTTGCTATATTGAGTATTTTAGAAATAGATGTAATTTTTACTGATGATGTACGACAATAGTTTTGCCTCGTGTTAATTTAGAAATATTAATGCTGAAAGTAGAGTTGGCTTAAAAATGAATGTGCTTATTTATGTGAAACCAAGATGGATGCAATTTCTTTTAGCGTTGAAGACAAATAGTGCTTGAGTAATGTATTCCTGATCAGTTTTTTACATTTGTGATGACAATTTAGGGATAGTATGATGCAATGGCTCTCTAGCTGAGGAAATGTTACATGTTTGGAAATATTCCTTGTGATTGAATCGACTATGTCAAATTTGTAGATTTAGTTTCAATATCATTTCAGATATGGAAATAGACAGGCCGGGAAGTTGAGCGTGGCGAAGGATGATGGGATGGGTCGGAATTCCTTGCGCTCGATTTCCAATTCGATAGTGTTTTATGATTACGCAAATTCTGATCGCAGTTCCCTCAGAGATAACGTGTAACTGCTGCCGGCTGCCTGGATGTTATAATATAATATGGGACTATTGTTTGCCTAGACTGCACCAACGTAATCCCATTGGCGTCAGCGTGTAGTTAACGAGAAATATTTGCAAATGATTAGTTGGGTATTACCTGGGGATAATAACTCCTGCATTTTTGAGTGGCGTAACTCTGTGGTATTTCAATTTGACTGCATGGGTAGGAAGATCCAGCAAGTATTATACTACACTTATTGTTAGTCATGCTCCGCTTTCAAGACTAGAATGGAAATTGGATATTTTGAAGCTTTCAGATATACGACTTTGATAGTGACCTTTCAGTTTAATCGGCCTCTGAATTTTTGGCAGCTATTAATAATTAAGTCATTATTACTTAGATTGTACATAGCATGACTGTGAAGGCAACTGCCAAGATTTTTGGATTACGAGCAGGGAGAGGGATTCGAAGTGAGATGAGGTATTTTATTTAGTTCTGGCAAAACAAAAGCTCTTATGTATTTAAAAAAGCAAGAGAAGGCATGAGTAGTTCCGCAAATAATGTAATGCTACTTAAAGCGTAACTGAAGCTCCCTGGAGTAATGGTGTAACATAGATGGGAAGGAAAGGAGAGCATAGAATGGTTGCGGTGTAATGAATTTGGCAAAGATTTCATTTCAAGGCTGTTTTCCTCCTGCCTTCTAGTCAGTTCAGTTTTGAACAGACTACTTTTGTTTTGCTGAAAAAGTTGTACTCTCAAGTTCCATCCTCAACCTTCTTCATGCATTTGGATGTGAAGAATTTATTTTGCGGCGCAAATACAGCATACTGACGCCAGTTAGTCGGGAAACTGCAGCAACTTAATGTCAGCATGGGAACAAAACATAGCTTTAGCACTCCATGTATGCACATGTCTTAGCATGCTCTCAAGACTTCGGTGGATCAGTAATAATTTTCATGTCAATGGGTGTATCTGATCTATCTTTGAAATGTTGGGAATGGAAATATTTTTTTCCCTAAAGGATATAACGTTCAAAGGAACTAAATCCAATACCATGACTTCCAGTTAGTTTCTGACTGTACCGATATTAGCATTATTTTGGTACTGGTGTAGGTAAACATTTCTGTATTGTTTGTTCGTGTTAGTTAGCTCTGCATGGAAACTTTTATGGTCCTTCAGACTTTCAAAAGTTCCATTTGGTTTGGTTCCCAGTTTGTGAAAGCTTTTATTGGAGTCATTTTGGAAGAGGATTCCAGTTGAGAAAGTGTCGTCAAGACAGTAACAACGCACTTTAAAAGTAGACGACTTGTCATTACAAGTGAACGTTAAGTAGCATGGTACCTAACCAACCTCTAAATAAGTTATTTGTGCAGTGATAATTTGGTTGCCCTGTTTTATCTGGCGAACTTAGTTCATTCATATATCGAAAGAAGTAAGCAAGCTCTTTTTTTAGCACATAGTCTGGTAAGATCAGATGCATTTTTCAATTGGTGCCAATGTGCAATAGTAGGAACATCTGAGAGTTCACAATAGTTAAACGCTAAAAACCAAAGATCCATGGTGATACATAACTTCATTGTTTTTGAGTTCAGACTGAGTTTCCTTATACATTTCAGGAACGGAAATTTCCATAGTGATTATTTTGATAAGAGTTTAGTTTTTTTTTAAAATTTTCAGAACTAGTTTGAAAATTCATGTGGTAGCTGATAGGGTGATAGGCTGAGCATTGCAATTACTTGTGTTGTTTGTTCTTTTTTTGCGCTGGCTTTGCTTGGCATTAGTACTTACATCACTGTGGGGAAGTAGGAACATAGGTATGTTGGGTGTCGGGTTTATGTTGAATATGCTTGCATTGCTGGATAATGGAAATTTGTATATTGCGTAAATAAAATATTCTAATTACTTCAGCTAAACAATCTTTTACATGTTTTTGATAATTATTTGTAGGTAAAGATTTTAGCTTTAAGATTAAGTTAGGTCTTGGGGTCAGGTCATTGCTGAGGTTTAGATTTCAAATGAGTCGTAGATTGTAAAGTTTTAGTCCGTAGAATATAGAAAAAATCTAAGTGGATAATAGTTTATATTACGATTTGGGATTTGTTTGCGGAGGCTTTTTTGAGTGTGATAAGATAATGTTTAATTGAATTTTATTTGTTAAGAAAACGACGGGGAAAAGTTCAAGAACTAATATTTACATTGGTTCTTATTTTGATTATAGATATCCTGATAGCCAAGCTACAGATAGAATCTCGGAAACATTGACCAGCTTTTGAAAAGTTTGAAGCATAAAAGGATATGAATTTAGCTCGTCTCGCATTCAGCCCGTTACGTCTCTCCTCATTTGGAACCAATAGCGTTCCAGTGTCGGTAAGTTTCGAATTTTTGCATGAACTTTGTTTATCGTACTTAATTTTGATTTGACCTATCTTCTGGCATTTGTAAATTTTAGTCACTCAATTCTTACGTTTAGAGATATTACATAATTGTTACGTATGTATATATGTAATCTCCAACGCTCTGAAAAAAGTATTATTTATATTTTGTAATTTACAAATTGATAGAAAACTTGGGTGTACTCATTGTATTACTTGGTTACTGAATACAACTGTAGTTAGAATTTCTTTCGTGTTACCTGTGAGCCGTGAGGGATCGATAAATTATTATTCTTGTTTATATTGTGTTTGTAATCGGAGATAGCTTTATGGTCGCTTCATTTCATGGAAGTTAAGAGTCATAATGATTTAATATTGTGTTCATCAGTTCTCTTCGTGAAAAGTAATTATTAATGTTAACTTTTGCTTATTCTTGGAAGAAAATGTGACTCTTTGGTTTCGCAGGGAAACTTTTTTTTTCTCACGCTAGTAATATTAACCCGATTTTTTAAAACTTGGATTCAGTTCAGTGAATAATTCTGACATTTCAAACTTCAAATTAATTAATTAATTTATTTATTTTCTATACTTTACAGACGAACGTGGGAGCAGCGCGTCGGTGGGAAAATTTGGTTTCCAACTCCGCCCTTTTCGTTGCTTGTATGGGAGTGAGTTTATCTACCTTTGGACTTACTAAGTTGGCCTCTTGTCATCATAAGTGATGGAATGATTGATTACCTTTTTCCTGGCGATATGGATTCACAATGGACAGACCGATTCTCACATAGAGACGGTCTATTGTAAACTAAATTCTAAAACAATTTACCTGCTATACTAAACATCGATTATGCAATGCAGTTGTAACGATTCTTTACGAACGAAAGAGTCTAAAAAATGCGGTAGTCTTGACGACCACTGTCATAAAATCTTCACCATCAAATTCTGATATGAATTAAATCAGTCTTACACCTCAATTTGTTTGTAGTCAGTAATAATTTGAACAAGTACCATCTTGTAACTTTAAATTGGTTCAGGCGTTATTATGTTGTTTTAGATACTTAATTTGTTTAAAAAAGAAATCATACCTGTTTAGACTGATGGAAATGTTTAAAATACAAAAATCCCTTTAAAATGGGAATCAAAATAAAAGTCGGGTAAATGCTAAATTTGTTTATATGTTTAGCAATGGTTTTAAATAAAAGTAAACCTAGTGTTAAGATGAAGACAGAGAGGATAAGTTTTAAAATGTGTGTTGGATGACACAGTCAAGTAGATTTTTAAATGGTTGATGACATCGTCGTTCACAAATGATGTTTGTGTTCAGTATACAGACGATGCTTCTAGAGAAATGTAAGAGTATTATTATGTTATAATTATTTAAGAAACAAATAATTAATATTAACTTGTTACACGACAAAACTGCTATTATAAATATAAGTGAATGAAAAAATAAAAAGTAGTTGATTTAAATAATATTACCTCTGAAGTGAATAAATTGTTCAACCAGGGTAGTTATTTCGCATAATTTCAGTTAGTGACGGGAACATGGTGGAAATAGGGATGCTGGTGCGGAAGAGAAGAATGGCAAACTAAACAACAAGTTTCCAACGCAGAGACAGTAAATTATTTAAACACATGCACGATTTATTCACTAAAAATTAAATCTCGGTACACTATATAACGTAGTTACATGTAATAGAGTATCTACTACTTAGCCGCATTTAGCCAGCGAGCTAGAATTTTAATGTAAATATCAAGCCTCTTGAAACTGAACCGGTTAATAATGTATAGTTAAAATCCAGAGAATAATTTGCTTATAGTCGAAAAACAAGTGGTTTCTCCTACACCATAATAATAATAATTAATTACATACATACAGACCACTTGGTTTTTCACGGTCGCACAAAGAATCCTCTCAAAAATGGCAGCTGAATTTCTCTTCTCATTTATTCCTGAGTATATATTTGCGCTGCTGAGAGTTTCTGTGCTGTAAGTATCATATGTTGATTATATGTAATTATTGAGGTTTCTAAAAACACCCCCGTCGTACACAACTTTACTTCTAAATAACGTTAAAATATAACAATAACAGTTAATAGTACAATAATCAATTTCTACAGTACAGGATTAACAAAGTTAAAAAGTTGCTGTGTAATGTAGGTACAATAACGTGTATTCACTCAGTTTTCAATTTTGAGGATCAAAAGCTAGCTATTTATATCAGTCACAAAACACAAGAATAGAGGTAATTTTATATGCTCATTTTAAGCTTTAGGTACAGTGTATTTGAATGCACGATACAATATGTACTAATCATCACGTCACTTTAATTCATTACAGGTCAAGTTCTTTCCCATTCTATGCAGAGCTTTCTCCAATAATACAAGATAGCTTCTCAAATGCCATTTCCAGGGTACAATTTCTTGCCAGTATCTCGCTACAGGCTTCTTATACATACCTCAAAAAATTCTATGAAGCGGCCTTGTTTTTGTAAGTTGCAAGTATAGTTTGCTTGTATTCATAGCATCAAGATGCCAAGAAATATTATCAAGAAGATTATTATTGTTAATTTTTTTCGTAGGACAAAATCTTTGGATTGAGAAACATCGAAAAAATATCTTCGGTCATTAAAATGCCGCTGAGAATATGTTTGAAAGTCCTAGATGACAATGAAAATTATGACAAGGTAGAAAATGAATGTCACATACTGTAACTAAAACAACGTGGAATTTGTCATAAAAGTATATCTTCATATATGGTTTACATTACACCACGTACTGACAACCTAATAATTGACAGGAAAATATCAAGCATGTTTTCAGTATATCTAGTAACAGGAGCAAACAGGCGACTGTTACTTATATTCTAATGCATTTTTAAAAATTTCATCTAAGTATACTTATAAATACACTGTTGAACACGCTAAAATCCCATTGGACAATATTTATTTTAAAGCTATGACACTTTGTATATTGAGTTCATCTTGATTTCCTTCCCACAATCCGCTTCACTCTGACTTTCTTCTACGGAGAAGTGCGGCCATGCTCAACAATGTTTCGAATGCTAAAAATTGCTATTTTTTCAATTTACAATATTCTTAAAATTACAGATCAAATGTGACAAGTGTCCACATCCTAGTTTTGACTCGTTCATGAGAATTAATAATTCGTCTTCTTCCCTAACTTCCTCCTTCAAAAAAGTATTATAATTAATATTTTTGTTCTAATACAAACTTTATGTACAACTTTCAAATTTAGAACCCTCATTAGGTGATTTTTGCTTGAAGAGAATCGTCAACTTTCACCATTATTTACAAGCTGCCCCAAGTAACTTTTATGTTAGTGTAATCTTATACGCTTCAATAAGATTTAATATTAACAGCCTCCTATGGAGCGACTAAAATAACTAGTTACTTTCATACACTAGTAGATACAGACGCTGCAAATTCATCAACCAAAACAGCGATAATAATAATTGAACTAGTGCACTACATATAGGAATTTTAAAATGATCAATTGTTCAACTACAAACTTCGGAAATTAATATGTGTACTTTTTAAATGCTCGTACAAACTTGTATGTAACATAAATAGCAATGCAACTATTTATGTATTTCACTACGAATAATACAAAAAGCTACTAGCCCTTTACTAATAATAATTTACTATTCTCATTTCAGTGCAGGCTAGACAAAATTAGAGCTCTATGCATGCTCTAGCAGCTATCTGCCAATTAAAGTAGAATAATAGTAATTATTACACAAGATGTGCAGCAATCACGCGTACAACCATTCGCTACAATAACAAGATAGACAAATAACTGTTTACCCGAGAAACACAGTGCTATTGAAAATAAAAAGGTAACTTCCCTGCCACGATGTACGAATATTCGGTTGAACTTGTTGGTTCATTTGACATTTAATAAGTATGCAGTTGTGAACATACACAATTGTATGGCATCGCTTTGCTTGTACTTAATTCATCTTACCAGTTTTAGAAATGGGACATAAGTAACACCCACACAGTTGCAAATGACCAGACAAAGCGGTAATAAATTAAGTAGTATCTACGTGAACAATCGAGCTCAACAGACTTGAGGTCCAACTTGCAAGTGACAAAATCCTCTGTAGGCATCACTTGTAATTCTGAAAAAAAATCAGATGGACGTATACGCGGTTTTAAGTTTTGAACTCGACTACATGTTGTGTAAAGCCATGTGAACTTCAATGTAAGAGCAGAACATTATGTTGTGTTGTTATTGTAAGACGAATGTATACTACCTCAAGAACCCACATAGTACATGCACATTGATGTGCAGAATAATGGTTGTAAAAAAATGTTTAAACAACTTGTAAAATTACATTGACACATACAATGCATATAAATAAAAATGCGAAAACGTGAGACAGAAATCTAGATAATTCCACGAAAACAGGTGCAAAATTATATTCCGAAAAATTAACATAGGATCAAAAAGAGGTAGACAAGGTTCAGCTTCTGCATAATTAGGATTCTTTCAGTTTCTAATTAATATCTAGCCTATACACAGAGAACATCTATAAATATATTTACCCGACTGTTTCAAAAAATTTCTCCTTGTCGAGAAAGCAAATTACAGACTGATTCTGCACATAAAAAACTAAATTACATAAATAGTTCTCAATAGTCTCATTGGAGGTTTCAAAAATTCAATTTTCCTCGTATGATTATTCGTAATTTTTTTTGTTGACATGAATGTCATGCAGCTTTGCTTAGTGAATTTAAAAGTAAATTTCGAAAATTGAAAGGCAAAATATTGGTTGAGCCATTTATTTTTAAAAATGTGTTCTACTTTTGCTAATTTCTGGTACGAGTTATCAGTCAGCTAAAAATACCTACATCGTTCGAGGAAAGAGAAGTAATCCTAGTATGTATTGTTTCCCTTCCTCGAGACTTTTTTCAAAACTGTTCCGAGAAGTCTAATCAATAGTCATTATAGTTGTCTCTACTCACTCGATCCCGGCAGGGTGGGACAAAAATCTCGGTTTGAACTTTATATTCATTTTTCAAGGCAAAGGCGACAAATTAAACTATGAATACAAATTGCACAACATTAGCTTCAAATGCTTACTTTTGAAATTCTAATATCTAGTTGTAACCTTGAAGGTTAAAATCCTCGGGGTTTAATTATTGAAATAAATTAAACCTAAAGCTTTCCTGGTAAGATCCTACCGTTGTGCCTTATAATGATTTAGTGCATATTTGGTTACGTTACGCAGACAGGTATACATCAATATCTGCACATACCATAGATATAAACTGTAATAATTATTATAGTAGTAGTTCACTAAGACTTATTCCCATTTGTTATGACGAACGAAATAAATGCCATTACAAAATGGAACACATGCATTTTCTGCCGAAATTATAAAAATGAAGTTCACATGCATCTTACATGTCATGCTTTTCTCATACTTTGACATTGTTGTAAAACCTTCGTTATGTACAAGGAGAGTAAAAAATAATAGAATAGGTATATGTAGGTTTTATAGAAACAAAGGAAAATTCTAAAAATGATTAGACTGGATAGAAAATAAGATGAAGATGTAAATAAAGCTGTCTATGTAACTATCTAAACCCGGTTTTTGTGGCAACGATGTAAATCAAAAGTAATAAGTACCCGTTGATTTTTCCTATATTACAGAAGTAATATTGATGGTAAAACGCTGAATGGTGAACACAACAAGTTTAATGATACCTGAATAAAATTAGCACAATTATACATACTTTGTCGTAGCAATGGATAGGAATATCTACTAAATATTAAGTCTTTAATCTACTATTTCAATTAGCTAAACTGATTTTAAGTGCTTTCATCTTATTCCTGAATTAAAACATTTAAGATTGCTGAAAATTTGAAAATTGCTCTTAACTGCATGTAAGTACGGACTTCAAAAAGATATCTGTGTAAAGTTTCAAAAGTGTGAATAACCTGTAAAATATGTATGGAAGTCAATTATTTGAAAATACTATGAAAAAAGCTTCTTTGTAAAAATCAGACTTGTTTATATACCTGCTGTAAGATAATTTTTTTGTTAAATTCTATTCTACTGATGATGTAAGGAACCAAGTGTTTGTTTCATATATATACAGATTACACAAATTAATTACTATCCACACACGTTGTGCTTGTTAGCCTGGTCAAAAGGAAATCAGTATTTTTCATAAGATATGCAAATTCTACATCATTATGTTTTAGCAGACCGACTTAATCTATTGATTTACATATATATCGATAATAATTATATTAACTAATTAATAACTCAGTACTCACAACGTACATGGGACTATATATGAAAGAAACCAGACCGTTCAAAGTGTAATCCTTCTACTCCTACATAACATTTATTTAATGAAAAGCACAAAATAGTAATAATATTATTGATAAGAAAAACTAGCATTTACGTAATTAATTATATACAATAGAATAAATACTACCCTCAGTATTCATCGATCTAAAGTACAATATCTAAAATCCTTCCCTTACTTTTAGGTCACGCGCACTGGTACATGTGTGTACTCTGACAGTGGTCATAGTTCAGCTGTACTAATATTGAATTCAAAATATTCACGAATTTTACAGAGATGCAGAGCAAAGTTTTCGAAAGGTACCTAATTGTTTACTATATTATTTAAGCTTGCAGCGTCTGAATACGCCTACGGCAAATAACAAATCCGTAGGTATTTGACTTTCGGAGGTATATATTCGGTTTATCACCTTCAATGTAAATGAAAGTAAAACGCAACTTACATGAGGGACTAAAGGATAATCGGTATTTTATAATACCGAGTAACTATGTATACCAGCAATCTAAGTAGCACATGCTGCTTTGATTGACCACATAATGAAGAGCACAAAGATGCTCCTATTATTCTCTCGAATGCCTATTTTTATGGCTCACTCTAAAGGATTCGCGGCTACAAAACATGGCTACATTTTCTCAGATTAATAAATCTGGTGTCATAATATGACAATCCGACTACAGACAAAATGAATGGCCTGTAATATATTAGCAACAAAGATTGAAACAGGAATCTTTTCATATCCTAACATGTATCCCATTAGGGGTGCACGTAAACTCAGAATTTATGTTCAACTAATTATTGTATAAATTAATATTTAGCTAGCTTCATCCCCTTGGCGGTTGTCACAACTTGATGCCTAAGACATCGAACTACATGGAAGCCTAGGGGAGCCCATTTGTGTGAGGACACGATCGAGCCATTGCAATGGCCCATTCAGGTGTAATTCTATCCAACAGGGCGTTGAAGTTACCGTTTGCCGTCTGTGTAGAATAAAATCTCAAATTAATAAAGAGCTTTTACAGTATAATCACGACAAAGTTGCGAATTTAAGCAAACGTAATAAAAACATATCCGGTGAGTTAGACTGACCTATATTCAGCTCCCCATCCCTTCACAAATGACATTCGAATAGTGCACATCCTCGTGAGCTGAAAAACAGCTTCAAACCCTTGAGAGACAGATTGCGACAGTAGAGATGCGAATTCTTGATTATTGAAAATCTTCAAGTTGCAGCCTAGAAATTTCAGTTATCAAAATTTGAGAAACCTTGTAGAACAGCTAACAATCGTCAAAACAACAAATGCTGACGACAGCATTCAAATATAATTTGTTTCCGCAATTTTATAGCATATAGCAAGACATGACTACCAATACAACCACGGCTTCATGCTGCAATACGCATTGGAATTCAAAACATTTCGCAATAAACATGACTTGCAAAATAGTTGAATAAAATTGAAGAGCGTATCAGCATCGCTTCGGAATACATAACCATCTGCCCTGCAATAAATTCTCAGTTGGAGAATAAAATTGATACTGACTACCGACTCAATACTTCTACCCAACTTGTTTGTATCACATCAATACAGTAGCTATAACCATCAAATGTATTTTAAAATTCAAAAAACATTCCAGACAATCGCTGCTTGTATATGTCGCAAGCAACTGCGACATGTAAGTATAATAAACATACCAGGTGGTATCTTGCAGACCGTTGCAGGGTGCCAGCCATATCTTTGGTTACAGTTTGGAGATTGCACAAAAATTGCCGAATCACTAAGACATTCAGCAAAGACTTCCCCGCCTATGTAATAGAGTCTCACACCCTTCCCTATATGTCTTCTGGTTTGCTCCACAACCACATTCCGATTGACATTTGATAGTAAACCAAGACAAAATCTCTCTGAGTTGCTAGGGTCTGCAAATACAATAAGAGGCAATTCATCAACTTGCAAAACCAACGTTTGTGAGTACGAAGATAGTAACAAAAATTAGTAATAAAGCACGTGTATCAAAACATTTTTTAAATTCTAAATATGGCTAAATTCCCAAGCGATTATTTGCTCTTCAGCTGCAGAATTTATACTGCCATTACCTGTAAATCCATCCACAACTATTGATGGTTGCGAAGCGTGAAAAGTTTCTCCAACGCGGGCTCCGAGTTCATAGTAACAAATCGAGCACCAGAAAGCTGGCTCACAGTACATAACCGGTTGAGCATCCATAGATGGGCTAGGTGTAAATCGTGATATTCCTGTGAAATTCAAATTCAAAATGCTAGTAAATACTTGCTTTAAATTTGGTTTCACTAAATTCCCCATACGTATGGATTTTGTCAAAGACAGATTAAAATCACAGAATTTGAAGATTAAAGTCATATATCCAGTTTACAAAACAATAAATTGTTGAATGGATTCAAGAAACCCAGAAAACACTTGTTAGAGAATATTCAAACTTGAGCTGACACTGCCCATGAAGAATAATCGAAATGGTATTATCTTCAAATAAAAACACGTCCAATGGATCACACACTAACTTTCTCACCTATGACATCACCTTGATCCTGAGTGTCCCCTTCCTCAGACATGTAACCGGGTGGCGGGGTTTCCGTCACAGGGGGAAATCCACCCAAACTGTCCAGACTGGAAGGAAAACTAGCGTTGTCAGGGATTGAGTTACCCAACTCTTCAAGGGAAGGGAATTCTTCTACAATTCCGTTGGCGTGACCATTCGACGTAATCGAATTATTTGTGTTGTTAGTTCGAGCGATGCTACTTTGATGATTGTTATTCGTATTCACGTTATTCGATGCTGGGATACTATTATTGGTGGAGGTGACTGTGGCCGTGCAATTGTTCACATTGTTTGAGTTACTGATCACAATGTTGTTGTTACCATTGGTACTGGAAGTGGTGGAGAGCGGGGATGACGGTGATGGAGGTGTCGTCGGGGAATTACTGCTCACAATATTTGAGTTCGTTGATGACTGAATTAGTGTTGAAATGGAGGACGTTGAGTTGGACAGAGCAGAGGAAGATCCCAGTCCACTTCCGCCTCGTGGGACCAAAATCGGGGGCAAGACCGGATTCTCAACTTTCTGGTAATGGTATGGGTTGATGCACACTTCGTCAAGCTTCAGATGAAATGCAAATTGACATTGTTCAATGGATTTGAGTTCGTGGTGTGACTGGAGTTCAGGCCAACGCCAAAGACGACAGTAGATTACATGTGGGAGTCCCTTCCTATGGGAAACTTGAAGACGGCCATCCAGTGACCTGCAAAATACCCACAAAGATTAACTCTACAAACTTTAACATGACACATGAAAAAGAGGGGCGAATCCACTCATCAACTCACCCTTGACTCTACCACACAACTACACGCATCCCAAATCCAAATGTATGCACTTTCTGATTACTAATCCCTGGCTAAAAATTCACAGAGAATGAATAATCTTTATGAATACAATAACAAGACACTCGTCTTGTGCAATCGTTGCAATAGGTAAGCAATTCAGTATATACAACTCATATGTAAACACAAATGATGGGAGCATATATACTCTTCGATTAAAATAAACACATCAGTTCCTTCTCCCCGCGTAGCCTTCGTGACTCGAGACGCGAGAGACACAAGAACGTTAGATCTCTAAACCTACAACTATTCGCATAATGCCTCATGTGAGGAAAAATCTGTGCAAAAATATTTACTGTATTGAAACATATTCAACTAAGCATACACAGATCCTAACCCGTATATCCGACCATCCTGCCCACACTTCAGGAAATTTTAACACGCTGTTACGTAAGTAAACATAGATATACCACTATGAAGGTACAATGTGCATGTAGTAGTCGTCAGTTCATGTCAATCTGTGCAGTTTGGAACGCGTCATACACTGAATGTGCACACTCCATATGACCAACTTAAACTCCCAGCATTTTCATTGTGCACAATTTTCCAACAACCTATGTACATATTCCATCCATAGGGATAGGTTCGAAATTCTATTTAAACATTGCACACTGCCAATGAAAACACTCAAAGAAATAAGGATGACTTTCCTTCTGCTCGCATCATCATCCATCCCAGTAAAAACTAACTTTGTATGCATAATTGCACGTTCGCAATCACATATATGCACCCTTCTTGCTACCATCATGTTACAGATACGTACATACATGTATCTACGAATGTACGTACACCACCTTATACAGATAGTAGTAAAAAAAGGCTCAAACCAATACCGATAATCCCCCTACCATGTAGAATCCCATACTTAATAGCATGTCCAGCATGAACACCTACATATGACATATATACTATTTAGTTACGATAATAATAATTTTTTATAAACATTGCAACACAAGACAATCTTGAATTTCTCTCTGGTGATGTTCATCAACTATGTAAAGGCACATGTCGATTACTTTACGATGCACTATTCATGCATAGTACTATTAAAGCACTGCAGAACCCCGTTGAAGCCAGCACATGACATCACTCCATCATCATCAGAAACAGCAACAAAGGCAAAGCAGGGACCGAACAACTTAACAAGTGTCATCAAGAAATTTACTTTTTTCCATAGTAATACTACAGCAAATAAAATCTGGAATCTCATACAATAAACTCAAATGACAAATGTAAGGCTCACGCTTATTCGCAATTGGTCAACTACAACCATACCCTGCTGAGCATCTCACTGACCTTCACATTCACTTGGTTATGCAACTTCGCAACTTCGAGACCAAAGATGAGTAGTAGAGAATTTCTTTCTTATTTACAACTTCAATCATCCAACACATCTACATTTGAAAACCATGTCCGACAACTTCTTAAAGTCTTAAAAAGTGAACAAGTCCGACCGAAACATCCAATTCATTTAAAATCTTTCGTGTGTGTTCTTCCAAATAGCTCAAACAGACATTCCTGATCTCCCTTCTCATACTCAAACCAAACTGACACACAAACAGGGCTTCTTCCATGTGCAATTATGTGATTGTGCATATTCGTAGTGAGCATTCTTAAATGTCCAACAACAAGGAAGGGTGTTTCTCCTGGAGAGAAAATTGCCTCAAATACTGTATACTGTATATATGTGCCCATTGCCCATATACTACATCATGTGCGGTTAACAGAAAAATTGGTATTTTTCACACTTACTTGGAACTAGTATATGATTTACATGTAACCACAGATACTGTATAGGTAGATAGCTATTAGCACAAGCTCACACACACTGCAGTGGTAGAGGTGGATTCTACAACTGTACTATACATGAGTCGTCACGCAACTCAGGAAACAGAAAGAACAAAACTACTAATCATGAAATAATGTCACGCCAACCCTCCTCACTAATCGGACAAGTTAATTATACCCACCGTCAATGTCATCAGTAGCGCTTGAACTCCACTCATTTCACTCATTTTTCCCCCTGTAGTTCACCAACGCACGTGATAACTAAGCCTAGATTGCCGTACTATTAATTCTTCCGTTCATACTACTAGATATTCCTATGCATCAAGAATTCTATGCTTTAGCACCAAATTCTTCATCCACATAAAATACGCATTTAATTGAGGACAGGCACGAAGTTGTATTTTACGCAATCCAAGGTTGGTGAATATGAATACATATTTAATACTTCCACTCTCGAGCGATTGGATGAAACTTCAAAACATAAGTAAGTATATGCTGATCTGATATGTTGAGAGAGAAAATATGTACATACATGCATGGATCTAAAAGCAGATAAAATTCTTGTGTCTATACAGAATATATGTACTTATAGGCTGTACAAGAGACAATCGTTATTTATGAACTCATATATGTATATGTAACTATAGGACATATAAAGCATATCCATACCTAAAAATAATCCCTTAAGCAACGATCAAAGGAAAGAGAATTTCTAGAGAGAAAAACTATTAAATTTAAATTTCACTTTTAAAATCGGCTGTTTGGTAACAAAGGAAGATACTTATAATTGGTCAAGAAGATAAAGGACAGCTTTGTGATAGTTTTATTAGCTCATATAGGTAGCCCTGACAGTTATAGTAGTTGGAAATGGTAGTAAAATTTTTATAAGTTTTTAAAAACACCATATAATAATTAAGCATATTGCCGTTTACTTAAGTCACATTCAAAGTGTGTACAACAAATTCAAAGATCAACCTTCCATGCTGTTCAGTCAGTCAAATTAAAAAAATATAAATTCTGAAGACGCGCTCCCTCAATAAGTAAATTTGGTAATGTCGGGATCAAATGACAGTTACATTTAGTAGAAGTTAAGGGTGTATATACACAAGGGTAGGATGGAGGCTGGACACAGATAGGAATTAAACTTAAAAGGTTTTAACAAGTTTCCACTTCCAATTTCGTCATTTGGAGCTGACGTGAGCCTAAAAGTCTAAATGAGATTCGATTATTTGCTCGTACAGTAGTAGTAAGTAGTAGTAGCTATCTTATGTACGTGTACGTACTTAATACAGTGTTGTGTATATTATGGTTTCAGTTTCAAACCACGCTCGTCAAACTCATGAGAAAACTGACACTGACACCGAACCAAACCTACGTATTTTCCTTTCGTATCTACACGACATAACACAGAGAGAGCCCTACCCACCACAAACGAGTATACATAATAACATATTTACTCCACATATTCTTCCTTTGGGTAATAAATCTCAATTGAATTCCCAATTCCACAACTACTTCTCATTCCCTTGATGACGAGCTCCTACTTACTACTCACTTGAAGTCATGGACAACAACAAGATTATGTGTGTCTTCTCGGAAATAGTCACAGGTTTTTTTTATTAAGCCGTATACTATCCTATATACTTTACAATACCAGCATCTTGTCACTTGACGTCCCTAACACCCTCTTTCACATGTAGCACACGTACAAATAATACACTTCAACCCTCATTACTGAACAGATTCCAGCCTTGTTTGTGATAGCTTTGGGAGAATAAGGACATGTTAAAGATACCACACATAAGTATACATGGATCAGCCCGCATATGCTTAACACACCATTATCCATATTTCCTCCCATTAACTCATCCTGTGATTTTCCAAACTTCATTTAAATTCACCGGAGACTTTAACTTGAGGACAAATTATTGCTCCTTCTACACTACACAGTTCTTTAAGTCAATATTAACTCAAGCATACGGAGATACTACTATCCCACTTACTTCCCCCCCCCCAAAAAAAAACTGCTTCTTTTGAATTCAAAGACTTACTTCAAAATTAAAGTATGCATGTAGTCAGTCATGTATGGTAAATCATATAGTGTAGAGAACACTGAGAACAGCATAAAAATAGCGTGGGACTCCTTGGGTCCATAATAATTTGGGACTTGAAGGCTACGAGAAGCGCTTTTATGCATAATACATCAAATGCATAATTACATACATACATAGATACGTGCATAAAAATAAAACTTTGAACAATGTATACATACAGATACATCTCAAAAATACGCTTAAATTTGAAGAATTATTCAAGCTAACAGGGTTTAATTTCTAACATTGCTACACATTCCTCTTACAATTAGTCAAAGTATTAGCCCACTTGTTGAAATCACGAATTGGTATAATTATTTCTTGAGTGCTACTCAATGAAGCCCAGGGAATCTCAGTTTCTGTAGAGTCCTTCATAATGTTCAACTTTAGGCAGTATACATACAGTTCATACCAAAATACATACCTATATCTAATTTGTTGTTGAGTTGCTTCACACCGGGAAACTATCAAAATATTACAAATCCAGCCATTTCGTAATGATTACTCCAATATTTACTTTGCTTCACAAGCATAGTAAGAATTTGATCACTGCTGTGGACAGACACATATCATTCCGAATCAATGACGGATGCAGAAATCCTCCACACTATCATATACAACGGATTGCAAAAGTCATCACCAAATAATTACACACACATAGATACACAAATACAAATGTGCACAGTAGCATAAATACTGTAATTACTGGTATTTACTTCTCCTAATATTGTGGGGCTATAATAATAATACTAATCATAATTGTTTCCCTTGAATTCCCACTATTGTCATTCCAAAATTTCATTCATAATAATAATTACTGCATTTGATTTACATACATATGTACATTGGAGTGCAATACAATCATCTTGAACTTGCAACTTGTAAAATGCACAACGACGTGATTTCACAACCTTCCACACGAATCAGACATGCACGTTGGTAACTTCCATAAAAAATAGCAATAAACATATCATGTACCATTCCCAAGTAAAAAAAATAGCTTCCAAAAGAAAAGTGTTAGTTTTCCTATCTAAACAGCACACCTACAACAATTATTATAAGGACCACACCGCAAGCAGCAGCTGCTAATTCAACTTGGGACTTACTGTATTACTACAACTACACTAAATGCATATACTGATGTGTATGTACTCATAAAAAAACGTAGTTCCTATATAGTATCTCTTCACTCAAGAGATAATGCATTGGGATAATTTTTACAAACATGCAAGTAGTCAAAATTGAGAGGGGATTTTTGGCAAGGTGAATAGAAGATCCCACCTACGATTTCCATGATGAGAAAAACTAACAAAACTATGAGCGACAAAGTCAGTAAACGATAAAAATTGCAATCAAAGCTTGACAGAGAACAAAACCAATGAAAGCGATTCAAACATTGTGAGACGACCACACATTCTACGACTCGTACTTGACTTTACTCCTACAATATCATACCTCTACTCGTTATATGCCAGTACTCGTAAGTGTAAGAGTTTGAACAAAGAAAAAAGGGTACAGATATACAATGTGAAGACAAGGAAAGCTCAGTTTACAGGACAACATCCGCAGACTATAGGTATAGTAGTCCCATGTTCCATTACATGTAGATATGCATGTGTAAAATCCTTCTTGCCCACAAAAACCTCACTCATTTACGCTCCCAGTAATTCAATAATGAACCATAATATATAACAATTGAAACTACCCCAAAAGCGATCTTATATGGTCACCACAAAAAAAGTGTCATTCTTATTGTAATTTCCGTCTCCACAATACCACTAACCAAGACAAAATTCAACTTGTGCTTGCTCACTCGTTTCCGACTGCATTCGACTTTAGAGCATCAGGAATGTAATTGGACACATTTATACATTGCTTTGTCACAATATCAGTGATATGACTCCACAAAATTGTTCAGTGCACTATGATGATGAGGACAGGTTTACAACAGAATTTAGATCTCCGGAAATCTCACAAGCTTGCAACACTTCTAATAACTCGTCCACTTTTCCCCCTTCACAACTCAAAACAAAAAAAACTTGTACTCAATCTGGTACTAGGACACACACGTTTAAATAGTAAAAAAATAATTGTGAATTATACACGAATCTCGGTCTAAGAAAGAACCGCGTTCCGAAAAAATATTTCCCAACAGCTCATCTATATAAGTACAGACCAGCACGAAGGAAAGGATTTTCAGTAGGATAAAAGTTCCGCGTATCCTGTATCTCTCAGGAGGAAAACTTGCTAAATCTGATGAGGAAAAGTTATGAAGAACTGTCCATATTAACAAGTTATTTCCTCTTATTAATGTGTGCAAAAAAATATGTCCATGATGGGAGAGACTATTTATTATTTTATTTTACACATGTGATGATGCATATATGTAGATACATATAAAATATGTATGTCCAGGATCTCGAGAGATGGAATTGTACTAGAGGGGATAACTATAAATGAAATATATACAAATAAGTATATATATATCTATATGTCCCATACACGTTGGGACGGTTCACTCAGGGAGTGATTCGAGTGAGAAAAAGGTAAAATGCGTCTCAAGTGGAAATCAAACCAATACTGTGTTTTTTCCTCTTTCCCCGATTGCATTTTGCATCTGCTCTCTTAAGCCATTATTGCAAGAGAGCTGTGCAAGTCCAATGATTCAATGTCCTTCCCACAGTGAGTTTGTGCTCTCTGGCACTCGGGTCCTCGTCTCTATATTTCTACTTTTACTACATACTACATACAAATCCATGCATCCAGTGTCAGTAGTAAGTAAGTACCTATCCCAGTAAGGCAACCCTCTTTCTCCTCTTCCTATCTCTATACAACACTGAAGGCATCAAAGCAATCGTGTCATATTTGCATGCACACATCCATCATTGTAGTTAAAGACGGAGTGAAAAATAGGCTACTAAAATATGCATATAAGTAAGTACCCCAACATATAGACATGCATAGCAAAAAGCACAAGGCTCCAGCTTCTCAGTCATAACTGTATAATAATAGGATATTCCAACTTCCCTGACAATTTCCACTACAACTACTACTACTACTACTACTACTAGACACTGCTGACAAGTCAAATTATACATTATACACATAGATACTTGAGAAATAATTATGTACACCAATACAAATTCTTCTCATATATTTATATAAGTGTAGATATATATAAATTTCCTTGTATGTGACGTATGATGCGATGAGATAGACAAGGGTACATGTAACGGACATCCCTAAAAGAGTGATCTCAATTCCTAGAGGATAAATCCATATACCATACAAAATGCTCCTCTCCCAACATTTTAACATCTCTAGAATGTCGTAAACTATAAACATAAAACGACTAGAAAAGGGACAGTAGTTCCGAAATGCCTCACACAAAAATCCTGTAAACATTTTCGACTTATTGTATATGTATGTATGCATGCATGCTTACACATATGTACACATGTATGTGCAGTTATAGTATAACACTCTCCCCCAAAAGAGTGGGTACACTCTGATTAACTTGAGTCAAGGGAATCCAGTCAGCACAACAACCATATAGATAGATACTAGATACATACATATAAGTAATTATATAGATACATACATACGTATTAGAAACCGGAGCATGCCGGAAAGAAAGGGAAAGAAAAGTTATCACAAGGACTCGATCAGTAACCCAATCCGAGTAGTGGTATTAAGTAGTAAAACCTGAAAGGCTCAAACGAATCGTCATGATGACACCCACGTTATCAAATACATCCACCATTCCCAGCACATCCCGGTATCTTCTGGAAGTAAGTAATAAGGAAAAAGGCACAGTATTGAACGTGACCAGGAAGCGATCCCGCATCAAGACCCTTCACAAAACACTCTATCAGCATATGCAGACCCACTTATTTTTCTCCAGGACGAAGCTCTCTGAAATAGTAGCTGAGTAAGTATTATGTGTACTTACTTACATTTGTGTATATGTACCAATGTGTGTAAGGACTCCCTCAAATTACATATGCATATGTATAGCTGATAGCATAGCAACTAGCAACGACCATGCTAAATTAATTCCGTTTTAGAGCCCCCCTTGACTTCCCTACCCACACAGCCACAGGAGTAGTGCAGAAATATTGTTTGTGGTATTAATCTAAACCTAAAACTCTCCTCACAAATACATCAATTCCTACTTATTACTTGGCTGTTTTACTCTTTTTTTTCCTCTTCAATATTTAATAACAATGATTATATTATCTTAACTTAGTCTCTCCCCTGCAGTTGAACAAACTAAAAATATTATTACATATATAGTAAATAATTACATGTTTATCTATCTTGACTAGATGTAAGTATACTGCTTTTTTTTATTAGATCACTAACGTTTCTAGTTTCTACCTATCCAATGGGCAGCATCAAGTTGTCAACATTCAGGGAGCTGTTGCTGTCAATGCGAGAGAAGAAACAGGGAGAAAAACGGAGTGAGTCGGATCAATTCTCCATACAAAGAGTTTTTCATGCGAACCCGCAATTCGCAATCGCCAACCCAAATCACTCAATTGTACGCCCGTTTGTGTGTTTAACCTTTGGGAAGTGTAATGCCAAAAGTATGGCCTTGTATCGTCCTCCCATGAAGAGTACAGTAGTAGTAAACGAAAGTACAACTATTGGGGGGGGGGGGTTGAGAGGGGAGGGCTCTGTCGGAGTGAGTCAAAAGGCTCTCATAGGATGTACATATAGATACATCCAAATGCAAGTCATATACGTATCTACATACATACATGAAAGTTAAAAGTACCTCTTTGTATATGTATCTAGAATTTGTGTGAAGCATGAGCACTTTTGCCCGGCATTCCTTCCGCACACTTATTCGTATGTTCAGAGGATACAGAGAGTAGTAGTGACGTGAGCCGATGCAGTTATGGATGCGGAAGTACTTTTTCCCGAATACACACACACGCTCCATACTCTGCAGTTTACTCAATCGACACAAGAACTTGTCACTCTCTCCCTCTCTCTCTCTCTCTCTCTATGTATAGGTACATACAATACATACATACATACATAGATACGTAAGTACTACTGTATACCTACATATTACAACCTATTCCTGTTCTCTGTTCACTTCCTCCTTCTTCATCTTCAAGAAAAGCCCTCCTTTCCTATAACAAGGGCACTCCGACGACTACTACTATGTATGTCAATGGTGGTCATAAACTCCATTTTTACTGAACTGCGTACCCGGCATATGAGCATTGAGTGAGCCCAGAGCCAACAAAATTTAAGTGTAAAATAAAAGAAAGGCTAAAAAAATATTATCGATTACACGATCCCTTCCCCACCTACCTTCTTCACACCTTACCTTTAAAAGCCATCTTAACAGGAAAACGTAGTGACACACGAGATGAAGCCGACAATAGTAAAGCCCAGAGAACTACTCCCATTTCATTTTTTATTCCCCATCCCTTCCTTTATTCCCATATATCTCCTCAAAAATTAACTTATAACTTTTGTACCCGAAGCAGAGGGAGCCGGAGCCCACAGTGTCAACAACAACAACAACCGGCAACAAAAGAATGAACTACATTTTCTACAGTACTTACTACATTAGATCACAATAGTACACCCCAGTGACACTAACTTGAGGACACAACTACACCACCCTACATACATTCATCAAAAACTTTTGTTTTAAACACGCAAATTCATGATTACCGAATATATTCCTTCAAAATACCCACACAGGCAAAACAAGATTGTAGTTTATGATCCATATATGTAATTACTATAGTCATACACATATAAATATAGATACATACATATGTGCAGTGAACCCTTTTCAATGCACACACATCATCATAGTTTGTATGAGAAAATATCCAACCTGGATATCATCTCCCGACGGGATAACTCTTGAACGTAATACAAATAAATGTATATACATAAGTATAGGCCCATTTGGCAAAGAGAAAAAAACAAGACCCGTCCTGACTAGTACTGCTAAAAGCACGCTGAGAAAACGTCATTGGAATAAAAAGCCAGCAGATGCTTATGTATGAAGAGTAGAGATGCAAAACGGAAGGTCCATCGTGCATTTAAAGTGAAAACGAAAAACTTAAATCCTAATGAGCGAGAATATCAGCTTTACTTATATCAACAATAGTTTTAAATCAAATAGTTGTGTCACAATTGCTAAATACCCCTCTGTCCAATGCTTTCGCAGCCATCTGATTTCCTTTTTGGGTAATAACGAACTTACATATTTCATTTTGAACTATTAATTCTGTCAATATAAAGTTTTCCTGGGGTTGAAAATAGAAAAATATAGAATTTATGAACATTTATTAATATGACCTTTGGAAATTTCCATTTAGGAAGTTTTACTGTACTGACAGAATTATTTTACTCACTTCCGACGACCTTTCACCTTTCAAAGAATTTATAAAAAATGAACGTATTACGTTTTGCATCGAAGCTCCTCAATTACTCCTCATATGTATGCTAGGTCGATGCATCATCCTTTATCTAAAATGTTTCGTCACTTTCCATACAGCTGCAATTCCTGAAACTTCCTCTACCAATTTTCCACATATAAACACATTGCTTGGAAAAACAGCAAAAAACTAACATACATTTCAAAGCGATGAAAGATGAAATGTGCAAACATGCCTTTTACACGGGCGGAAAAGGCAACAGTATGTATGCAATTATATTTAATTATAAAATTGCACCCATGGATATATATATAGATATATATTTCTTATACACACATAATTATATGTAGATATATCTATCTCTATGTGGAAAAAGTATACAGCGGTCCTATCCCATTAGATATCATTACTACAACATACAGAAGGATTATCTAAAACTATTGGTTTAGTGGTGGATGTGGATGGAGTGGAGAGTTACACTGTATATTGCACCGTTCTATAGCTCTGCATTTTGCAATTCTTATCTCTACGTGCACTGGGAAGAGTCAAGTGCATTTCAAAACGTTTTTTGCCAATGAGATAGAATAGCAACCAAAAAACTGGTGGAACGAACTGAGAGAAGGACTATGATCATGCTTTTGTGCATGTATGTATGCACAAGTATAATAATTAATTATATTTAATGGTAAAATAACATGGGAAGTTACCACACCAGGACACAAGAGTAATTTACTATTGGGACACATAATGTAAAATAAATACGGCACTATGGTTGCAATGAGCAGGGGCAGGATTAGCCCAATCTTTAAAGTAGAAGCATAGTAAAATGCTAAACCCTGGGAAAACCGATTTTCAACTGCATTGCACACTGCTCCTACATACCCAACTCCTAATTAGTAATTAACATACAGACCCAGAATACATATAGTAATAATAATTACATTTTCATATCATTTTAATTATAACCACCTACCACCACTTCTTCTCCTTCTACCTTTTGAAACCTTTCCAATCAAAGAAAATTACTTTCCGTATCATTACCCAAACTTTAATGAGTTTATCTACCAGAAATTTACATTTGAGATGAGCAGACAATTATCTACACACATACAATTACATAATTATATAAAAGTATATATATATATATATATCTTATATCTATAGGTATAGGTATATACACTCAGTCTAGAATAGGTATGACATGATTGGTGGAAGAATTCACCTAAAAAGAGAATCAGGGTCATTGAATCCCAGCTTCCATGTAATTTGATGGGATGATAAATGACAGGATCATATGTGTCCTTTGTCATTTGTGTGGATGTCGCAGTGATTCATTCAAGTCACCAAGGATTCGTTCAAAAAAAACAAGTTCAAAGGATTTTCGCTTTATAGAATAGCTGTTGGATACATCATCATGTCGGAACTACAGATACGTGTACACAAGTCAGGCCAATAGTCACATGGATACATACATAAGTAACATGATGATGATAGAGATACATACATGCGCTCTGATATCTTTGAAGCGTCGATAAAATAATTTTTGCCAAATAGACATTCATTCTTTTCATCACATTCAACTCTTTAGAACGAAGATTTATTGCTGTATATGGAAATATAGATAGATACTCATATAGATACATATATGTACATACATGCACGCCTAAACTCTCCCTCTATATTTATATCTTAATCTCAATATACTTTCCGAATTTCCAAACAACGTGTTGCTCCCTATTTCGATCATAAAAAACTTACACACATCTTCCTACAGCCTGGCCTAGTACTAGTAGTACTAAAAATGAAGAGTGGGCTACCAGTAAACAATATCCCAGTACTCCCAAGAACCCTCCGACGTTTTATTCTATTATTATGTTGATAATTCTGCCAGAATTACATTTTACATTTCAGGACCACTCTCGTATCATCCGGCATTTCAACTTGTTTGAAGAGTATCTATCTACATGTAATTATGTAAGTATATGAAGTCAAGGCATTCATATCATACTGCTTCAGGATTATGATATTATGCACGGGTGGAATGAGATGCAGTACACTGAAAATCCTTTTTCCGAAGAATGTTGACACTGCAATAATGGCTGAAATTGTTTATTTTAACATGTATTTAGGCTATATTTTTTTGAACCTCTCTCCGGGACAGCATTTAAGAGCTTTTAATTTATAAGCTCATAAATTAGAGACACATACTGTGGACCCTCGCCCTCAATTATCTATACATATAATTATATATCTACTTTAACTACTTCTGCTTATTTCAGTATCATCTGTGCATGTGGAGTGTCCACTAACTACTAAATGAGCACGGATTCAACTTCTACCAGACTTGATAGTTTGAAAAATATCAATAGAGTTTCTTGTTTATCATGTCAATAAAACCGAAACTGTGAGGGATAAATGTGGATTTAGAGATCATGAGATCAGAAGACACGTAAAACTAAACTATGCAATATTTGAAATTCTGTATAAAGTAGTAGTTTTAAATAGGTGTATCAATTAGATGAGCATTTAGTGAACGTGGATAGCTATAAATGATAATGACAGTACTATGTAAAAAAAATAGTGCTAAAGTAATAATAATTCATGGTGTTAATTCTGGAAATGAAAGAGTTGTTTCAGTTCTGACAGTAAAGAAAGGTAGAGAGAGAGAGAGAGAGAGCGAGAGAGGAAAGGAGAAAGCACAACTTCTCACGCTTTAACCCCCTATGGGATAACCATAAAGTGGAAGAGGACTGACTGCGTATACGTTTTTAAGTAAACTCATAGATACATGCATGTGACCAGGTTCAAACAATTTCAATATAGGTTTGAGAAAAACACGGAAAGAGTACAGCAGCCGCTTACAGCAGTAGGTATATGGTACAGATGAGATAGAAAATTCAAAATAGTTGAACTCAAGTAAGTGTCTTGTAACATGAAGAAACGAGAGGAATTGTGTGAAAATTTGAAGCTTGAAAACGAGAACAAGATGTGATTTTACGAGTTTATTTTTACATGATGATCTAATGCGGGTGAGAGGAAGAAGAAGAAGTGGATGCTGAAGTAGATGGAGGAGGAATGAAGAAACAGCACACATCAATAAATACAACTCTCAACAACTTCACAACACATTTAAAGACCTTTCAATGAAATGAGTTCAAGTCCAACGTCGTTTCAAACCAAGTCTTCCAGTAATAATAACCATCACCTTGTTTTTTATTAATGCTTACCCAAACATTTGAATTCCCAAGAAACCATCCCCATACATGTCGAAAGCTACTCTCATATTCCCCAACCATTCAATGTCAGGCAATGAAATGCTGATTCCTTATTTTAAGTGCTCCCAGAATATTTATACACGCCTCGTATTTCCATTTAAACTACTAGCCAAGCTCTCATATTTCAGTGGTCAGTAAACATCAGGCTTAACCGGTATATATTCCTGTGAATAGAATATAAGGGTAGAGAAATATTTTTAAACATGTTATTTGCCAAGTGTGTTAAAGACGAAGCCCTTACTCCTAAATGTAGTTTTTATGTAAGTACATTACGTGCTGCCTCTAAATGTTCCACATATTCTGGCATGACTCTAGCGTCTGCACTCAACTCAAACTCCTCCACTAAGAAAAATAAGCCTGGGAAATGCTATGAAAACTGCCACAACGACGTTTAGTTTGACCCATGATCCTCGAACTTGGAGACCTGGCATGTAAACCACCATACAACGGTTGTGGCACAACCTATTACCAACTCACTCACTACTCCTCATGTGACTCAAAACAAGGATCCGTACACGCATATCTTACGTACAAGTAATACCAAACTATACCTATTTCATATTTTGACACCCTACTACACATAATAGCACACATGCAAAAACAAACTCTAAATTTCGGATTTCTCAAAAGGTTCTTGAACGACATGAAAAAGGGAGCCGGAGCAGACTACTGTTCTGAGCTTTCCTTTTCCTTCCAATGGGCTACATACATACGTGTGGAAGGGAGTCGGGTCAGAAGACATTGTAGAAATCAGATGCTCACAATGAGGATAAACAACAATAATAATTACTGCATACAACTCATTCTTAGAAATCGTCTGCTCTACATGGTAAAAATTCAACCTATAGACGAACTTGCACTTGAACATGAAGAATTTAAACATGAAAGAATTTCCATAAACCTATCGAAGACTTATAATAAGATCCTGTTTGTTACTTGCCCTCTCCTTCAACTCTTTCCTTTCTTAATTTATAGCTGATAATGGTAGCAAGTGTTTAATTAATTCCATAAATTAAAATGTACAGCCACAGGTTATGAAATTGACAGCCAGCTGGGTGTAATGGAAAAACTTGAGGAGCAGTTAGGATTCGATCAAGGATTGAGAATTTTTTATTGATTTGATCATCAGAAATAATCCCCCCATGCATGGTACAATACATAGATAATTATGGATACAGGATTGAGTACAGGGTAACATTTTACATATAGAGATATACCCCTGGAATGAATGTGAGCTTGTATCTACATACGAATGTAATTACGAACATACATATACTTATATGTAGTAAATGAGCAGAATCCCTGCAGCAAATCTGAATACATGATTTTTCTATTCCCATCAAATTTTAAGGTACTGGCTGGGGGTTGGATTTGGGATGTAGTACTTTCATTTCACAAAGAACAGCATCACGAACTGAGGTCGGCGAATTTCCCAAGTACCTACATACATATACACATAGATACCTATGTATGTATGTGGAGGTTACATAAATGAAGTAATCGATGATTTTTACTTCGTATCGAAATATGAACCCTTTTATTACGAATCTTGTACCGAAGGGATACTGATACTATCTGTGATTGTAATTGTAATGCACATGGTGGAATACGCAGAAGATAGCATGTGTGCACAGATGGGAAGAAGGTTGCGTCGAAATGGCTAGTTTGAGGTAATATTCTGAACAAGAGTAGAAAACAAAGTGGGTCACAAGTTCAGTAATTACCATCTTTACTACTCGTCTGAAATATAGCTACATATAATCTGTTTAGTCTAGACTACACCAGGTCACCCATTCAGTTAATCAAGTCTACACTTTTAAGAATGAAACCTTTACTATGAATATGGAATCTTATACGTTATACATAGATAGATGCTCCCACACAGCACAATACCGAGATATGAATTGTACAAAAAATTTGCGTTTCATTCACGAGGTTCGAGATAGAGATAGTATGACAACACCTACAATGTCACGTTGATTTTCCCACATCGAAAGATATTTTTTTAAATTCACAAATATTTTTATCGTCTTGGAGAGGTCCACGTCGCTGTCGGGTTTTAATTGAGCATTACTTTCTCTCAAAGCCGTTATTTGCATCGGCATGTACTCCCTGTTCACGGACTGAGAGTTATTTTAAGATACTCTTCATCATGGGTATGTCACGCTGAGAGCGACACGGGCCATGGGCTTAGTCAAATAAAATGAAGCGACAATAGTTCTAATCATTCTAGAATTTAGAAGTATGCAGCTGTTTCAATGTGAAAACTCCTCACAAGTCCCACAAAAATACGTGGTCTCGATGAACTCTCGATGCTAACTAGAGGTTACATATTATTAAAAAGTATGCTTGCCATGCAAACGACATCCATATGTAAATGCAAGCCCGAAAAGATGAATTTGATGAACAAAGGGATAAGCTCAAAGGAATAATATGTGAGAAGGGCTAATACTATAATCTCTAGAAAATGGAAAACAAGGGATCACAAATGCTCCCAAAACTATTCCGTACCAAATACTGATAGATACTCCACATTCTTATTCGTATGCACGTACTACGTACAAGACAACCTAGATATAGAAACTAGATTCCTTTCAAGTCATAATATAATACAGAACAGGGGTATCAGTATATACTCCTAGTTAGTTCCTCTAGTTCTTTGCCTTTTCCACGCTGATCAATATTAAACCACAAATATTTATGTGAACACTGATTTCCTGTGTCGGTATTCTCATGTCCTTATTAATTTATATTTTCTGCGACCTTAATTGAAACTCGAGTATTTACAAGGTATTCTAAGCTTTCTTTCACTCAAGTATGCCACATGTACACACTTAGATTTCACTTTCGCAGACAGATAAAGGCAATTGCTTTTTGTCTTATTAACAATTCCGAACTATAACAAGGTCTATATATAATTTTGGAAGCCATAGTAAAATCTGGTGCACAATTTACTCTTGGATCCGTATGGAAGCAAAATTCCCAGACTAGGCCTAGCTCATTTGCAAGGAAATAATAAAATAACACTTTGAGGAAGCAATACAAATGAGCATATTCAACATAAATTCCCTTGCTTTGATTAACTCAACTCTTTATTTCTCATTCGTATCAATATCAAAGCAAAATACACAAAAAAAACAACTTTACTATTATTTAAATTCCTTTCCCATAAAGATAATTATATATATGCATGAGTGTTTTAATTATCTCATTCTATTACAAGGTATACTCCCTATTGTTGAGTATCCAGCAAGCAGTGAGGAATCACTGATCCTGTCATGAGCTCCTAGAGGCAGAAGCATAACATTTATGAACTTTTAATGAACTCGAAAAAATAATGAATCATGGACTGTAATTTAATTTACAATAATTAATAATGCATGAGATCTGGTCATGAGGTAGTGGTTAAACTGACTGAAACCTTTCAAATGTCATCATACTTTATATTTTGAGGAGTTAAAATACGGCACCCACCTGGCAATAGTAATGCACTTGGTTCCCGGACTCTGAGTGCTCACAGCCTTTTCCAACTCTTCCAAATTCCCGGACTTCTTCAATTTTTTAACCAGACTTTTGACTGCCTTCTCACTCCACTTCTCCTCACCCTCTCCTTTTTTCCAGCCCAGAAGACGTTTGACGACCGGGGAATGATTGAATGGGAGAATCGAAGTCATTTTGATTGTCTTCTATAAATCAAATGGTCCAGCTCTGCAAATCCCTTGTCAGTACACAATGAGTACTATATTGAGTCCGATAAGAATTGTGTTAACCTCAGTTCATAGTTTAGATTTCAAGGGCTTGACAAGTCACAAATGATCCTTCCGCTTTCGATAAAATCCTATATACGTATATATAGATATATATAAGTACACATGTAATAATAAGTACATTTATTACGGCAACTGACCATCCCACTCTTTTGCACACATCACAATCAATCTCATTCCAGATCGCATCATCAGCATCGAATTAACTACTCCCTCATCAAAGGAACATTAAAAATCAACAACTTTTTTTTTTCCAGTACATATTGTTGTAATTGAAAAGTCACATGGCAAAATTAATTTCCATCCTTTACTGTACAGACACCACATACCACATCCCGTTACAGCATTTACGGCTCACACAATCAACAACAGTTACTCCTCCGGCGATACTAAAATTCATATTACTTTTTAATGACGATCTGACTAATGTACAGTAGCTCAGGATTTGTCTAGTTTAACTCTTCAGGTCTTCCCAAACCAATCCAATTCACTTGACTCAGTCACTTCCCAACTTATAGTCACAACACAATCCTTGTCATCGGAGTTTTTTTTTTCAAAAATGTCCCCAGAAATCCCTCAAAAAATTCCGTGCTCCATCGGATTTCCTATACTTTCCTTCAAAACCGAAATAGTCTTCTAAAAAGTGATCGAGGAAATCCCGATGTATCAGGGGACAGAGAGGAGCCCAGTCAGTAGTACACTTACTAAATTATACACACACACTGTAGCTTAATATAGCTCGATCCTTTGAGTGAGGAGTCCAAGTTACTACTATACTTTCCAAAATAAGACTTGTTTCACACGAGGCTTTGTAAACTCCGTCAGTTGAGCGTTGAAAGGATCTATAATTATAAAAAACAAAAAAAGGGACGTCACATATTGGATTTTTTGGGACTATTAATATTAAAAGAATATAATTTTGAAGTACTCTCTTATTTCCTAAATATGATTACAGTGTGTATATAGGAGACCAAAGGAGAGAGAGACAGAGAACACACAGAGCTAGATACAGATACCTTTACGGACAATATGATCGCCATCATGCGCTCCTCTCGTGTCCTACGCATTTGAATTTCTTCAGTCCTGAAGTAAAGGCAACTTTCTGCACAAATTCGCAACTTGAGAGTTTACTTTTGCAAATGCGAAATTATTTGCTGTACTTTTTTTTACACAGGTACCTATCCCCTATACTGACTTGGATTTTGCCTTACTCTACTCTACTCACTCTCATGGATATATATATAAATATATATGCACTCTGGTTACGTACAAAGTCGGTCTCTTCATTATTTAAACTATATATATATAAAGTCTCAAGGGATGATGATACTATATGGAGGAAGATAGGCAAAAGACAGCAAGTGTATAGCAATAGGAAAAGTTTCCGTGGAATAGAATTAGCTCTATTTTTTAGCTCGTCACGTTTTAATACTATAAAATTCTATATATGATGTCAATATGGTGATAGTCGTAGAGTAGAGACTCTCTGAAGTCTGAAGGATGTGATATAGTGTACGGGACTAATGTTATAGTAATGGATCAAGACTCCAAAGGCTTTTTTATTAGTACTTACTACATGCAATATAAGTAGAATAATTTTGTATATACGAATCAAGAAGCATTAGATACTCCATAGAGATATCCCACGGCTATGTACTTAATTACTAAAAACCCAGATGCTCCAAAGAGCAGACATTCTCTAATATTGAATTAAAATTGCTGGAGTTGTAATTGATTTCCAGATTGTGACTCTGAGCCCTGTGGCTGTCTGTAACCCTACCCGAAGGAATGAGTGGTCTCAAAGTTGACTCTTGGCAGAATTTCTGGAGAGTGAAATAACTGGGACATTTTTCTTGGGACTTAGTGCTTTTTGCCCTGGAAAGTTCCTTTGACTTGTGTAGGTAATTATTACATACATATGTGAGAGTATGTATGTATGAGTGTGTGTTAGGGGGACAGTCTAGGAGCTTTTAAGACCGTGTGTTTGAGACGAGACCTTCTTTCGTAATAGCATTAAAGTAATTATTTGAGCATCTTCAGATGGAGTCTATACACACATTGAAGGAAAGCTCTTTTTTTCTCAAATAAATGGACTCTGGGCTTAACTTTTAGTATGTATTTACGTGTGTGTGTGTCTATAGATAGTCTTTCCTTACAAATGTTATGTAATTAGCAGAAGGGATCCCAAATGGAGGTTAATGGTCTTCAAGGGTTTTAGGGAGATTGTAAATGGAGGAATGATTGAGGGAATTAAATTACAGTGACTTGGGAGTTGGGAGTGTGTGTATGTATATATGTTTGTCTGCTCATATGTATGTATGGTTTGTTATATATAGACAGGGATGGTATGTCCGGATGAGTTTTGTGAAGAATAGGGGAAAAAAACCCATACTAATGTGTTTCATTTCCTCAGAATTCGTCTCCAATTATTTCCCTATCAACAATTGTATCAGAATCCTCTGACGCGGTCTGGAGTGCAGAGAGCATATGAGTAAATGAGTTGAGTACATGTGTGAAATATGTAAGTAGATATCAACCACTATGCGGCTTACAAAATGGCCTTGAGTTTTCATGTTGAAGCTGTGCTCAGTGTTTTATCCTGGTTGTGTGTGTGTGTGTGTGTGTGTGTGTGTAATGTGTATGACTATGACCCCATGGGAATCCAATTTGACCGGGTTACTACATATATTTTACGATCTTGAAATAATTTATTGGAATATACAAACATATTCTGCATTCCTTGGAGAGTGGAGTCGAATGTTTTAGTTGGGATCTGAAACTCTGTGGCAGGGGGCAGTAAATTCATTCGCGAATAACTCATGGAATTGAGCTCATCTCCTGAATTTAATCGATAGTCACTTTAGCAATGCCTCTAGATGATTTGCTCGACTGATTTTAAAAGTCAGTGCTGGTCATGCACAGTGTGAGGAGGAGTGGGGATGCTTTTGTCGGGTCTAATGTGGAGAGTACTTTTTAAGATTGTACGATAATTATGTGGAGGATCCTGGTTGCTGAAACGGATATATTTGGATCCATTAGTTTTTCACTGATTGTGATAGAGAGGTTGTATGTAGGGATCATGTGTGGACTGTGGACTCTCATCGGTATGGTGGATGCACAAAAGACTCTAGAGCCTTTTATTTAGAAACACACAAGGGTTGTTGTTGGAGTATGGGGGGAAAAATTTGGAAAGGCTTGTTGGTGCTATACTATTTTGCGACTGGGTAAAATGACTTACTTGCATTGGTCTGAGTCGGTACTCCCTTGTGACTGCACGTGAGTTTCCACGTACAACGTACCATTTATGTAACCTTCAGTCCGTTTATGCTGCTAAACTGGCGGAATTTCAGACCGACACATAATTGGATGGTAGCACTGGAGAACACAGGATATACACGGCAATTATCAACTACTAAGTATTGTAAATTTGACTGTATGCAGCTGATATGTGGATGGTTCTGTGTTATCTAAAGGTTAGTCAATTTACAGGACAATTACGACGGTGAGGGAGAGAGTGCCTGGATTTAGACAAAGGGAAGAAATTGAAAAGATAACAATGAAAAAAATCTTGTAAATCTTTCAGATAGATTGGCTATCTTTTATCTTTTTATGATGGCAAAATTAGACAGTGAATGAGACGAGCAAATCTGCTCAGCTCAGTTCATTGTCGATGAAGTCACCCATGCGATACAATTTTATGCTTTCCTTATTAGGTTTGGACACTCTATTATTATTTTTTTCCTATTTTTTCTTTCCTTACTCCTTGAGCTTCTCCTCACAGATGAGTAGACTAAGACTATACATAGTACTTCCATAACATGCTCCAGCCTCATATAGAGATTATACTAGGGGGAAAAATGTATTCTCGTCAGTCATTGTTCCGAATCATTTGTATTCACATCTATATCTACTAGTACAGGATATGCTACTAAAAGTGCTGCTTTAAAAATCCTCATACTCATCAGCATCGGATATCTGTACGTATGTGTTTGGGAGGATAGGATGTGATTGCTGGTTATGGTAGTAGGTTTAGACGATACATATAATTAAATATATGGGATAGGTAAAGAGTATCTATGTACATCTAAAAATCACGGGTAATTCGTTTCATCCGTGTATGTAAATACATGCATTAAGAAAAATATATATATATAAGTACCTATGCATTTTGTGAGAGGAGTGTTTAGTGCATCATGGGCTCGTGTATGCTAATGACTGCTTACAGTATCCAAGGAGATTTAAATTTATTTTAAACTTTGGCATTGCATTCAGCTGCATACACTGTAGAGGTATTGGAAGGTACCTTGGCTGTGGGAACGATCAAATGGGTATGCACACGGTTCATGGCAAAACACTGACTCCGTGTTGGTTGACCGACTGGAGTCCTTTATTTGCAAATAATTTACTCGATTTTCTGCTCCAGGCTACACATTCGTAGAACATCCACGTTGCTATGCACTTTTGCGATTATATTTTTAGAGCATGTTTTCCTCCTTTCCCAACCAACCTTCCATTCCGCATATATTTCCCACTAAATCCCACTTGCTCCTTTTTGTGAGTGTGTGTGTGTGTGAGTGCTACAGGACACCATCATCATGTTGTATCCTGCAGCATGCATTCACGGCACATGGTGTTACTTAAATTGTTACTGCATTTTCCCCCTTCAACTCAACAATGCCACAGGAAAAATGAATAAAATTCTTTGTCACACTTTCGCAAATATGCAGCTGTGCACTCATGCTTAAAGTATCCACCATGTAAATGACAAGGAATCGGAACTATACACGAGGATAAAAATTGTAACGTAGAGCAGTGAATCACTTTGTAGTTTCATTCGTTCACACATTCCTTCTATTTTTGTGTTTATTTGTTTCATAAGAATACAGTGAGCCCTTCCCTCAATCCCAGAGTCCCAGATTGAAGGAAATAATGTGATATGTCTGATAGACAAAAGGAAATATTTTCATGATTAGTATTAGTAATAATTTTGCGATTATCAAATGTATGATGCAGATCTGTAGCTTATAGTTTAATTAGAGCGGGAACACCTTATAGCAGTGTAAGATTAAATCAGAAGAATCAAGTTCCCCGTCAACTGTTTAATGTAATCATTTGGAAGGAATATCAGGCTACGATTTATTGCAAGGACGTGACTGTATCAAGGAGGAGGGTTTGACCTTAGGAATCTCAACACAAACATTAGTGATCCCAGATCCAATGGACACGTTTTGTAATCATCTTCTAGTACGTTAACTCGACGTGCACAGTACACACACACACAGTCTTGTGTGTATGCATCTCACAATCAGTCAAGATGTAATAGATACAGTGGATACAAATGCAACCTTATACAGTAACAAGTTTCCTTTGACATTTCATGATCAGAGGGCATAAAGGAATTGGAATGTGAACCCAGTACTTTTATTCATGACCATCTAAGGAGACGAACGAATTTCGATTGCAGAAAACTGCAGAACTTTGTCAGTTTATTGCAACTCCAGCAATAATATTATGGTTTGAGCTACACATGAAATCCTCCTAAAGGATGCTATAATATAGGCATAGATACATAATTACAAATATACTGTATGAGCGTACTACAAAGCGCAGAGCCGCTCGCTGCATATACCGTATAGAAACTAATAGCCACTAAAAGTATTTTTGAGATTGTTCTGCTACTTGAGTCTCCATACTTTGATTTGGCTTTGTTACGCGTCGAGTTTTTTTTATTCTGTGGGAGAATAAAATGATCGATTATATCTTCTGCTCTGGCAGAGAGTACTCTATAAATATTAGATTCCTATGGACTTTTGCCAGTCAATCATAATCTTTCCAAAACACTCCATCATGGTGCATTTGAAAAGTTCGGGCATTTATCTGGAACCATTCCATTAGTGTCTTGACGTGTGCCTTATCTAAAAGTCCCTTTGAGAGATTTTTCGTATGCATTTAACTTTAAAAACAAAGTCATTACTCTGTATGTTTGATGTGTAGCAATAAAAGTCCAAATGCTCCCGTCTCGGACTAAAGAGTTTGGCAGCTTATTTCATCTGAAGATCAAATGCATCAAAAATATTATTAGTTTTGAATCCAACTTCCTTGGATTACTTGTTCGGAGTAAGTTTTTAAGTAGCTTGGAAAAATATTAGATGCAATTCTTTTAGACATTGCATTACAAAGTTTTAGACATTGAATTGCAAAGTTTCAGAAACAGCGGATGTAGGTACATACATTTGTAGGGCTTTTGCTAATTATTATTGCAAGCTACATTTTTGAGTTGATTGAATCCGCAGGGAATTTTGTAATCAAATTTCAGACTGGAATTCTCCGGATCCTGCTGCTCTCCTCTGTGAAGTCTTATGTAGCCCTCTTGACTGAAACGCAGCACTCATGACGATCTTCAAGAGTCCGGTTCTCACTGACTTTAGAAATGCAGAGAGGAGAATGATTTATCATACGCCGGAAGATTATAAAGATTTATGGGCTTCAGAAATGCATTTACTGGATGGACACATTTATTTTTTCACATTGAAAGGGGAGGGGAAGGACATCGCATGTAGATGATGAGAACCAAAGTCCGTGAAGATCCTATGGGAGAGTGGGTAGAGCCAATTAAGTAATAAAATGATTCTTTATTATTTTTACCGTCTGCCTCCAATAAAACTCAAAACATTGTTGATACTAGTCTGGACAACAGAATAGCGTTGAGTTGTTGTTTGGTAACTTGATAGTTTGCAGACAATGTCATAAATTCGCACTTGAAGCAATAATAAAAGTCCTGGAAATATCCTAATTGAACTTGTACCTTCATGCGTAATCTTAATCAAAATCATAAACTTTGTAGTAATGACTGCTTTCCGAAACATTTTTATCGACGGCAGTAATTAGTTTACACACAGTTCATTCCAGACTGCTCGGATGAAGCTGTAGATGGCACTCGGCTAGCATCAAAATAGGAAAACACATCTGCTGCTGGATCTCTTGCCTGTGAGAAATATCATATTCTCAAGAAATTTGTTTCTCAGGTTACAAAAGACCCCTGATGAATAATTGTTTGAGAATGTATAGTTGTGCAATTCATCTACGGAAGTGAAGAAGAGTCCTTTGTCATGAGCTTTAAAAATGTACCTTATTTGATTTTTTTGTCGAAGCCGGAAACTTTTAGTGCAGATTTCTGCCTAGGCGTGATGAACGACAACGGGCATCTGTAAATACCCCTGGATGCCGTCCAATTGGTTGTGTGGACTAAATGGATCTGTTATGGATATGACCATGTAAGAAGATTTCTTGGGTTGTACGGAGCTGGGTTTTGCTTTGACTTTCCCCTTGTTCAAATTTATAATATGAATCTTACTGATATGATACTTTCCTTATTAACGGATGAAATTATGAGGACAACTAGTGTATTACTACGCTTATGGAATGTATGACAAAATCAAAGCACAGAAGTAAATATTATTGACTTTTAAAGTACTGTATGATAAAAAATGAAAATAAAGATTAAGTATTCATGTTTAAGTAAGAGTCCAATTTTAATTCGTATTTGAATACTATTTTTACGACGAGAATCTAAAATAATACTGTACATACAGCTGAATTTGAAATCAAGCCCATTTTTATGTTCGTTAGTAACAGCCGTGATTATTTTTGTGATTTATTATAATTATTATTGTTACTGTGTTTAATCAAATCTTTATTACATGTTTCTGTTCTGGTATTTATATTGCTAATATTTTAGACTTGAGGAAACTTTTTATGTGGCTTTAATTTGTTTTAATTTAATTGAAGTCAGTGTTTTGTATGATGTAACAACTTTTTTTTATTGTTTTCCTTGAAGCTTACAGTGTGACACTGAGAAATACATACGAGGTAAAACTCTTCTTCGTTTGTTCTTGTGCTGTTGATACTATACTAATTTTTTAGTGTTCCACATTATTGTTGTCATGCATCTCAGATGTGAAGAAATAATATACAACAATGTTAAAGTAAATATTACGTAGTCCTTTTACACCCCGAATGAAAAACATTAAAAACTCATGCTACTTCCTGTCATGATGAACGACATAATTCAGTGAAAGGAATGGAGAAAGCACTTGTTGCACAAACAGATAATACACTTCGATCATATTGCTAGTTGAAAGTCAAGGGGAGTAAAATTGTATACTTCTCTGATTGTTAGTTGAAATGTCAGTACAATGTGTTCCTTCGTACCTTTCCAGTATGAAACATGCCGTGAGACTTCTGTTTGCGGTAATATTAGAGCCATCTTCACTTTGTAGATGGGATTAATCTGAAATCTGGACGGTATACCATGCAACACATACATACATATCTGTAGAATACGATTCCTCGACTTCAGTCGACTTGAGTGGTTCTTGCAAATAAAAGGTTGAACATGATTCTGTGGTACACAAATGAACTCATATTTTCATGCTTTATAATAAGTTGTGACAAATCTACTATGTAATGTAGAAGGTTATACATGAACAATGTTATATGCTTAATTAAATCCTTGATTAGCGTGAAGCTGATTATGAGGAGTGGAACAAATCTATATCACATGAAATGCTTTGTATGCATTTCATCCACAGATTGCCTTTTCCATATCAGATTTCAATTTGTACATTTGCAACATGCATCATCCTGCAAATCCTACAAACGTCAATGTAGTACCCTTTATAAAATTCTTTTCTAATGTTTCACCACAGATTACCTATGACACACGTCATACTCCTTAGTTAAACTGCCTTGTAGTGAGTTTATCATGCTGAGTGAAATCCAATCCTTGATATGAACTCTATCTCCAGATAAGATAAGATGCGTTCATGCTAAATTGTCTAATGGCAAGACTAAAGCCGTAAATGAACAATGAAAATAAACTATTTCATCAATGGAAAATAAATAATGTGATCATAGAAAGCCCTGCTAATTTGCATGGTTTACATTACATGATATTCATTTTTAATCAAATATCTGGAAAGAAGCTCAAAAATGTGGAAGCTCAGTGTGTTATTTTTTACTCTCTTAATAAACTCGAGCTTGTCACTGGAGGCTAACAGCAAGTTCACCTGTGATGAAACATTTTGTATTGATCAACATTTGAATACGCCATGCCCAACGAAGAGAAATTGTACTACGCAAGGAACTAGGACTTACCTAACTCCGGAAAAGTGCAATTGTTGTGAGGGGACCTTCTGTATAGAGTACATGGAGGAAGGGACTGGGTGTGAGACGGATGCTACCAATCCTGCTTTCGTTGATCTTTGTGGTCCGCAATTGGCCTGCGATCCTACCACACGAAAATGTGGTCCATGTATGATCTTTTACACAATATCTGTCAATACTATTTTCAAATAAGGTCATGGTTTGCAGTTATCTTTTACATATGGTATGAACACTAATTTAAACGACTGAGTTTTGTAAGGTCCCCCTGTAATATTTCAGTGTCCACGACGCAATGCATGAAGGAAAGACTTTTGTATGATCAGAACTTTAAAAAAGGAACTGTTGGAACTGCCCAGTTCAAACCACAGTGTGATGCTGTTGGAAGATATTCCAATAGACAATGCCTTCCCGGATCAGTGTTCGTTTATTTTGTTATATGAATTTAAAAGGAATAAATGGGGAATAATTAAAGGAAGGTCATAATGAATTTTTTCTTGTTTTTTATAACAGTTGTTTCTGCGTAAATACCGTAGGAAAGAGGATATTTGGCGTCGGACTTGTGACGACTCCGACAAACTGCAGTAACGATTATTACCTATCATATTTATTAGCAATTCTACAAGTAACTACCTATTATGATAGCATTGTATTTGTTCTCAGAATGTGCGAGGGACATTGACAACTTAAGAAATACAAATGCATTGAAAGGAAATGTGCCCAGATGTCTTCCTAACGGTGACTACGATGAGCTCCAGTGCGTCGGTCGGGACTGTTGGTGCTTATTCAAACCGAATGATAAAAAGAAGCTTAATGATATTAGCAATTTATCCTGCTGTAAGTCTCTTGAAATAATGAATTATTTAATTTCTAAATATAGGAACTTTTCAGTTTTCTGGTAATTATTTAATCGTCGTTTTGTGAAGTTAAAAAAGCGCTACATCCAACCAAACCAACACCATACCTTAGAGAATGTGAGTATGCCAGGAACAAAATTGAGGTGGAACACTTGCAAGCCAAAAATGAGACGAGAGTGACTTTGGTTCCAGACTATCCAAAATGTGATCCAGATGGTTATTTTAGTGCTGTACAATCTCGGAACGATAAGTTGATCTGCGCTGACCACCTCGGTAACCAAATCGGGTATTACGAAATTTCAAAAAATTCTCCACGAGCCAATAGAGTGGATTGCTGTAAGTACCTTGGGAAGATTTAAATGAAGCATGAAGTAATTAAAATATTGTTAGCATTCATTACTGATTGTATTTTATTTTAATACCTCAGATTGCGCTCGAGTTGAACAATTAATGGAGAATAATGTTAATGGAAAACCTGTGTGTTGCAAGCATGGGAACTTCCGTAAATGGCAATGCAGTGGTTCCCTCTGTTATTGCGTTGACAGAGATGGGAAGCAGGTTATAACGCCAGGATCAAATTATAATGAGGTTCACAAAGATGACTTGAACCTACTGAAATGCTATCAGAGTAGTGATGATGATTGTGTTTACTAAGAATGTCTTGATATTTTTTAGTAGAATTACTACAGATAACGCACACTTACCATTTTTAACCAAGAATGTACGTACCTACTACGTTAGTGATTTATTATGACATGACTATATACTGCATATAGTTAGGTATACTTAAATGTGCCTGCATAAAAATTAACAACTGCAACTTTGATTACTCCTTGAATAAAGCCTTTTATTACCCCATCTATGTTTGTGTATACAGAGTTCCCGTGTGCACCATCATAAATTCTTAATTTAATAACCTATAGATTCGTGCAGACAATACCGATTTCCCGCATCATTACTTACTTCTATCATAGAAGTTCTGTGATACAAGGTAAATCATAATAATAATAATTGCTTTCGTCCCAAATACCGAAAATACAGAAAATAAATCTTGTGAATACATAACATAATTATGCGTGGGCAGAACGTAACGTAAACAACCCTTATTAGAATATCACCAAATATCATACAATCCAATAAATAATAAGCCAAAATAGAGCACCAACAAATTTACAAAGCCACAACTGAACGTTTGATTGAATTTGGATTTTGGGCTAATATTCTCTTAATGAAGTGTGAGAATTACCTAACTACGAGTACATCAGTTACGTGAAACAGGAGGAAATAAAAATATACGCATTTAGTTTTTGGCAATAGCATGATTATATTGTATTGTAACCACATATGAAAATCTCCTCCTCAATAAAGATTGCACGATCAATCATATAGACCACATTGTACTCTTACTTTTGAACATTCCAATTCCAGATAATTTCTTGTAGTCATAATTAAAAATTGAAAATCTCTGTCTGTCTACTAAATAGTATGATATCACTTTGTAACTATGATAAATACATAATCTCTGATTCCTTAACTAACTCGCTTGGAGATATCTTAATTTCACTCAATTTCTCAATTTGTGCTTCTAATTTAGTTTGCTTGTCAGGATTTGTGTTCGTACAGAAAAGGGTTGGAAACTTGTATTTGCATCTGGAGGAAGCAGCTCATGATTTGAGTGGGCATCTTCTTATCTACTTCTTCTTTTTAGCTTCCTTTAGCTTTCGTTTCTCCTCCCGCTTCCGTTCCTTCTCTTGTAGGCTTTGAACAAGCCGGTAGCCAAACAGTCCTAGTAGAAAAGCAATTAAAAGTCATTATTATTAGAAATAAATCGAATTCTTTACAAACTAGTAACTATGCATTATTTCCTGTTACCAATAGTAGACACGAAAACAACGATGATGACAACATAAACTGCCCAATGTATTTGAATTCCTGGTGTGGCAGATCCCCCTGCATTACCTAACTTCTGAGTAAAAGAATTCACTAAATTTTTCAATTTTTCCATATCTGCCGCTACATCTGGAGAACCTTCCGGAAGATCCGGGAGTTCTTCATCACTGCCTTTCCTTTCTTTTAGCGCTTTCTTGACACCGTCAAGAACCGCTTTAATTTTTTCACTACTCATTTTGTCCTGTAACTGTATGCCTAACACTGGCTTTAAAATCAAGTAACCTCGATTTGAAAACGTTTTAACACAATCTTAATCCACAATATGGACTAACAACGTGTCTGCAGCAGTAGTCGTGTAACACAAGCCACGTAGTCAATTGATTGATTTCAGTATCTGCATTTCAAGTGGAGTCTGGTAAATCTAATATTTGCTGAGCTAACTAAAGAAGCACGAATTTAAAATCTGTCCAACTCAAAGAGTGCATACAATGAGGTATTATCAAGTCACCCTTATCGCAAACAAGTTTAAATTACACTTTCCTCAATTACAATCTACATTTTCTAATGTATCTGGGTACTCCTCATTTAATCCTCATTTAAATTACAACGTGATACCGGAAACGCTTAACGAAGTCTATTGGGATATGCCATTATCTTATTTAAGTCTTCGATATTCCAATTAAATAAATACCTTGTTTGTGACATCAAAACCGAATTGCTACCTACAAAAAATCGCGCATTTGTCAGGATATCTTTCAGCTCCACCCAAAATCATTGTAACAGATTCTCCCTCCTCTGAACCGTAAGCCTAGCTCCCAATCTCAAATAAACTTAAACTTTGAATCAGAAAAATTCGATTTCCCTACCACCTTATTACAACGACAGCAAGAACATATTTTCAAGCATAATAAAATGAAGCTAGTACACATATTGACTGACATTATCTCTACATAATAGGTGTCTAACTTAAAAATGCATACAAGTTAGTTCTATGAATACAAAACCGAGCTGAGTTAGCAACACAATACATTATATACAGATTTACACAAGCTAATTCATTCTCGGGGACTTCTAGTCATTACAGTACATGAATCTATCATAAAATTGCAACTTATTCTAATTTGTATATAATCTAATCCACAGTATTTAGATGAATCCACACACCAGCTTCGTACGCTCCTTGATATTCACATACCGATACAACCACTATCAATTTTAACCTACATGAACGCAGATAAGAACGAACTGCGTGGCTTTACCTCTGGGATATAGCTTAATACGAGCAATCATCATCTTTTTTTTTCACGTAGTTGTACTTACCCACTACACTGAAAACAAGTACACCGGCAATAATGAAGACTACGTTGTTGAATCCATGCTCCAATGGACCGGACCTAGGGCTAGTCAAGTCAACCATTTTCGGAATGTCTGTTAAACCATTAAAAATTATCATCAAAAATTAGTTTACAAACACAATCCTACCAAATAAAATGTTACACGTGTTTCATTCCTCAACCCGTATTCCACACATTCTGTTATAATTACAAACTCATACCTCTGAATTAGATTATCTCAAAAAAGAATTCATACACAGACATTATTTGAACTTACTAAGCCCCGAAACTAAAAATCCTAACACCTATTCATCATTACATGTTTTGTTTCACTTTCCACAATGAAAATCAAAAGTTGACTCTCGTTGCCAGAAATAAATCCCAGCACATTCTACCCCTTCCAATATTACTTACAATGTTTGATCCTAATAACTCTAGTCTAGGCTACAGGCGTTCATATTTATGTAAAGTAACAATGCTAGGTACACAGAACATAGGTAGTATGTACAAACCACGGAACAGCCACACCATATGGAGATCATAGGTACTGGCATTTTACACTTACATTCGCACAATACATACACAATTCATACAAAACTTTGCCTTAATCATAATAACTTTACCAACCATCCACTGAATGAAAATAATCGGGCACTACTTGAGAAGTAGTTTAAGGATCTGGAGGAAATGCCGGACGCTTCTAGTTTCGGAAATGCACGGGGTCAAACGTGGTCACGAGTATTCTTCAATTTATTATTGTACGGTGACTTGAGTTCCGTCTAAACTTTTATTACGTTCCTCTTAGCCAGACTGAATTCGACCTAGGAATCCGTACTCATAATAACCTTTGCAGCAGGGTCGTAGGTCGTAGAAGTTCCTATTTTTGGCTAGGTTAGAATAAAAAATTCAAAAAACTCAGTACAACCACAATCCCATGCCTTTACTGTAATCCTTCCTTATTTTATCATTACACGTGGAAGAGTAACCTTTGACCTATCCCAACTTCGAAGTGCCGGACCCAACAATCCTTTCAGATCCTTCATCTACACTCCTCAAATAGTGCTCTCCTCCCAATTATGATTAAATTCCGTGACTAGCTGATACAGTCCCTGTAATTGTTCCAAAAACTTTACCTTTTTATTGGAATGGAGGTGAAGACACCTGGGAAATATGTGACTTCTGGAAAATCAGTGTCAACGTGTGACAACGTCCTGCCACGACTAACCAAAGCAAACAACCTCACCAAAATGATTGACTGTGAGCGAGCGAAATCAAATCCAACTTTATATGCACAGTGCATGTACATAAAAGTCAGAAGAGCCAATAGCGCGTACTTATTATGCTATGCTCAGGAATTCAACAGTTCAGGATTCTTCGTATACCGCCTTCCCAACAGCCAAGGATTTGCCAGTTGTCAGGATACGTGTGAGTAACAGGAGAAGGCTTGGGTTCGCATCTTTTGTACACGTAACCAGAGGTGACCATTCAATTTTCCACTACACTCACTACTCTAAAAACTTATTGAGGGTAAATGCCACTAGTTACCACTACACTACCACACAAGAATGATCTTTGACAAATACTCTATTAATACTGTATTTTATCGATAATCAAGACTACCACTACACTACTTTCCAGTAGAGTTTTACTTTGAGAGAGCACCTTTACACTACTCTACCACTACTCCCCGAAAGCTAAAAACTAGCGTTACTCTACACTACAACTATCACACTACTCTACGCAGTAAAAAGCCACACTATACAATGTACTACCTGTTCACTGAATAGCCGTGCAATTTAATCTCAGCCTAAAATCATATAATTTTAATATAAGCCTAAAAAGGCTCCTAATTTCTAAATATATGCTATAAATATGATTCCTAGCGAAAAAATCCCGTTTCATCGTATGCAAACACAGTTTATCCTCTGTCGATGAAGCTAGACGTTTATGCTAAATTAGAGGCGTGCAGGACCGATCTTTACAAGTATCAATTGTAGGTTCGGCATTTTGAAAAACTAGTTTATTGTTTTAGAAAACATTCACATGTGTGTATAACTCAAGTACATACATGAGAACGAGAACCACTGACTATACCTTATAAAAATGTTACAAGTTGACACAAGAAATAATTACAATTGTCAATGGAGTGTCCGTTGCCATTATATGTACGGAATCTGCCATAATCTGGATTTGGCTTGAATTTCAGAACTGTTAATTAACGGAGGATTAAAGCACTAATAAATAGAGATCAATACTAAGATTTTGCTTTTGCAAGTTCAACTGCTGCTAAAAATGATCACAAAGTAAAATGTGCAAGTGCAATGCTCCAATACAAATACAAGATGTTACTACATATATCCATCCAGGCAATCGCGCAATAATACCATAGTGTATAGATTTCAATAGTGAAGTCACTAGCATATGCAATGGTGGGACTCGCCACTTAACTTTCTCAGAGTGGCGCTGCGAGCGTTTTTCGCTAGCTTCACAGTGATGACACATTTGAAAGCTACTAAAAACATACAAATATCAAAATTTTTTAATGAAATTTTGGAATGTCTTGCATAGAATTCTTTATTTTTTCTCAGGTATGGTTTCCAAGTATAAAAATACTTCATAAAAATATTCAGCATGAATGCATACAAATGTACATACATCAAGACTAATCGAAATTTTTGATTTTGACGCTGTTTACATTTTGTAATTGCACTGATTGTGAGTATCTCACAATTCTGCGAAAATAAATGGTCATTGACGATGCAAGTTCCCGTCACAATTCCTAAATCTGAAAATCCAGTAGCTCCCACGCAGATGTTCATATCATTGACTCTTTCGATTAATTCTTCCAAGTCGGTATTGGTGAGGATAATTAATCCAGAATCTTGTGTCTGTACTTTCCACAAACCGGACGGGAGTTTTAGTACAGAAGGGTCCGTTTTGAGTTCCCTGAATGGTGTACTCTTTAACTCCTCTTCGGTTTCTATCTTTTGCATTTTAATTTCCTTTTCTTCGGGGACTTCCTTTTCCCCGGTTTGTCATAATAAGATGGCAGTTGCAGGTTTGAGAATCGAGTTGGAATTGCGTCCGGCTTCAATGTCCACCTGGGTCGTGATGTAATTTCACCTTTTCTCCGTTTATTTCAATAAACTCTCCACTTTTTATTATGCTGGATTCCTCGAAATGTAAATAACAGACGCAGGACTTTTTTAAGTCAAAAGGAGTTTCTCTTTTGGGGATATTTTTAAGCCATGCCAACTTATCAGCTTGTTTTGGTGCTCTAAAGAGATGTGCTTTTGTTCCGTTATAACCCGAAGAACATCCCACAACAAAACACGACACCATTTTATTTTATTTAAAACTTTAATGACACATTTTAATTTTTAAAACTCCAAGACTCGTTATGAAGCACATGTTGAAAACTGAAAGCCAGGCGAAAGACGCCTGAAGCGCTGTATGCGGAATGTTAAGGCAACAAGCTTCAAATTGTGCTGAGCTTCTGCAGAGAGTGAGTACACTATCTAATCTATACACTATGATAATACTTCGAGTATTGAAACAACGGTGTAGTGTATAGAAAGTTATGAAAAGACATAATCACACGTTCCATGTTTAAGTATAGTGCTTACTCGGGTAGCACTACTTTTATGGGACTTTGAGTATGCATGTAAACTACTTCTAAACTACATCCAAACTATCGTCGGTTCCACTATTCTACACTACATTTTAGGAGCAATATGTGAACGGGCACTAGTAGTTACTACTATTTACTTGCCTGCTCATGTCTCCTTCGTCCTACACTACCAATAAATATTATTTTATTTCATTTTCAACAACTACTCTACTTTTTGCCACTATTCCACTACCACTACGAAAAAGTAGAGTAGTGTGGCCATCTCTGCACGTAACCATCATTTTAGAAGCCGCAGCCCTGGCAAGTGGCAGCAGTGCTATTTGCTTATCACAAGTTTTAGTTTCCAACTTTCACACAAACCGGACAAACATTAGTTAAATCATCAACAATAATTTTTCCAAGGATTCCTTGGTCAGTCAGATCTATATATTGCTTGAGGAATAATCTGAAAAGTATGCCGTAAACTTTGTGTTCCACCATTATAAATAATGTTCTGTGATCCAAACATCCTGAAATGATTCAATCCAGGTTTGGAAATTGTTTTGTAAAGGATCAATCCAAATCGTAGTCCAAGAGTTGAGCTTTGAATCTAATCCCTATTTCTCAAACCCGGCTTGATGACTTCATTTTAATCTATAATCCGAAACCAATTTATTGTTACAGATAGTTATACTCTGCGTATCCATAGTGGATCCTAATCCATTAATTTGTGGTAAACAATGTGGTCAATCCGAACTCAAAACAAGGGAAACTCTCGGGGTGGAAAACCCAGATTGATTTGATTTACAAATCTCAAGTTTGTATTTCCGGCCAAAGTTTTTTCTCAAATTGTTTTTGACTCTTTTATAGAAAATTTCATTGGCTTTCAGATGAGGTCACCAAAAGGTCTCTACATTGAGAACTGTGGGCATGACCCGTAGGACTAGAGATCAAGGTTGGGGAAATGAGTTTCTGATGTTGGCATTTTTTCAGGCACGGTCTCTCGTTGAAATTTTTTTTCCAAATTGCTGTGTTTGTAGAAAATGTCACGGGGATTCATTGAAGTCTAATATCACCTTTCCTAGACAAAAATTACGTTCTAAGGAGCAAATTACGTGAGGCAAGATTGGAACAAAGATTTCAAAGATATCACTCTATAAATCAGTAATTCATAAACAGGGACGGGATATCGGAAAAATACGGATTTAAATGTGGATTCGAATACTTTCTAATTTCGATTTCAATTTCAATTATTTTTTTAAATACTTACAAATTTGAATTCCGATACGGATTCCAATATATTTGAATACTTCCATAATTTGGATTCCGATTCAAATACTTTTCGGATATTCTTACAAAAAATGGGAATTTATTCAAAAGAATAATTTAATCGCAAAAATATAAGCAATACAACACATTAAGTTTTTTCAAGGCAAAATTACCACGCAAATCAGTTATTATAAACTTGAGAACAGAAAACACACACTCAGCTGAAATTTGAGTAACTCGAAAAGCAAGGAGTGATCCCATAACAATTCTAAAAAATTGGAGTAATTTGTTAACCTGTCTAACTACTTTTCGGATAAGTTCCTTCTAACAGTATTTGTAAATCGATTTGTTTGATAACACATCGTAATTATAATGTACTTGAGAGCAAGATTTAAGAAGTGAGAAACTTGATTAACTTAATGTTAATAGTGGTTAACAGTCCTGTAAGACCGAAACTATGCAGCTATCTCATCCTGTTTGCAGGAATTTTTACAAAAACGGGCTTCAACTCACTGTCCATTAACATGCATACACTTTTCGTTTACCAACCGTTCGGAACTTCGCTTTCTAAAAACGCTTCCTATGAACTTTTTCTCGCACGTGGCAATATAAAACCCAATGAAATCGATAATTTATTGGAATCGGAATTCATAAAAAATATTCGAATACCGATTCGAATACCCTTGTTTTTATTCGAATCCGATTTTGAATACAAATACCTCTGAGACAATTTTTCCGATTCCAATATCGATTCGGATACCCAAACTTTTTGAATATAATTCCGATTCGAATTCCGATTCGAATTCGAATTCCCGTCCCTGTTCATAAACCTTGCCTCCCGTTTTTATTTCCTTTAATTTTCTGCTTGAGAAGTTCATATTAGGCTTAAGTTGGCCCGATGAAATTTGTTCTACCTCGAAAGAGTATGAACGACAGACTATCCATCAAAAAGAAAGTGGGGTCTAAAGTCAAGATTTTTTATGAAAAGGTCAAATTTTCGTTTCCATTTGTTAATTCAAATCTTTTCTACATAATGTTTGGCAACCATTTGTAGGAAATTTTATTGGTGTTCAGACGAGCTAACCAGCAGGTCGCAAAAATCAGAGTTGTGGGCGTGGGCATACCCGTAAGAACAGAGATCAAGGTTGAAAAAATTGAAAATCACAACACAAGCAAATATGCTGAAATGAGGTTTCTGGACTTGCCATTTTTCATGGACGTTCTGTTAAAATAATTCCTGTGCTTGTAACAAATTTAAGGGAATTCATTTGAGTATAAAATCATCTTTTCAAGTCAAAAATCGCGCTTTCAGAAACTGAAAGGTGTGACGTAAGATTGAAACTATAAAATAACAATAATAAATTATTTGTTGAGGCATTTCGTTAACTGTACTTATAATTTTGAATTCCTGACACTGACACCGCAATTTTTCACTTGGAACAATTTTATTAGGCTTAGAATTTCCTTCAAATTTACCACAGACAGTGTTTTGAAAACAAAAGTTGTGGATCCAATAGTCAGGGAAGTGGAGCAAAATCAGGATATTTTTTATGAAAAGGTCAAATGGAAGTTTTAAATGGTTTGAATTTGTTTATTGTTTATATTTTCTTTTCAAAATAATGTGTGACAACAGTTTGTAGGAAATTTCAGACGAGCTACATATAGGAAATTCAACTCCAGGATCAACGTTAAAATGGATAAATCTAGTTTGAGTTCGCAGGTAGACAACAAAGACAGAAGACCTAGACCAGTGCTGCGATCGGGTCAAGTAATTTCAAAACTTGACCATGAACTTGACTTGACCACGAAACTTCAAGTAATTTTTAAGACACAACCTGAACTTGATAACTCGCGTTCGTGTAATTACTTGACTTGTCAAGTTCAAGTAATCAAGTAACTTTTGTAAGACCCGAACTTGATCAAGTAATTAAAGTTCCAAACTTGACTTGAACTTGACTTGACCATGACTTGAACTTGACTTGAACTTGACTTGAACTTGATAATTCAAGTTAAGTATCACAAAAAATTAAACATGGCCACAATAACTTGTCGAACTTGCATCGGCAAATTATTTCCTTCAGACTGAAAACAAAAGCGCATTCAGGAAACAATTTTACTACAATTTTTTATTTAAAACCATTCGGGGACATCTTTGAGCGTATACTGAATACAGTAAAAGTCCGATATCATTGACTGTACAATTTATAAAGGAATTTCCTTCATAAAAAACGTTTAAAGCATTGCGTAAATAAACGTTGGGGTCAAACAAATGCATCCCTAATATTGGTACATTCCTTATAAGCTGAGCCCTTATAACGGACTTTCACTGTGTATCTGACGAGTTTTACATGGTGTCAAGTTTTATTTAATGTTCATATACCGTTGGCTAAACTTCCTAACCGGATTTTAAATCCAAATTTTAAATGCCTAAAATGAAAACCGGCTATAGCGCTCCCGCTACAAACTCTAAAGTGAAACCCGGCCATAATTCCCCTGTGCTGTAGAGCATAAACCCCGGTCCGCAGAGAGGATAGGAAGCGGGGAATTATGGCCGGTTTTCACATTTGAGATTTCAGCTTTATAGCCGTTCTTCGTTCTAAACATTTTCAATTATACCCGGTTAGCAAGTTTAGCCGACGATATATACCTATTTGAGTATTACCAGTACTATTAATTTAATATTTCGTAGACTAGTATTTATTTATTTATTAAACGCTTTTTGTAAAGGGCCACTCAAGCTCATTTTATATTGGAATTTGTTTACACAAATGAAACTAATAATTCTAAGCAACAATATAAATTATCAAGATAATTCTTTCATTTCATGGAGAGGTTTCTGAAAAATAACAATGAGCGACGTCTGGTATACAAGACCTTCATGAAACGGACTCTAATTTTGAATTGTGTCCTTTGATTTATGACATGTACAAACAAAATACCCTAAACACGACATGAAATTGGATTATGATTTTGAAATTGCGTCCGTCCTTTATGGCATGCGCAATCTAAAATTACTTGAACTTGACCATGAAATCTCAAGTTCATGGTCAAGTTTTTTCTTTCCATTACTTGACCCTGAACTTGACTTGAGGTTCAAGTAAATTTCCCTTACTTGTACTTGAACCTGACTTGTCTTAAAATGTCATGGTCAAGCCGAGTACGTACTTGAACTTGACCCGAAAGATTCAAGTAAAAAAATTTGCATACTTGAACTTGACCCGAACTTGAACTTGACTTGAAAACTCAAGTATTACTTGAACTTGTCCGCAGCACTGACCTAGACTAACAAACGAATTACGGGGAAAATGTAGTCCATGGATAGAGGAAATTTCACTACATCGTTGAAACAAATGGTACCGAGCGTAAAAGACATCGGTTACGCCAATTGAAAATATCTACAGAGCCAATGTATAATATATCCAGTCTAAGAAGAGGGAGAGAATAATCTTCATCAAATTATGTCTGAAAATGGAAATGTGTTTATTACAGGGACTATGTACAAATACTAGGTTGGTGCCACAGAATTGCACCCTTCAAAATTCGGCCATCAACAGATTCAATGCATCCTACATGGGAGATTAGTCAATGACTGGTTTTTTGTTCTCTCGCGTAATTTTCAAACGACTAAAGTTACACAAATCAATTCCAACGTGCTCCTTAACTCATATGTATACAACACAACTATCACTAGCAAAGTAACGTCTCCAGAACCCTAGAACAATACAATTCAGATTGTACAGAAACAAAAACAATCTGATAGAAGTACAAAACAATGGAAGCTACAAATTGGCATACAATTGACGGCCAAACTACAAGTTGGCATACAGTCGACGGCCGACGTTCCGTCCATGTCAGCATTAAGTCGACAACTGTTGATACAATCTAGCCTACGATCCAGAGGTCACCAGCAAGTTGTCATACATTCGACGAATACAATGTAGCCGAAAGCCGACAATCGTCGCTCGAGCGTACGAAGTAATAATATTTCAAGAACATGTAAGTTTTTTCATAATTTGTTTAACCCATCTCCAAAGGGGAGGAGGTCGAAAGGAATTATGATTACAGGAAGGGGTAAGGTAGGGTTTAACTAAAACGGCAAATTGTAATAATCGTTCAGTCATAAAACAAAGCCTTGAATATTTACGGTGACGCAAGTTAAATTGGATGAAGCAGTAATTACGTCCGAATGATATGCAGGCCATAAGAGAAGAGGGTGGCCAGAATGCTACTTACACTATTTAGCTATTAATTAAAAATGCTTTCCTTGCCAGCTGGCTAAAGTCAATACAAAATTGGCTACATGATATAAACGTTTAGCTCGAACATTATTCCAATATTGAGTAACTCCACTAGACGAGTTTACGGTTAAAGCCAATTTTAATGTCCTAAGAATGCACCCGATATTCAACAATATTAATTGTTTATTGTTATAATAATAATTATTAAAAACCAACTTATTAACTTTATAATTTATTAAGTGATATGCATCAATACTTTAATTAGTGGTTACAGGCAAGCCTCATGATACAGGTAATGCCAGTATTGCTAAAATCCAGAGGATTTAAAATTACAATACAAAGTTTTTTAAAACATGCGGTATTATAATAACGTTCAAACCATAGTTCTAGGTAATTACTGTAATTTTTATAAAAGACCCGCAGATTGAAATAGTAATTGAGTTCAAATGATTAAAATCTAAATTACTCGTAACAAGCCAAACAGTAGAAACCTCATCATTTGGAGAAAATGAACGCCTTTTCCCAACGATTCATGAGTTCGCATTTCATCATACAAGTATCGTTCATTCCCAATTCTGAAAACCGAATAAAAGTGGTTTCCAGTAATAATTGTGTAGGCAATTACTTGGTACTTAGTACCTCTAAGAGTTAGATATGTTGGGGCATCTATTTCGGCACAATGACTTATTGTCTGTCTCTCCCGCTGAAGTTTTAGTTTTAATCAAACTATCACAAGTAATAAACACAACAACTAAAATTTCGTTAATAACGTATACGTGCCTTGAAGGTCCATGGCAGTACCTACAACACGTAACCGTTTCGTGACCATTTTCAAGTTGGTCCACGAATATACGTATACAGCTTGCATGTATCTGGATACATGATTCTTTTGCTTTTTATTTATTTAAAACCAGGACAATTTTGGTTGATACTAGTAGTTACTTTTTCCAAATTGATAAACAAGCCATTTAAGGACATTAAACCATTGTCACGTTCCGTGTCATATAAATTCATGGGTGAGCATGAAAGTTCTTTTTTAAAACTTGCCCATATTGCTCTTGCTTTACAAAGTTCCGTTTGTTCTGCTTCAAATATAGCATCTATGTCCCGCCATAGTTTATCTTTCTTAGTTTTAAAGAACTCTTCCAATTTCGGAATGATTGTACATATAAAATAATATTTGAATAGTAGTCAATATTACACGTGTTTAATAATTTTACACGCTTCCCTTCCATTTCCCCCTCGGCTTCGCAAGGAAATAGTGGCATCGAAATCGCCGAAATTGGAGTAGTCTTAGGTGGCCAAGACTTTTTCTTGTAACTCCATGTATCAACGTCTCTTTCGGGAGATTTCGGACGCCCTTTTGGAGCTTCAGGAGTACATTTCTCCTTGTTACATTTTACATGTGCCGGTAGAAATTCAACCTGTAGTAATACACCATTGATTCATCAAATGGCTCCGGTAGCCGCTGACAAATTGTTCCAGTCGCATCCATGAAAAGGTGACTTTCTTTTGCAATGGTAAAGCGTATAAATATTTTAATACAATTTGTTTTGCGATTCGGAAAACATTATGAGGACGAACGGTACTAACGAAATCTGCTGAACAAACACCGGTAGCTTTTTGCCAGTAACGTTCATTTGCTGGTAAAAATATGTTGCCAACAGATCCGTGATTGTATTAGGATGGGAGTCCTTTGATTTCTTTTCCAAATTTTTTTGTGAAAATAGGTATCATTGCTTCAATATTCAAGCAAATAACGACCACTTGATTAACAGTGCCGTATTTTCTAATCTCATCTTTTGCTTGTTGAAATATTTTTTACGTAATCATAATTCTTCACTTCCAGCATTTCAGGATCTGCATTGTTGAAACGATCTCGTCGAAAAACAGATGGAAGAGCCGTTCATAGATTACCTTTTACATTTCGCCGGGAGTTTCCTTTAAATGGCCTCTTCAGCCTGTCTACCTTTGGGATGGTGAATAGATCCTGAGGTTTGCCTGCAAATTATTTGTAATCTGTTTAAGTTTGACTTATTTTGACAATAACTCCCTAAAACTTCGGTATTTTGGGGAACACTTTCCGTTTTAAGCATTTCTGGCTATTGATATATAGAAGTTAGTACTCACAACGCTAAACTTTTGAATGCTTGCTACTGTAGTGATCCATATCCCATCCCCAATTCCAGATATCTCACGCCGCGCTCACTCTGGTGAGGCGCGTTTCAACAACTTCCCTTCCCCAATTTCCATTCCCGTCTGCACACATCATCCCCAACTCCTTCCCTACTCTACCCAATATTAATAACCCAATACCAACGAACTCCACCAGCGTCATTCGCGTTTCCCCCATGACCAAACTCTGTCTGTCTCCCTGCTCCGTTGTCACGAAGGATTTTTTTGTAGGAATATTTTTTCCTGGAGTAGCGTTTTTTGTTTTTCACGAGGTTAACCTACTCCAATTATCTGTTTGTTGGCCAAGTTTTCCACTCCTGTGAGTGACCTCATTTTTATTATTAAAATAAAAAACGAGCGCTTGTGGCTCGAGAAGAATCGAACCCTCTTTGCAGACCCAAATCCTGCGTTTTTTCACACCGACCCATCATTAGGCGCCGGGTACACATCCTAGAAACAACTCTGACCCTCTGGACAAGAAAATTGTAACGTAAGTTATAATTGTTTATCAGCATCTATCGACATTTGGTCGTTCCCATTTTAAATAATTTATTTCCTTTCTCCATTTCCACTCACTCATAAAGTCCCATTCCTGTATTCTCTTTGCTCACCGCCATTTTGTCCACGCCGTAATCAGATCGCATTTCGCCCCAGACGCTTACATACTCTTTTGTTCAATTTCCACAACAATCCAAAAATAAACCGCCAACTATAGGAAATTTACTTATTGGGCAATATTGATTTTCCGTTATTACGTAATCCTAGACATTGAATTCAGTATAATAATTATACTAAATTCAATTAAATAATTAAATAATTATTATTGATACATATCTGCACTAGGACCACTGTTCAATTACCCAATCTTATCGCTTCCGTGTTATAAATATTTACCTAGTTTTTGACAGGGATCCCCATTATTATCTTTATTAGTTGGGTCGCTCACTCGAATCCCATACACCCGTCTCCACGGCTGTCCGTAGCAAATAATATTCCATCACTATCAATATCAAAAGTTACATCATCAAGTTTTAATAATAAGTTTGATGAGGCGTTTATAATCCAAGGGATTTAAAACAGGGACGGGAATTCGAATTCGAATCGGAATTCGAATCGGAATTATATTCAAAAAGTTTGGGTATCCGAATCGATATTGGAATCGGAAAAATAGTCTCAGAGGTATTTGTATTCAAAATCGGATTCGAATAAAAACAAGGGTATTCGAATCGGTATTCGAATATTTTTTATGAATTCCGATTCCAATAAATTATCGATTTCATTGGGTTTTATATTGCCACGTGCGAGAAAAAGTTCATACGAAGCGTTTTTTGAAAGCGAAGTTCCGAACGGTTGGTAAACGAAAAGTGTATGCATGTTAATGGACAGTGAGTTGAAGCCCGTTTTTGTAAAAATTCCTGCAAACAGGATGAGATAGCTGCATAGTTTCGGTCTTACAGGACTGTTAACCACTATTAACATTAAGTTAATCAAGTTTCTCACTTCTTAAATCTTGCTCTCAAGTACATTATAATTACGATGTGTTATCAAACAAATCGATTTACAAATACTGTTAGAAGGAACTTATCCGAAAAGTAGTTAGACAGGTTAACAAATTACTCCAATTTTTTAGAATTGTTATGGGATCACTCCTTGCTTTTCGAGTTACTCAAATTTCAGCTGAGTGTGTGTTTTCTGTTCTCAAGTTTATAATAACTGATTTGTGTGGTAATTTTGCCTTGAAAAAACTTAATGTGTTGTATTGCTTATATTTTTGCGATTAAATTATTCTTTTGAATAAATTCCCATTTTATGTAAGAATATCCGAAAAGTATTTGAATCGGAATCCAAATTATGGAAGTATTCAAATATATTGGAATCCGTATCGGAATTCAAATTTGTAAGTATTTAAAAAAATAATTGAAATTGAAATCGAAATTAGAAAGTATTCGAATCCACATTTAAAACCGTATTTTTCCGATATCCCGTCCCTGATTTAAAATGAATTACAATTCATACATTTGTGAACCATCGGGTCTGTTCTATGCGACTGGTTGAGATAGTGAGTTCAGTTGTTAGCCTTGAATTTAAAGTTAAGTACTCAATCCTTCAAGTACGTAATCAATACTCTTAACACCGATTTTGAATTCGTCTAAATACAGGAGTGTGTAGGTCGAGTACTCCACAGTTGTGACTTTAACAGTTCTTGGTTGACCCTTATTTGGACCGAAAGTGGTTGCCCTGTTTTGCCTGTTTTCACCCTGTATGCATAATCAATAAACAACTCATCTATTTCCATGGATTCGCGTACGAACTTGTTAAGGTTTTCATGAAGTCTTGATCTTGTTTCTGTGTCATTTTACGGTAGGCCATAAAAGATGAGGTTGTTCCTTCTGTTAAGACGGTCCAGTCTCACTTCTGTGATCTCCACATTTTCCTCAGCTCATGGTTTTCTTGTTGATGAGAGAGCACTTTTGACATCAGGGAGTCCGTATCCTGTTCTAATTCTTTAATTCTAACCTCAATTACTTCTATTCTGCCTGTGAACGCCACTTTCAGATTCGCCAGTTTCTTGAAAAGCCTATTCTCCATTGCATCCAGGACGTTACTATTTTGGACTTGCTCAGTTTCCATTGAAGGGTGATTTCGGACTCTTTTCGGATCCAGTTCATGATTCTCTTCTTTCAACTTTCGCTTGAAGCCCTCATTATTTGTCGTTTCCGCGTGGTTTCCCATATTTACGAGGTTAGAGTCATTTTGGTCCTTGGGGGTGCAATGGTGAAGCCATGTGATACAGTTGTCCATGTATTTTGTACACGTATGGTCCCCGGCGATCATTAACTCGGGAATCGATTTTTGTTCCCATAGAAGCGAATGTCAATGCGCTGTTAAATGACCTTATATGATCAAAGAAGTTTTTTGAATGCATATATGTATGCAACATGAGGTTTTGTAAAAGTACTGGAGGTGATCTTATTTCATCCAGTTTCACAGTAAATTTCTTCCAACAAACCGTGAAGTTTTTTTCTGTGTTAAGTTCAGAAGGAAAAAATTTTGCTTTACAAAACTGACAGTCCATCAAGTTGACCACGGTACTGCTCTTCTATGTGTAATTTTCCGGCAATTGCAGCATTGTACATTTGCGGATTATTTCGTATGCGGCTGGTTATTGCTGCTCTCAGTCGATCACGACGTTGTTCGTGAGTTTCTTTAGCCGCACGTTGGATTCTTCGTAGTTGTGCATTTTGCAATACCCTCATTTCTCTCTTCGCTGGAGTTTCCCTAGCAATTGCTTCACGATGCCTGTGGACATCGGCAAGCAAACGACGGTTTGCTTCATCCGCAGTTTCATTTTAGCGACGTTTACGTGCCCTATGTGCCCGTTCGCTTAGTGAATTTTCAGAGGTTGTTGGCAGTTCAATGCCAATATGGAGATCATATTCGACGCGCACTTGCAATAATTGCTTTCGTCGTTTTCCACCATGGTTTTGCATAATGTATTTGCGCGTAATCTCAACTCAATCTCAACTCAATCTCAACTCAATCTCAACTCAATCTCAACTCAATCTCAACTCAATCTCAACTCAATCTCAACTCAATCTCAACTCAATTCTTGTCTCGCTGTAACAGCTCAATCAATATCAGTCCCATAAATCACTTTCGCTCTCAATTCAATTTCAACAACGAATTCAAATAACGGTCGCTCCATCAACTCAATCTCTCAATCTCAACTCAATCTCAACTCAATCTTAACGCAATCTCAACGCAATCTCAACTCAATCTCAACTCAATCTCAACTCAATCTCAACTCAATCTCAACTCAATCTCAACTCAATCTCAACTCAATCTCAACTCAATCTCTCAATCTCAACTCAATCTCTCAATCTCAACTCAATCTCTCAATCTCAACTCAATCTCTCAATCTCAACTCAATCTCAACTCAATCTCTCAATCTCAACTCAATCTCTCAATCTCAACTCAATCTCTCAATCTCAACTCAATCTCTCAATCTCAACTCAATCTCTCAATCTCAACTCAATCTCTCAATCTCAACTCAATCTCTCAATCTCAACTCAATCTCTCAATCTCAACTCAATCTCTCAATCTCAACTCAATCTCTCAATCTCAACTCAATCTCTCTATCTCAACTCAATCTCTCAATCTCAACTCAATCTCTCAATCTCAACTCAATCTCTCAATCTCAACTCAATCTCTCAATCTCAACTCAATCTCTCAATCTCAACTCAATCTCTCAATCTCAACTCAATCTCTCAATCTCAACTCAATCTCTCAATCTCAACTCAATCTCTCAATCTCAACTCAATCTCTCAATCTCTCAATCTCAACTCAATCTCTCAATCTCAACTCAATCTCTCAATCTCAACTCAATCTCTCAATCTCTCAATCTCAACTCAATCTCTCAATCTCAACCCAATCTCTCAACTCAATCTCTCAATCACAACTCAATCTCTCAATCTCAACTCAATCTCTCAATCTCAACTCAATCTCTCAATCTCTCAATCTCAACTCAATCTCTCAATCTCAACCCAATCTCTCAACTCAATCTCTCAATCTCAACTCAATCTCAACTCAATCTCAACTCAATCTCAACTCAATCTCAACTCAATCTCAACTCAATCTCAACTCAATCTCTCAATCTCAACTCAATCATTATTACACATTTTTAAATAATTTCTATAAATTTGATTAGAATGGAATAAAAAACCTAGAGATAAAAATAGTTTGTGATTTGTTGATAGTTGATTAATGCCTCCAATTGCAGATATCATGTGTTAAGGCCCACACATCTTTTTTGAGGGTTGGGGCCAGGGTAAAAATTATTTTATTAATCCACCCCCGCAGGTACTCTACTTGAGATTTAATTATAAATAAGTATATTGAACTGAAACATTTGAGATTCATGCACTGTGGTTGTTACTTGTCGACGCAAGACAGACAATAACAATAAGTTTATACTTACTCCTCGGTGTGTTTCTGTTTCTACTCTAGTGGCCCACATTGAATTACATTGCCATAATAGAGTTGCTCTCTGCCCAATGCACATCAACTTTGTGCAGCTCAAGTTTAGTTTGCCATCACTCGTCTCCACTACTTTGGCTAAGTAATGTATCGTCTGTCATTCACTTGATGGAATTGCCAGTTCCACTCATTAGCATACAGGACTAAATATAGTTCAACTATACTCATCCCTCAACAGTTCCACGAACTCCAGGTGTCTTTATACAAAATCTCGCCAATATACTCACCTGCCCTGGGAATTACTACAAGTAATAAACTATTACGATAGAGGAGAAATTTAAAAAGAACTCACGGAGATTTTTTTCTGAAGAGTTGATCCGGAATTACGCACCTATTTTTTGTGCTCCAAGATTCTCGTGGAGGAAGTGTTTCTTTTTAAAGGACCACTAATGTTTTTGGATTCCTATAGAAATTTCCAGAATTTTTGAGGATAAATCAGCTTTTTGGAAATTTCAGTGAGATTATTGTGCGAGAAAGTTGGGAGAGATTTTTCTAGCCAGAAGTAATTCCTCGAGTAATGTTATTTGGATTCCTTGGATACTGGATTCATGGATTGCTGTGATTTTTTGTTTGTATCTTCCTGTAACTACTCCCAGTACAGTACTACAGTTTCTCTCACTTCTTTCCCTCCCCATTACCAATAATGTCAATAATGAGTTTCGCTCGTTTATGTTTTTAAATACGGACTTGAAAAAATCCTCGCTGTCATGCCGGTCGGGTTTTCGTCAATGTTGAGTTTGAGCTTAATTTTTATGATTTATTATGTCCTCTTAAATAATGTGTACACATGGAGAGACTTTTCCATTTAAACTCAGTTTTTAGGAACCTGACCACTTTCACTATATAATTACCTATAACAGACTTAAATAATTATTAGGTATACCCTTGCCCTTATGTGTAAAACTACATGCAGATGTTGTAATATTTAATAATGCATTTAATTTATTTTTATTTTTTCAGGCTGTAAGAGGTAGTGGTGGTGCAGGTCGTGGAGGTCGAGTTGGCCGTTTCAATCAACTCCTGGACTATGTGAATCGTTGGGACCGCTATTGTCCATGGCGTGGACATTTCATCTGGGACAGTGCTTTGGAAAGACCGAGGAAGATATTTATATTTGGATTTTTTTATTGGTGAGAATGTTTATTCTTTTTACTGCTTAGTGTTTTTATTGTTTTTAAGGGCAATTTCCGAACAATCGGTGACTTAGACTAACCAATGGGTACCCCGATGGCCAATGGCTTCAAGAGGTATCCTCGGCGTTGGTTGCTGACTCACCGTAAGATAAAATTAATAAAATTTCAAAATAATAATATTAATTTATTTAAATTCAGATTATTTTCGTAGAATTTTTAATTCAGAGATATTTTGTTTTTTAACAGGCTCTTTCCTGGTTTGTGAGGCATGTGGTCGTCATAGGCTGGCATATGAAGTGCATCTAAACAATGTCAACCTGGAAGGAGTCGACCCTATTTTTTAAAAATATTCAGCCACAACAGCCAGCTGCTCCACAGCCGGATTTGGAGAACGACCCTAAGGGTGATGCAGAATTGGCTCAAGTCCCCGAAGTAGATGGACAGAATAATAATAATTAATTTATTATTATTTTTGTAATAAAATCAGAGAACAATTGATTTGTGGACTCTTTGGTACATTCTTTTACTTTTACATAGATAGATCCTACGACAGGAAGGTGCTCTATGATTCGAGCGGGTAGTTTGAAATGTGCACAGGCAAAGTAGAAAAGTAAAACTATTTCATGCGAGTGTAACGCGGCATAGTTTGAATACGCACATAGATCAGGAAGTGAACGATATAAAAGAGCGATTAATGACTACTTTATTAAAAATGGATTGAGGATTGCGATTACAAATTACTTTCTGCTAAAATATCAGTTACGATTACAATTACAAATTAATTTTTACTAAAGTTAGCTTAGGTTACAATTACAAAATAGTTTTTACTAAAATTTCAGTTACGATTACAATTTTTACACATTACTTCTTGTTAAATCCACACTTCCGATTACAAATTACTTCTTGATCAATTCTGAATTTCATTTACCATTAACGATTAATGGTTAATAATTTAATAATTGATGATTAAAATTGATGATTGATTTTTGAAAACGGTTAATTGTTGATTAAAATTGATGATTGATTTCTGAAAACAGTTAACTGATGATTACAATTGATGATTGATTTTTGAAAACGGTTAATTCATGATTACAATTGATGATTGATTTTTGAAAACGGCTAATTGTTGATTAAAATTGATGATTGATTTCTGAAAACAGTTAACTGATGATTAAAATTGATGATTGATTTTTGAAAACGGTTAATTCATGATTACAATTGATGATTAATTTTTGAAAACGGTTAATTGATGATTACAATTGATGATTGATTTTTGAAAACGGTTAATTGACGATTAAAATTGATGATTGATTTCTGAAAACAGTTAACTGATGATTACAATTGATGATTGATTTCTGAAAACAGTTAACTGATGATTACAATTGATGACTGATTTTTGAAGTAGTCAGTTGCAAATAGCAATAACTACCCCGCACTACAGCTAATAACTCTGTAACCAATATTACTCAAGATTGAATCCAACATGAATCCATATCCCACTGTCCCAAATATTGTCAGATTTGCCAACTTATGATGTGAAATCTGCAGCTAACGTGTAGCTTTAAGCTTTTGAAAAGAGCCCTTCACTATAAATTAGACGAGTTTTGGCGTATGAAAAATATGCACAAGGTTTTAGTGGGAACTGTACAGAGTTGATGCACCTTTAATGGCGGTCATCTCACCACAGCGCTGAACTCTCAGTCTTCGAAAGCTTTGTGTAGTAGGTTTAAGATTGATTTAAAGCAGTATTTTCCTAAAACTGACTATTCCCGCAATGCAAAGGACCAAAATAAGAACCGTGTCTTTCGTATCGGGTGTGATGATCCCATTGACTACGTCACAGATAAACTAAGCCTCTTTAGTAAAATACATCGCAACATGTTGGATGAGGATAAGCTTAGATATCTTCTCAAAGGTCTACCTATAAACCAGTCCTACACAATCCGCTCCACTATTACATCATAAGCAACTATTACATTTTACCCGGCAGTTGAAGTAGCATTGTCGGGATCCCAACTTGGCCCTGTTCTCAGTTGCTCGTAATACCATAACATCCCCTGAATCAGTCTCTCACTCAAAATTATACATCCCCTTCCAACATGCCACAGCCTCAAGCAAATTCATTCGCTGCTCCCCGAAACTCCAAAATTACAATGCGGTTACTGCTCCAAGGAAAGCCCCGTCCTGCGTAACTGCAGAATGATGCAGCGAGATTTCATGCCTCGAAATCAGGCTGAAAATTTGTTTTAACGCAACGAGGTAGATCAGCCTGTTATGATCTCCCGTAGCCGAACCAAGACTGTGCGTTTTGGTAACCCCAGGCCCCAACAGGACCCCCATAACTTCCCCAATCAAACAAGGATCCCGAGCCTCATGAGTCAACAATTTGCTCCTCGACGACCTGATACTAGAAATTCCCATTACAACCAGAACCCAAGCCCGTTAAACCCTTAATCCGGGTGCCCTGGGCAGACTAGGCTGAAAATCTCTCTGGTTTAGGTAATTATGAGATCCCAGAAGACCAAGATTTCAGCAGTACACTAAATGTTAATGCTAATTATTTAGAAGTAGAATTACGGTCACTTTATTCTTTACTTTGCATTCTAGGAAAAATTAATCATGCATCTCCTACTGCAACTAATGGTAGACCATTATTCGTACCGATCTATATTAGTTTCATACAGACTACCGCACTAATTGATAGTGGAGCTTTGGTGTTTGTCATTAGTCATTATTTCTTTAAATCCTTACCTTTGTACTTACGCATTACAGCCAAGCTGCCTAAAATACCAATTATACTAAAACTAGCAGTTAAGTCTACATCAAGGATTGTAATAACACACAGATCGAACTCCTGGTAAGCGTGAGAAGTTTTAGTACCTTCTGGAAGTTTCCTATTATTCCGAATTCATCATATGAAGTAATTGCAGATTTTGATCTTCTCAGAGGTGTGGAAACTACATGAAATTTATTATTGAAATACAAAATACAAATACATTACCAGAAACATAAAATGAAAATATAAAATACAGATACTGGGACTAACTTAGTTAAGATACAAAATACAATAAAAATATCCGTAGGAATTTTGACAAGACACAAAATAAAATACTTTGTTTCCAACAAAAACGAAAACACGAAATTAAAATTCCGTATTTGAAATATAAAGCACATTGAAAATACTCTCAAATTCATCTCGAAGTAAATGTCTGAGATGTAACTGTATTTCAAGTTTACTTTCTCAAACACAATATCTTGGACAATTTAACCGAATAATTGGATACCCGAAAATTATTCAAGAAACGTAAGTTCATATGCACGCTATTAGAGTTCTGTGTAGATCAAAGTAAATAACATAAACAAATAGCCTTATAACTCATGGGTAATTTATCACCGATTTTATGTTGGCGTTACTAATTTTTAATAGCCCCCACATACATGTATTTATCCAATAACTAAGTACTGCAAACAAACCAAAACAGTGAAAGTATTGGTTTCAAAATGTTGCAAGTTAGTGATTTTACCTTTAAAATATGTATTTAAGCATGTACTACAGACAACTTTGGCAGTTGCCAGAGCTATGTATTTTGAAACTGTATTTAAAATACGGGATGGACAACGTTACAAAAAATACAAATATCATAACGTTCGTTGATCTTGAAAATACGAAATACAGTCGAAATTTTGGCGCTGACGAAATACGAAATACAAAATTTCTTTAAACATTTACGGCGAGAAAAATGCAAAATACGAAATGTATTTCAAATAATACTTTAAATACAATATTTCAAAATATTCCACACCTCTGCATTTTCTTTCCTTTATTAAAGCTAATTCGTCTTTTTCTGACAACCGCTTAACTTTCCCTAATTTCACTCAAGATCCTGAACCTGTTCCACCAGGAGTCCCTCCTCACTTCAAGACTATAAAACCTTCCTAAAATTCCCGGAGTCCTATCACCAGTATCGAATCCCAACCCCAGCCACCTCCAAAATTACTCCAATCGAAGTTCCTTCCTTGAATACTGTCCCAATTAGTTACGTCAGAATCAAATATCCAACTGAGATACCTCCATGTACCACTTTAGTAGTTCCTGTTCATTCTACCAACCTAACCTTCGCCACCTCAATATTTCATCCCTTCAGACGGATTCAGTGTGATAATAATATAGTTATTCCTAATTGTATTCTATCCTTTGAGAACGGTTTAAGTTACATCACCATCTCGAACCCTTCTGAATGGTATGTATTTCTGCCCTCCAAAACCTGAGTAGGACGATTGGGCCCTCAATCTGAAATTTGCTGTCTAGAAGGTTCTAAGGCTTAAAACAACTACTTTGCTACTATCGCCAAGCGTTTGCCTTCATTGATAATGAGTTCGGATGTACTACCTTGTTAGAGCATGATTTCGAACTAGCAGACAATACCCCTGTGAAATCCCGCCCTTAAAGATAGAAATCCCTCCTTGAACGTGCAAAGTTTGATAGACAGGTGCAAAAGTTAATAGAACAAGGTGTAGTTGAAGAACGCGTTTCCCCATGGAAAAGCCCAGCTCTCATAGTCAACAAGTAAGACGGTACGGTACATACAGGATGTGTAGATTTTCGTAAGTTGAATGAAAAACCAAAAGCCTGTATTCATCTTTGACCGCAGTGACCCAAATTTTGAGGCATTTGCAGATTTACCATTCATTTCTAAATTGAACTTCACGTTTCATCAAATTATAAACTCTGAGTGCGGTAAGGAATATTCTAGTTTTGTCACCCCATACGGCCAATTTACGGTTAATCGAATGCCTTTTGGTCAGAGCTCCGCACCCCAAACTTTCTAAAGACTTAAATATAGCGTTCTGCTTCATACACGATGTTGCGATATACTCCAAATCCTTTGACCAACACCTCTTAGATCTAGGCAGTCTTAGAAAAGGTTTTAGAGAAAGGACTTACTCTCAAGCCCTCCAAATGAGAATTTGCCATGACGAGAGTAAAGTATTTAATTCATTACATCTCTTGTGATGGAATGGAAGTAGAAAGAGAGAGTGAAAGCCATCAAAAATTTCCTTGTTACTCGTAAACTAGTGAAGGAGATATATGGTTCAAACCAACCCCAGTAGACAATCACCCGAAGGAATTGGTCTTAGTAGCAGACTTCAACGTAAGGCAGGCTTTGTTGGCAAGTTCTTGCCAGCGTTTAAACGCACCTTCGAAGTTGTAAAAAAATTGAACCCCGTGACATACCTCCTCTATGACCTTCGACCTGATTCCCGCATCCAAAAGTACCGTAAGGCCCATGTTCATCACCTAAAACCCTATATTTCCACCATTAGCTTACATGACTCCAATGACTCCTCCAATTCATCCTCTGAGTCTTATAAATTCCCGTCCACTGACGTTTTTAATGACCTTTCATTTACAAGACCTATGCCAACCCCCGATTTTTCAGATGCGTTACCCCGACTTTTCTCAACCTCGGTGACTTCATAGACAAAATGTCCTACAACCACTTCGAGGCGAAGGGACCGTATACCGAAACGTAAAATTAACTGTTTCTTTTTCTGATATAGTTATGGAGAACGCGTCGTGCCTATTGGAGGAGCTATCCTACCCAAAAACTGACTCTGGGTCCTCTACCCTGACCCGCGAGGAGGTCCGTGGATTCGATCTGAGCCCTCTAGGATCTCTAGTCGGAGTATGAACGTCGGAGGCCGCAGATCAGACCGTTGCGGAAGATGGAACACGACCCTCCGAATCCTCCGGAGCAACAACAGGCCTCTCCAACGATCACACCCACAGAAAAAGTCCCCATCATCACCCATAAAATCGGATCCATGACCCTCGATTCCCCTCCTAAACCCACTCGTGACTGAAAAAATCATCCCTGTTCCAAATCCCAAAAGACGAGTAACCTTCTCTTCTAACCCGATTATCCATATTATTTTCCCTATCAAAAACATGGAAATGGACTCCATTAACCCTGAGATTATTACCGAAGATCCCGTTGTTGCTGAAATCCCGAACCTCCCTGACGCTCCTGAAACCGACCCAATCTTCACCGACTTTGATGTCTTGATCTCGGATTTCAACCCAATCTTTCCTGACCTTGAGACCCTAATCCCTGAAATTATTTCTGAAATCCTGAATGATTGAGTCCTCGATCTCTAAATTCATCTCTATCGTAGAGACCCCAATCCCGGGGCTATCCTTATGGTTGAGTTCTCGGACCCTGAATCCAGCTCTTTCGTAAAGACCCCGACCCCCTGTTCATCCCCAATTCCTTCCCTACTCTACCCAATATTAAGGAAGGAAGAGCCAAGCTCTTCCTTACCAACGGACTCCACTAGCACCATTCGCGTTCCCTCATGACCAAACTCTACCTATCTCCGCGCGCCGTTGTTCCGAAGAATTTTTTTGTGGGAATATGTTTTCCTAGAGCAGTGTTTTTGTTTTTTACGAGGTTTACTTCCTCTAATTATTTGTTTGTTGGCCTTGAAGACCAGTTTTTCACTCCTGTGAGTGACCTCATTTTTCGTATTAAAATAAACCCCAAGCGCTTGTGGCTCCAGAAGAATCGAACCCTCTCTGCAGACCCAAATCCTGCGTTATTTCACAAGGACCAATCATTTGGGAAACACTTTCCGTTTTAAGCATTTTGTGGGAACCAACAGTAGTTCAGTTTATGGCATGTTTCATATATATATACATATATAGTATTAGTCCATAATAACCTCATAGATGGCGTACATATATCTTGCATATAATACAGTAGCTTAAATACCCGATAATTGTAATATTAGTTTCCCGGGTATTAGACCTAATGTCGAACTATGAGTATATAGTAATTAAGTACCTCATTATAGGACCATTGGAGGGGAGATATTTTAATAATGTTCTAAGTGTTAAAATATGAGATAATTATAGCATGTGACATATAGGCATAAGTTCACATATTTTGTAATTAGGATACCCGGTTGTAGACCTAATGTCCAACAATGCGGATGACACCAAAAAGTCTCCTCATGTATAGTATTTGATTTTAAGATAGTTTAATGAAAATGTAAGTGTTTAAATTTAGTGTTAGTTTGTTAGCTAATTTAGTTGCATTTTTAGTGATATTAACACATATACATATACCATTAGAATCAGGCACTCCGGAACGTTCGAAAAAGTGGGGGGACGACATTTTAAATCAGTTTTAGCTTCTTTGCTAGTGATCATATACAAACATATCTATGTACATACGTATAAGGTTACACACAATGTTTTGATAGCTAATCATATAAACATGCAAATTATAGATCTTATAATGTTTAAAGAAATTTGGTTTTAAAAGAACAAGCTTTCACAAAAGACACGAATCTCATATTATAAACCTGTTCTTACAAGTACTAGCCACTAGCAAAATTTTATGGACTTCAGATAGAGGTACTGATTGCTACTAGCTGGTTCGATCTATTCATTGATTTTTGGTTTGACCAGGTCCAAGCAAGATCTGTTCCACAATTTTAGCCCAAGGAACATTCTCCGGTAGATTTACTGGTATAGAAGTGCATGGTCTGGTCCATCTGTTGGACCAGACCAAATGGACCAAATTTGAAGGCGGTTAATTCCTTGAAGTAAATGTTTCTCCAAACAACGTATATTTGATGATAATTATTAATATACTGAAATAAACTTTGGTGGACCTTTTAATACTCTGGTGTATTCTTTTTAATAGTATCATTGCCAAAACCTATCGAGTTTATAATTTGGTCCAACCAAATGGTACGTTGTGCTCCCAATGCAGAAATGTTATTAACTTTTGATCCAGAACAATATTTTTGCTCGGGATCTATCTGGTAAAGGGAGGTCAAATTGTTCGACAAAGGTAGCGGGAAATAATATTCCAAATTTAAAAGGGTCAACAATACATAGCGAAACAACGAATTTTTGAAGAATTGTCATCCAAACCTCAAAGCAGAAATTCTCGTCCTCTTCAACAGCATTTGGAAGACAGAACAAACGCCAAAAAAATGGTCTGAAATCGAAATGACGACGCTCTTCAAAAAGGGGGACGAACAACGTCCAGTAAATTACAGGGGAATAGCATTAATAAATACTATTTCAAAATTATTTACTACCATAATTCAAACTCGTCTCTACAACTGGTGCGAGAAACACAAGATCCTTCCAGAGTCTCAAGCGGGCTTCCGACAAAAAAGAGGATGCCAAGACCAAATTTTCTGCCTCAACTCTATAGTGCAAGCTCGACTTTCAAAAAATCGTAAGCTATTTGCTCTATTCGTGGACTTTAAACGCGCCTTTGACTCAATTAAACACCAAATATTATGGGAAAAGATGAATGAGGTTGGAGTCAGTGGGAAAATAATAAATATCATCAAGTCCTTATACGAAAATGCGAATTTCATCGTCAGGTGCGAGGAGGGCCTATCTACACCAATCGAGGTAACAATGGGCGTCCTCCAAGGGGAAATTCTCAGCCCACTACTGTTCTCCATCTACATTAGCGACATGGACAACTTCTTCAATGAAAATGGTGCAAGTCCAATAAACATGGGATACGAACGAAAAATAAGCAATCTCCTATTTGCTGACGATACATGCATCTTGGCTGACAGCAAACTTAGCTTACAAAATAAAATTAACATTCTCCACGAATACTGCAACTTAAGGGGTCTTGAAATAAATTTATTGAAAACTAACGTATTGATTTTTTCCAATAGGGGAATAACACCAAAAAAGCCGAAATGGTTCTTAAACGGAAGTGAAATCATAAAGGTAAAGGAATACATGTACTTAGGAGTGATATTCCAATCCTCAGGAATCTTCAAGAAGCACTTAGACAACATCAAATCCAAAACCGCAGCTGCCTCAAACGCCTTGGTAAACACATTAAACAAAGCGCCAATGGACTCCTGGGACAGTACAGCCAAACTAGTAAACGCGACAGTTCTTCCCATTTATCAATACGCCGCCCCAATTTGGAGTCTGAACCTACTGGAGGAAATTGAAACCGTCCAGCAGTTTTTCCTAAAGAAACTGCTCTGGCTGCCTAGGTCGACTCCTAGATACTGGGTAAGATCCGAAACAGGCAAAATAAACTCCATGGTGCAAATAATAAAATTGTCCATCCTATTCTTGGCCAAAATTCTAAACTTAGACAAAAGTAGATATGTTAGGCAGTGCTACGACAGGCTTCTGGAACTATCCCAACTAAAACATGCAAGTCCAAAATTCAACTGGGTTCTCCAAATGAAAAACATACTTTGCACCTATGGCTTCATCTCAGTATGGAACAGGCAATCAGCTGAAGTTCTCCTGAATAATCTGGAAGACATACTGAAATCTATCAAACTACAATGTGAAGAGAAGGACATCCAAAGAATCTACAAATCATCATACTCCCATGAATTCAGACTACTGAAAACAAATGCTCACACCTCAAACTACCTGAGAGCCCCCATCTCCCTTAGTGCTAAAAGACTTATTGCTCAATTAAGAGCAGGAAGTGATAAATTGTATTATAAGAAAATTAGAATTAAATTTGACAAAGAAAACTGTAAATTTTGCTCTTTAAATGAAGAAAATGATTACTACCACGTATTTACAAAATGTACGCATCTCGTTTCCCCCAGGGAAAGATTCCTGGCAAATTATATAGTCAATATAAGAAGAGAAAATTTTTATACTCTGTTCATTGTCCAGGATACCAACCAACTATACAGCATTATTAATTTTATTTCAGAATGTGCCGACTTGCGTAATGATTTTTAATGTAACTAAATTGTGTTATGGGCGAGACCCGAATGACATGAATAAATTGATTGATTGATTGATACATAGCGAAACAAGGATGGATATAAAAATATCCTCTAATTCCTTAATGAACCGCGTTGCGTTGAATTCCTAAGTTACTAAATTTAAATTATCCCCCTATCACACAATTTCAGCCCTGAACGTTTATTGCAATACTGACATAAAATTACTTAAGTTCAAAATCATTATCAATGGTAAAATGAGCTTTAATTTTTTTCTCGGACTACAATGTCATGAACCACAACGTTCACTACTTAATTTTAGTAGTTACTTAGATGAACCGATCTCCACAAGTAAGAATATACCAGGATGAAAAAGATATTTGGCAACACAGTATAAACACTTTTGCTTAGAAGAAATAGATTCTTTCACACTTTTATAATAGAACGAAAACCAATTTGCGCAGGATTTTAAAAAAATTAAAGCTCTATCACAGTCTTAACAGCAAAAAGTTAGAAAAAGGTGTATTTGATTCTTGAAAAGTGGGGGACAGTAGTATAGCCTGTCCCTCCCTAACGTTTTTTGGGAGGGAAACTGACCCCCTGTCCCCCCTTATTCCGGAGTGCCTGATTAGAATACCCGGGTAGTAGACCTAATGCCCAACAATGCGGATACCACCAAAAGGTGCCCTCATATATTGTATTTGATTTTAGGATAGTTAAATGGAAATGTAAGTGTTTAAATTTTGTTACATTTTTATTGATATTAGTACACATATGCATATACCATGTATTTAGATAGGGAATGTTACATCATGTTACCATAGCTAATTTATTACCTACCTGTTTACTAAGGAATATTTAATACTGCAAACAACAGATATTAAGCTAAAATGATTGGATTTATGTACAGAACGTATTACATGGTGTGTGTGTATAATCAGGATAAGAAAATGAAGACAAGGCGTAATATAATTGGAACGCGAGTGAAACAGACGTGTTACGTTAATGAAGCACTATTACTATTTTCTTTTACGACTAATCCTGATTTTTATCTCGCGTTTGGCTAGCAAAGGCTGGCACTTCTCCCGGATTTGTTGATAGACAAAAATAATAGAAAATAGGAGACTAAGTCTCTGGTCCTTCGAAAGAATGAAGAAGAAATTACGGTTAGAAAATATTTATTGTTGTTGTCAATAGATAAGGCAAAAACACATTTCTTGATATTGATTTATACAAGTTAGTGCTCCCAACGCTAAACGTTTGAATGCTTACTATTTAAAGTAAAGAATGTATTCTGGTGATACTGTTTTAAACATGCAGAACATAAACGTGACCATTTTTTATCTTGTTGAATATATTGAATTATGATTCATGTTTAATCAATGGATATCAACGTATCACTTACATACCTCACACTCATGCACATATATTCAGCTCCTGCACTGGGAGGATTACTTGTCCCGAACGCATATTTTGCAGAATATCAGAATTTCCGACCCATACATACCGAATGAGAGCCAAAAAATGATGCTGTGGTAACATACCTTAATTGTAAACGTGTGCATGTCTTAACATGACCCAAAAATCTCAACATTTAAAAAAATCGTTTGCTTTATATAAGCTAAAAATTTGTGGTTTAGCAATACTGCTGAAATGCTTTCCTGAATCATTTATTTAACAAAAATATTTCCCGCAACTTGTTTTCATTCCACCGGTGACTATTCTACGATAAAGCACTTAATTTTTTATTACTCTAATGTCTCTTGCTCGTATCTAATTCGACTTTGTCTTTCACATTGGCTTACTCAACTGTTATTCCACAGCAGACACAATGAAACCACTCATTGCAAATGTCGCATTGGATGCTATCTGCATTTTTTAGCACATTAACATCCGTAAGCACTCCATCAGCTGTAATACCACCAGCAGCAGCACCTGCAATATCTCCAACTGGAACAAGCGTGGGTAACCCTGTAATTCCTCAAGCAGGGACGGCTGCGAGAAAGGAATGCATCATAGCTTAACACTATAATTTAATATTGCAGGCTAAAAAATATGTTTTATATGCATACCTGTGGATCTCAAAGCTGTTTGAATAATTTCAGTGCCACCATTGTCTTTGTCCCCTAAGGTGTATGCTAATTCCAACGTGCGTAATATATCACAAATATTTTCCTTCGAAAACTTCCGTGGATAGACGGAAAATATTTACAAATCTAGCCAAACCACTGAAAACGTTATTCATTCATACTGTCAGCGTACTTGCATGTGGCACGGTAACTGTTATCGCGCGCCGCGCTGTTACCGTCACCTTGCCAATAGTTTTAGTTTTTATTCGGTATTTTCCCGAATCTTCCGCAGTATAAACATTGAAATTAGAATAGAGATTAGAAATCGAGATACTGTTTTATATTCCTTAAAGTTAGAATGACTAGGATTAAAAAGGATGCCGCAACGAAACCACCGAACGTTAAAAACGAGTTAAATATTTGTAACACATGTTGTAACAATTGCGTTCTGAATAATTCCTTCAATAATATACACTGCAAATTTCAACAAATACTGGAGTTTAGCAATTCGAGCTTGCCAGTCAAAAGTCCAGTAAATATTTACAAATGCAATAAATATTAGTGAATTGGAAAATCTTCATTCTGCCCCGATGAGAACGTAATAACGACAATAAAATATTAAACTAAAACGTAGTACAATGGAACTGAAAAAACACTCCGTAGGTTAATTATTGATATTCACGAAGTGTAGTACTTTAATATTAACTTCAACCAAGTTTACCGCTGAGTCATGAAACTTGAGAGGAACGAGGTTGATAACGGGATCGTAATATGCTAGAATATGAAAGAAAAGTTACCTCATTACAAACATTTCTAGAAAGTATTGTAAATACGTATACACATACACTGGGGTGCTTTGATGTTGGAACAGAGACGAACAATGATGTTAATGACGTCAGAAGGGTTCGAATTAAAAAATATTCGATGGCATATTGTTAAGCACTTAATGGCGTTCCCCTTACATGCTCATAATTTGCAATAGCGCCATTAGTAAATTTTAGGCGGGCTTTGATGCAAACAAAACCCGAAATTGCCCGTGCATAAGTGATGGAACACGACTGACTATGGTACAATCTGAGCCGTATAACTGAAGGTACGTAATTTTATTTTAATTAAAATAAATCACAAACACATTTTAGTATCTTTTAGAATTCCTTTATGCATTTTGACACATAAAGGTCAAGATGGAACCACGAAGAAAGGAGATTCCAATACCTGTGCGAGAGCTAGTGATCGAGAAGTGGAGGAACGACGGTAAGGATCCTCCAACGTTTAGGCAGATTGCCAAAGAAGTTCGCCTAAGACCCACAACGGCCTTCAACATTATTAAAAAATACAAGAACACGGGTATCATCGGAAGTCTGCCCGGGAGCGGTAACGCCCGCATCTCCACCCCCCGCGAGGAGTCGATAATTATCAGAAAGGTCAAAAAAGACCCTAGACTGACCTCATCTAAGATCATCTCACAAGTGCATGTTGGAATGGGAAAGACTGCCCATCGGACTACGATAAAAAGAATCCTGTATCTGAGCGAAAGGAACTCACATCGAGCCAAGAAGAAGCCTTATATCAATGCTAAAAACAGGAGAAAGATGATCACGTGGTGCCGGAACCACGCAAATAAGAATGGTATACGTATTGGAGTCGTGTTTTGTGGTCCGACGAGAGCAAATTTAATGTCTTGGGCAGCGATGGAAGAACCATTGTCTGGAGAAAGCCCGGGGAGGGTCTGCGACCGCGGTTCTTACTTCCCACTGTGAATCATGGTGGTGGTAGTGTTATGGTTTAGGTGGTATGAGTGCAGATGGAGTGGGAACCATGGAGTTTGTGGATGGAAATATGAAGCAACAGTATTACCAAGCCATAGTCGACCGAAACGTCAGGAAATCAGCACTAAAACTTGGACTTGGACAGAGCTTTGTGCTTCAACAGGACAACGACCCCAAGCTTACGGCGAAGTCCACATGTGCCCATTTTAAGAAAAACAAGATCCCAGTGTTGGACTGGGCCCCCCAAAGTCCGGATATCAACCCCATCGAACATACTTGGGATCACATTGGTCGGGAGCTGACGAAATGCCATATTACCGGGAAAGAAGACCTGAAAATCCGAATTATGGAGACACCATACCCCCGAATTCACCCAGAACCTCGTCAGCTCCACGGCGCATAAATGCCGTCCTGATGGCAAGAGGGTGGCCTACGGCTTATTAGTCAACCTAGCTGTGAAGTTTCACCCAGTTTAAAACCGATTTGCACTTTTGGTTCAACACCAATGCACAGCAATAATATGGATTTTTTGCCTCGTTTTTTATATACATTTTTTCCCCAAAATTGATCGCATATCTATTATCCGTATATAAAACTGAATCAAAGCAAGAAAAAACTTTATAGATAACTTGAGTTTGCTTTTCAAAGTGGATGTGCAAGGTTGCATATGTATTAATGCAACATATATGTAAAGTGCAAACATATATTCCACTTGCAGTGGTCAACACTCACACCAATTTTGATTGGTGCTAGACCAATCATATAAAACAAGACACGAAATAAATGGGATTAGTTGGGGAAGGAAAAATGAACGGGGAGGTGTGCCATGAGGTTGTTTGATGACATTGAAGGTCTAAATAGTCACGACGCTGCTTGACAGCACTACTCTCGCCTCCACTGCTCAATCCGTCATAGTTTCGTATACGCGCATATTAGTCCATGGCTTCCACTGGCCTCTGCCATTCGTGTGTGTAGTTCCTGTATACGAACGTGCTGGAAATTCCGTGCTTCGCAGTTTCATTTCTATTTAATATTATAATTTTAGTGCATTGAATTATGTAATATTTCACCACATTGATTGCATTTACAGTTGTTTAATAATAATTTTTATTTAGTACTAGTTTTACTATGTTTTATTTAATTAGATTTTGAAAGGGTTTTAGGCAGGAATGGATGTCATGTGTGGGTATGCCAGTGGTGGGAATATCATTATTGATATTGCCAACAAAGGTATTAACAAATGTTTAATAACGTATTACGGTGTAGTAAGCAAAATCATTAATCGATTTGATTTGATTTATTCGATTTAATTTATTATTTTATAATGTCGTTTCAATTTATCTTTCATAATCGCTGCTTTTTAAATCGGTTATCGGTCTTCTAAAACATGATTACGGTAGAAAAATTCAATAAGGGTACTTCAGACATGCAATGCAGAAGTAAGTGAATTTCATGAGGATGTGATTATTTATTTGCAGAATCATTTATTCCTGTATATCAAAATGAGATTCAATTCAAAAAATTTGGGGAAATAGCAGCATTGGGCAGACAACAATTCATCCAATAGTTATGTATATTAGAGAGGGTATAGTGATAGAGTTGCACCCGTTTTCATTGTAAGCGTTTACTTAGAGCATTCTCAAAATGCTTTCCATTGTTTTTTAGAACTTTCATAGATTTCTGCAGAAACGATTTTGCCATTATTAATAGTTTCCATGTATTTTCGGACGGTTGTGCTGGTCAGTACAAAAAATTCAAGTCTTTTACTAGACTAGACAGGTAAAAAAATCCTTTGGACATTCTTTGATACTGCTTATGACAAAATTGCATGTGGTGGTATAGGCGTCGTGGTAAAACGTTCGGCAGCAGATTGTTATTATGGTTGCAAGTCGCATTAGAAATAGCGTTGAACTTCATGAGTTTATTTGTCGAAAAAAAACAAGATCAATTTCTTGTATATTCCTGCACACGAAATTGATGGCCATGTCCGCTTATTCAACTTGAAGACAGGTATTCTACAGTGAGAACTATATCGAGAACAAGGAATTTTTATCACATTTTACCTTGGTCAGGGAAAGCAGGGTTACACCTTTACGAGGTTAGTGCAGATACCATTCCATCCGAGACAATAGGATATGACTCATTTTGCGGTGTTGAAATCAATGCTTCATATGTAGTGAAATTGTTGCATGTATTGTAAAGGATTTTATCATTTACTAGTTGCTATGGTTATGGGCTTGGTAGTGATGGCTGTTAATACTACCCAAGCGGAGTAGCTACACCAGAGCTAGTCATTCAATATGATTGGCTTAGTCTGATGTGTATTTGGATTTAATTTATGATTTAATGATTTGGATCTCGGGACGAAAGAAAACCGGCAGATTATTTCTGACCTCTGAGATTCTCAGACGGATGATTGATTTGCGGCCTATGAGATTCTCAGTAGCCGTTTTCCATTTAAAGGTTACTAACCGTTTCTGATTGTTTACAGGTCTAGTTTGCTTTAGCAGTGTGCTTTAGCTTATTCCTCTCAATTATTTAAATCAAGCTATGTGGTGCACTTAGCTCTCTATTCTAATTGTAATTATAAGATTACTATTGGGTTTCATATTGTTCTTGTTTACGAGGAAATAAACCTTCTTTGTTCAACTGTATATTTGTAGGGAATTGTATTGAACCATAATAATATTCCTTATAGTATGTACGATGTTAGTTTTTATGTATATAGGTGAAGTCACTGAAGTTTGCATGAAAGATGAGGAGTTAACTTAGAATTCGTCAGACATACAGAAAAATTTACTCATCAGCTTAGATGTGGAAAACGTTCATGCTTTAGGCCATTTGGATCAATTCAGTGTGTAGTTTCTGTATAGTTAAACGAAAGGTGGCTAGTCGTTAATGCGACTGAATTGGATTCCTTGGCTTGTAGTTTCATGCCTCATGGTAAAAGATAATGTTGTGGGAAACTATTTTTGGGCGGGTTAGTACATAGGGGTGGGGTGTAAACCGCGGAATGTCATTGGCGTCATGTAAATCATCAATGCATTTCGCAGAACTCTTCACACCTTATCACATCTACTTGCTCATATTTAAATTCAAGCGTCTATCTTTACATACATTACATGGAGTCTGGTGGTCTTACATGGTTTCTTTATTTAAGGCCGTACTGACCCCAGTTGTATTTTCGGGAAGCTGGACATCTGGGAAATGTGGCTTGCTTTGTTTGTAGGAAATCGCAAGTTGCAATGTATTGACCGATATCTCAAGTCATATGCATCATATGCGTTTGACATGAATATAAATTCAAATTAATTTCATAAATTTCTAAACTATTCTGAAGTTTTGACAAACTGAGAAATTTGAACCGGTTTGCATACACGTAGGATTTTGCCATGATTCTCCCTCTTCTTTAAATTCCAATTTGTATGACAGCTTTATTTTCAAAATTCAGAAAACTCGATGCGGTTTTCACTCCATATGCATATCAATTTAAAGCGAAAACTATGTTTTTAAAAGTTTCTAAATTTCTCGAAATGCAGAAAAACAAAACATTCGGAGTGGCATGTATATTTACATGGTAATATTTTGTGTTTGGCCAAATATTTTTAACTAAGCTTAATATGTACACGCTGTTGTGACCACAACGTCAAAACCATGATAGTTCCAGAATTCCGTTTGTTGAGAGATATCCCATATTTATTTTATTTTTGGTCACCTGAAAAAATCGATGTGGTGGTTTGATATTTTACTATTCACTATATCATTTTTATTGTCATAATATCTTTTCACAATCTTTTCACCATCACTACATTTAAGTAGTTATATGAAAATGTTTATAAATGTGACTTCAGACATGGGGACACAAAGTTGTCCCGAAACTGTCCCGCTCTCTAAAACAGCTGGACGTACCGTCACAAACAGGAACCCTGCTAAGTGGACTCTGGGATGAATTATGCGTTTACTAACCACAGAGACATACAAAGTGCGCATTTTTATCCCCGTCAATGTACTTTATTTACTTGTACTCCATTTTGTGTTTATTGTTATAATGAAGTGGAAGAAAAAATGACTTACATGTCCTAAGAAGTGGCGAGATTCCGCAACAACGGAGATCTTGTTAGTTGCCAGTGCTGAGGTTGAGGCAATAGTTGAGACTGGAAACTAGATATTGCAAGACAAGTGGAATTTGTGGCATACAACGCTGCCACGCTTTTAAGCAAATCTCTGATTCCCAGGTAGAGACTCGAGTTTTTTGTTGTCCGAGAGGTCTAAGATATTTTGAATGTTCGAGGAGGCGCTTGACTGATTTCAGAACACGGGCTAAATTTCGCAGTTGAGGGGAACAGAAAGTTCCAGCTCGGAATGGTTCATGAGTTAAATTTGGATCGGCAGAGCGTTGAGATTAACTTCATGCAACGCAGCGGTTCCCGCAACAGATTTCTTGGCCCACAGTTCCGAGAATATACACAGTGGAACTACATAACCTTCTAGGACCAGTCGAAGCGCCCGACGTTACGTCTACTTCAGGAGGAATGTATGTACAAGTTAACATTACCACAGTTTAACCAAAATAGTAAGATTTTGGCAAATCATATACGTTAATGCATTGATGGTTGTCGGTTAAGTATTAACGTCTGTCAACATAATGAAAATTTAATTACCCATAGTTCGATAGTTGCATTCATTGCAAAAATAATAAATATAATGAAAATAATGTAAACAAAACGCATAACTGCATATGATTTGCATGTTTAAAAAATTATACACATGTGCTGAATTCGTTTCGTTATTTTGACGTAGTAACACTTAATTTTTGGGTTCGCATAATCCAAGTCGCTTCATGAGTTTCATGAATACGACAAAAACCAATTTTTCAACCAAAAACCCAGTTTTTTTCGAAATTCAATACACGTTGTGTTCTACATTGAAAAACTTGCATTTTGGCACCGGAATCGTCAAAATTTGTTGGTTTGTTTACAGCTTGCAGCAGAGACCGGTTTTTTGAAAACCGTTGTGTTCACCACATATTTCCAGTCATTTCAGGAAAAGAATGGTTCGCATCCGACTTCTAGGGACCAACATATCTTGGATTCCGTGAAATCACCCGTTTTTATCCGTTACGGGGATCCGCTGGTTAGAAGCCATTACTAGCTCCTTTAGTCACTCTTAGACATACTCTGCTTCATTTTTTTGCAAGAATTAGGCAAATCAAAATTTTGACTATTTTTCCCTTACAGGAATGGCATAATACGACCATAAATATTAACATGTTTGAATTTCAAATAGAGATATTATAGAATTTTTGAGCTAGCTTAATTTGGTAATTATTGAAGGTATCCTCCACATGGTGGTATCTATTCTGCATATACTTAAAATGAATCAATGACGGTTTCGTTCCAGTTATCTGCGAGGCATTCTCCAGCCAAGTTTTTAATTTCCAATTTCGCATCAATGGTCAGGGAATCTTATAAATGAGTACCAAAATGATCATATGGTAGCACGACTCCAGCTACATCTCGTGATAATGATAACATACGACGCTCAACTGAATTAATTTATTTTTAATTGTTTTCTGCGATATGTGCAAACTCGTATATGTGTACGAAATTTGCGTTACGTGTATTTACAATTCAACCACCATCACATCGTAACTTCAATGTAACGGCAGAAGATTTGACCACATATAGACCTAGCGTTACATAATAAATGGACGCCGCCTAATACTATAATTTGATGTAAGCATTGCTATGACAATTAACAAATCTTGAAAGTCAAAGTTTGATGAAGTTTGTATTTATTTGCGGCAGCCTTGTTTTTCGCATGGTCAGCTGTATGTTGTATTTTCGAGAGGTAAGTCAATAGAAAATATTAAGATCAGTGTAAACGACACTGAAGAACAAGGCGAAATAATCAATAATGGGCAACGGTGAGGGAACCTGTACAAGTAATTGCTTATTTAAAGAAGTACTGTAATATGTTAAATTATAATCAGGGGTGGATTTACTGGGTGCCCCAGCCAGGGTAAAAAAAATATTAACAAGCCCTCAGAGGCAAAATATTTTATTAATCCAACCCGGATTATAATCATATTAATATGTATTTCGGAAGTAAAGGTCATTATTATAAAAATATTCTATTTGAAAAATAAATCGTTTCGGCTCAAATTTTAGTACTTACGGATCAAGTCACTAGACTGCATCGGTGTTGTTATTTAGAAATGGTGGTTATCCGCGAACGCAGACGGTGGCTTAATCCGCTAGTAATATACATGTAAGATTATAATTTTGAAAAAAAAACTCATTCGGGTTAGTTACTCTAAATATATATAAACTGTGCTATAATAAGTCGATGACTACATGACAGTTTCATCTTTCAAGAATCGTTACAAAAATATTTATTTTATTTTCGCCATAAAAGGATTTTTAGGTAGCAATTAATGATTTCAAGTTAAGTTAATTCATAGGAAGTTAGGAACGCTGGATCGTGGTTGTCAGCCTGTTTTCATTTTACGTTCCAATTTATGAATTATTCCTGTATAGCTCTTACGAGAACGTAACGTACGTACTAGCCATATGTCCGTTTACTTTACACTGTTCAATTCTTTATCACCATATGAGCTGCTAGATTTAAAGTATTTTACCCCCTGCTCCTTTCAATGTTTATTGGAATCATGATTCTGAAATTCCTTGCTACTGCAGTCAACTTCAGGCGGTATTTGAGCACCCTTCCCCCGGAAACTATTGCAAGCAGAGTCATTGTTATTATTACAGTGACAATTGCAACTTGGTCCGGCCCGATTTGATTCGATCTCCATTTTTATAGCGTCAAGTTCATCCAAATCAGTACCCTGGAGAGACGATGCTTTATGCTTCTGCAGTAAAGATTTTTCTTTCAGGGCAGATTCCGTTTTTCCATTTCTCATGCTTTCACTTCCGGAGTTATCGCTGGATGTATTATTATTGTTGTTAGCACTGTTGTTGAAGCTTGGAGTTAAATTTGATTCAGTGGGTACTTCTGGCTGATTTTGACGCTGATCTGCAGTTTCAGATTCAGTATGGGCTGAAGCTTCCCTCAATTCCCGAAGTTTTTGAACAACTTCAGCGTTTAATGGTGATATTGTAACGACATAATTTCTAGCTTGCCAATCTCGCCAAACTTGAATGTGATACCTAAATATACATGAGTATCATGTAGTTACATATTTTGGTATTTTAGCATTTTATGACCATCATGCACCAGTTGTGGATTCTTTATAATTTCACAAAAATCGGTTATCATTTATCAATATTTTAAGCTTAACTAATTAGCTCTACAGCCAACACAACCATTTGATTAGTTTTAAAAGAATAATTATTTCTTAAGAAATGTCTTTATACTCATACAAAAAAGAATTACAGATATATATCTACTAAAAACCATTACATTTTAATAATATTTGTGAAGCGTGTCAGTATTCGTTATATGTATTTGAGCTTATGTACAGGGATCCAAGGAACGATTATACCGTTCGCAGCCCATGTAAGGACCAACGGAAAACATTACTGAAGTGCCCCATGGCCAAGACAGTTTTTTTCAGTTCTCGAAAATCTGATCTCTGAGTTAAAGATTTCAGATGCAGTGTCCAAAAGAGACGAAAAGTCAGGTTTGTTTTTGAAAAGCTGAAATCCAAGTTAAAAATTGCTTATACCCACCAAAAATATTTCTCAAAATATGTTTTGACCACATTTAGAATGCGAATGTCAGAAAAATAAAAAGAAAGGTATGCGCAATGGCGCAAGTTACGTGATTCCCCAATTTTCTTCTTTAACATATCTTTCAAAAAATTCGTTGTCGTACACCAAAAATTGCGTCACAATAGCCAAAAACGTGAAACAAAATCAAGATGCTTTGATAAAAAATATCGCAAATTTTTGCTCGGGATAATTTTTTTGGCGCTTTTTTGTAAGAAATTGCAGCTACCAGGTCATACTTTGAAAATGCCGGACGCGACACATAAGCTTTAACTTCAAGAAGATACGGAAATGGAGAAAAATGTGATGTCATTTTTTTATGGACATCATACATGTATGCACATATATTATTGCGAAACGTGATGTAACAAACATGGAGATCTCGAATTACTAGTTCACAAAATCCCAATCCTTGATATAGGAAGATGATATTATACTCAATTGAATCCCCATTAAAGCTACAACCATAGCGTTTCGCAATCTTTTAATGAAGGCCTGAACGTTCATGAAGATGTGAAGAAAAAGAAGATCAGAAATTCCTTTTCTCCACATCTGTCTTATTGTCAGTTTCGTTCTTTTAAATTTTATGTATAAAATTTTAACACAAAAATTTGGTCCGAAAACTCAAAAATGATTTGCTAGAACATGGGGAATTGAATAGTCTTAACTATTTCTCCTTATTTGGGCTGAGGGACGGTACACTCATTCTTTGACACTCTGTACATTTTTCTTAATGAGTAATTCTTTTACCTAACAGCAACAAACAGCCAAACATAATATGCAGCCAACAACGTTCCGGTCAGTGTCAGTAGTCCAATCGAAGTCCAGGTTGCATTCGATGCTTCAACGCTTTTGTTATGCAACTTAGGAATATGGTGAGTTTTATCTTCATGGTAAGGGTTTGCATCTACAGTCGCATCGTCAAGTGTCTACAATAAACGATTAGTTATTTCAAATAGAAAATTATTATGAAAATTGTTACATTTAATGAGTATAGTATATGTATCTACTCTTAAAACAACCAGTAAATCTAAATCTAAAACTCGTTGCAAATTGCATACCATTATTAGCCATTTGATTCTATTTTTCTCTCTACCAATACGAATAATTATGCCGGCAAATGAGCTATTTGATCCTAGATTAGCAATTAGGACTCAAAAGAAAACTCACACGCAAGGTCTAACATTGAGTCAATCAGACACACTGAATAATTTTTTACTGAAAAAAAATCACTCAGTTGTTCCTGCAATTCTACATTCAGCCTCTGCACTTCCCATTGAAGTAATGCAGCTGTTATAAACTAGGGCTTGGGACTTTTGAATAAAGTGTAACCATGATCATAGAATCTATGATAATCTCACGGTTGGTCCATAGCTATAGTGCTGGGCACCCACCACGCATAGCCAAGCTGATATTGCTGCCAAAGGCGTCAGGACAAAAAAACAGGCCAAATCAAAAAAGAAATTTCGGGTATCCGTAGGATTCAAGGGATGTCTAATCCATGCCACGATGCTTCTCCATCCTTTGTACTATATGTACAAGCAATAAAAGTCACATTGTCAGAATCAATTTTCCATTCCGCTTGTATGTCATAGTATCTTTTCAAATATACACTTTTCAACATCTCAATTCCTACCCTTGGACGACGCTCAGTTTCATATTCATGCCCACAAATCTCACAGCTGGTTTTCGCAGACTCCCCCAGCCATCTTTCCAAGCAGGTACGATGAACCTTTCCCATGGATCCTTGTCAAATAAGAGAGAATTTACGGAGGTTATTTTCTTGATGGCGAAAAGTAAAAATCAAATGGAACGGTGAGAATGGGTGAAAGTTGTATTAATCACCTTTACACAAGCAAGGTGACAAAAGGGTCATCCGACTTGGATTGTCATGGCAGATGCGACAGACGTCATCACCAGTTTCAATAAATGCTTCATCTTTCGGCTCTACAGTAACAACAATTGGGGAATTGTGAGCTCGACTCTCACTCATCTTCTTCTCGTCCGGGCTTGATGATTTAAGGGAATGAAGTTCAACTTCCGTAGTGGTAATAATTTCTGAACCTGGAATTACTTCGATTGAAACGACTGAAGATTGATCATTGTACCCATGAGATGGTACAACCTGTGATGATTTACGAGATATTGGAAGAATTCTCGAGACAAATGGAACTTTAGAAGAACTTGGCACAGCTGCATTTGATTCCACATGAAGTGTCAAGTCATTTTTCCCCTTTTCGACGTCTATCACATTTGCATTCAAAGAAGCTGGAAATGTCATTACTGGACAATCAGCCGTATCTTCCCTGTAACGAGATTCTTGAAATTGTACAACTTTAAAATAAAAACTATGCATACATCTATAAGATGAGTATTGTTGAAAAGGATTGTAATTGTAATAACATATAGCTAAGACTCTATGCCTTGCAGAAAATGATGAAAAAGTATATCCATTTAGTATTTTAGATTGAGGTATATATGTACCTTGGAGTAGAATTTGAGCTTGAAAAATGCCCGTTTGGAATAACGTCTTTATCTTTACTAAAGCCAAACTCTGACATGATGCGAAAGACAAAATTAAGCAGGCAATTTAGGCATGGCTGTCAATGCCGTTACTCAACTGCCAATTGCTAACTCGGCTCGCCAATATACCAGCTGAAGGATCAGATTTGTTGGTCTGACAATGACAGGGCCTGGCTCTAGTAGTGAAACTGTGGAACCTCCCTCTGGTTGGTTAATTGGTACGTCTGGTTCCGGTTTAGCGTGGTGCATAGATGAAACTGAAGTTTGGAGTTATTACATTAAAGTTACATCGAGCTACACAGTACGGAGCTAAAAATAAATAATTTCGCATTAAATTATCAAAACGGATAAACAATCCGTTCGAATGACTACTGGTAATGTAATTGGTAATAGTAAACTAGAATATTTTGAATTGGCTAGTATACTGAAATGGAAATAATAATTTACCAAAAATGTACCAAAATATTAAAATGTACTGCCATACACTGGCTTCAAGCTGGAACATTCGTTTTGTGGCCGAAACCGATCAGTTGTATTTCTTTCTTGCTTCCTGACAGTGCAGTGTATCCTATAAATTACTTACCTTTTTGATCGAATCGTATTTAATTTTGGAATTATTGAATGCCGAATCCGTAGGCAATAATATAATATAACTTACTGTTTGAGCTAAATGAGCATAAACTGGAATAATTAGAAAATTAAAACATACTTCTCAAAAAGCTGCCTGGTAAAACTTTTATGCAACAATAATATAATTATTTTAATTAGTAGAAACAAAAAATACATTCTTTTCTACTAAAATGGACTGTTCATAAGTTCATGTCAAATTTGTGACTTTTTTGTATTCTCTCGAAATAATTTTTTCATCTACGCTGCGGCAGGAACTACTAAACTTTTACCGTATTCAAAGAAAAAGTGTGCTAAGTATAGTCGAAAGTGCAGACTGCAGTGCAGCGGTATGACAACATTTTCAATAAAAGCTCACAAATACTCAAACTCATCCCTGCTGGATGGTATCCATGACCATCCATATCGTTGCACAAAACATTTACAGAGGTTTCCTTCGAGAGTCAATGTCATCAACGTATCTTGAACATATATAGGAAGTTATACAACAACTTGCAATTGCAATAATCCCTTTAAGCCTTTAATGATCTTTACAATTTGGGAAGCACCACAGATGTAATATTGTTGTTTTAGTTCCAAACATTGTAACACATGTACAGTATCTGGGGTAACAGCAAAAAAATCAGGTTGAGGTGAATACTTGAGAGAGATATGAGAAAGTTCTCACTGTATTGACCAAACTTTGTTTCTAGTGTTGCTGAAAACACCGCAACTGGTTCTAGTATTACTACATCTGCAAACTATTTAAAGAGGACTGTATCTGTACTCATATGAAAGTAATAATGAATATGCCAAACTCAATACTAGCCCTAAAAACAGAAGACATACTATAGTGCTGTTGGTAAATAAAACTACAGCAAGGCACTCAGAAAATAAAAATCTGTTTTTACAAAGTATTTATGATGAAATAACATTTTGCAAGACACCAAAAGCCAGGATGGATTATGCAGTTTTACTCGTTGTGATAGTAACATGAGAATTTATTAGCAGTATCAAAACCGGGTATTTGTAGTAATTAATTATAATAATAGGGAAAGTTCTTGTCCGACAGAATACAATTTTCATTCAAGCATATACACATATGTATGAGAAAAGATGTGTTGAAAAGTAGCACTATTGTGAGGCCGATGTATTATTCCCCTTCCAAGAATTAAAGTTCAAATGAATGTTCCAACAATAAAAATAATTAGATATTTTATTTTATCGTCGCTTCCATGCGGTTAGTAAACTAAATAAATTTCAGCTTAACCAATCGCAAACTATAGCATTCAGTTTTAGAGCTTACTGTATTTCATTGGCTTATTTTGAACAATCTTTTGGACTTGAGTCAGTGTCCAATACATATTTATTTGAAATATAATGCCGGTACATTTACTACTTATACTTTTTATATGTAGGCTGATAGCACCAAAACAATTAGTAGCAACAGGGAAATCAACAGTACTTATTTGTAGAGTCCGTCGCATTTTGGTTTCAACAAATTTCGTTACGTATAATTAAATTGGTACTCAAGACCAAGAATTTATCAGGTTATAGACCGCGGTTTGAGACAATTTGTAACTGGACACGAGTTTATGTCGTGATTTGTGCATAACTATCTACCTATATGTAATTCCTTGTGATTTCAACCACAGTCATCTGTGGAGATAAACACGCTGGTTGGAGTTTTCGTGGAGTAAATGCAACTTACTGCATCAAATAAAAATATTCCAATTAAATATTTCCACTTCGGGTTGAAATTGGTTCTTGTGTAATCTTTAAAGAGTAACTAATAACGTAACCATTTAGACCGCATTTTATTATTTTATTTTTACCAGTACGACACATTTGTGCTTCATCACCCTTCACAGTTACAGAACATCCATTAAAAAGTACAATGCAACACTTCTTCTGTAAAGAAAGTCAGTCTTCTGCAGACTTCCTGCTGAATTCAATCAAACAAAATGAAACAAATGGGAACTTTTCAAAATAACGATTCAAGATTTGCACCCGATATATAAGAATGACTACATAGTACTGTTATTTCCGTATAGCGAGTTCATAAGGTTCAACAGCTTTTAATGCTTGATTGAAATTAACTTGAACTGCTTCTCGGCAGCTATTTGACTTTATATATTTACTGTTTTGTACATATGTACATGTCTATGTACCTATGTTCCGCGAAATGTAAATAGATTTAAACTGTATTTTACCTTTCATATGTAAGAAGCAGCTTGGCTGGGTAGAGATTTTTGAAAACAAGAAAAGTTGAAGTAACTGGGTAGTTTCGCATGAAACAAAATTAGGAGCATTTGACTGACTTTTCCATGTAAACATAAATTAGCTATATCTATACATATATTATGTAAAGTTTAGACAGTGAGTAGCCAAATATCCACAATCAGGTAATTTCTACTTCGTTTAAAGTTAACGGCACAGGGTTCAAATAAAATTTTGTAATCAAAACAATATAGTTTAAAACAAACTGTAAACAGGATTTTACCGTACAAATGCATAATTACTTACAATCAAAGTAATTATACAGGTAAGAGCATTTATTCGGAAATCGTCCCAATTTAAGTTCCGGTATGTCAACGGGTTAGATAATTATCTATAGTTCTCATGTCTACATCAGCCCAGTCATATCAGAGGTCACAGCTACTACACTACAAACTACACCTAGTATTTGTATTAATGTAATGATAGCGTCTCTGAAAATACAGAAGAACTTGATTCTGAAAGGATATCAAGACCCTTAACGCTCACAATCAGTTTCATGCAGCGAACCGTACTCATACGCATACGTATGTATGTATGTATGCATGGTGTCGATTTGTTGTACAATTACTTCACAAAATCTTTGGTTCCTTGGTTTGAAAGATAAAAATGAGATATGGATTATATAGTTATTTTTACAATTTAACTTAAATGAAGGTATGTGTGAACATGGGATTACATTTATGTAATATTACACTCACGTATTACGGAGTCAGTGACTATATTATACAAATAATCATACATATAATTACATATCAACAATATCAGGTAAGAGTAATCACTGACAATGTCACACGTAATATTTTTCAACTATCATCATGATGAAGTTTTGAATTGAAAAATTATTATTATATAACATTCATACAAAATTAAAGTTCTTCCGCTACCGTCAGATCACAAAATTGTAGTATTTTATTAGACCGCCGTAAGGCTAAAATGTGAATATCCTTAAGTAGAGTGATGAATAGATATTTAACTATGACTTATTCAAAAACTTGTTACGCAATTAATTCATTATAGTCTTGAGAAAATGTTGTAAAATGTTTCCCTCCAAGATTATTACATCTTAATCGTTATCATAAGGCTTTCAAAGTTTTTCTCTTGGCTTTTCGTCGACTCTAATAGTAAATATATATCATACAATGCCAACATGAGAGAGAAGATAGTAAAATAATCAGCAGACAAAAGAGGTTAAAAGTATCCCGAAATTGATCGTTCACTACAGCTGGCACATCAATACAATAATACAAGACTACGAACATTCACTTAACGTTGCACCAGTACAAAAAATAGATAAACACCTGTGTTATAATTTGTCATTGTCTGTTCTTTTGACTGATAACAATGGAGCTTTTGTATTTCCTTCCATCTCCGTTACTAGCTGGTATGAGAATATTTTTAATCGGATACAACTTTCAAACTTTTCACCAATAATGTTTCAATGATAATTATACCGGTAATTACATTTCAAACGTCATTAAAAGTTTAGTCTGCCTATAACTATTTACAAATACAAAACACGCCTACTTTTAATAGCGACGGATTTGCAACTGCGTTTCCCTACCAAAATGTATTCCTACAATGCACAACGAAATTGGCTTTGATTACATATTTATAGCTGCAGTTAGTCTTTATAATGGACTCTGCAAATATCAAGTGAAGATCAATTTCATAAACAGCACTTGAAAAGTTCTGTGATACACTACATGTAATTAAATACATTCTAGGTTACGGATAGATATATTTAACTATAGGTAATAATAGTTATTATTTATAGCATTACAGTAACTACCATGTTGGTACTGACATATTTCTTCAAATTTAATCATGTCATTCATATAGCATGCTTTTCTACACAGGGAAATTCTTTGCAGGGTGAGAAGATATGAAGAAGAGTGAAGTGAACTCTGAACATAACATTTGAAATCATGATAATTGTCTAGGTTTATAAAATCTTCGTACGAGTTCCATCAAGTTGAACAGCTCCCCAAACTCATTTTTGGGCGTTGTCATATCCAGAAATTGCTCCATATTGCTCCCTGGAAAATAAACATAGTAAGAAAACATTATATAAGTATATACATGTGTATGTATATTGCACTCATTCCATGCACTATTTCATATGAGCATACAATTGTATATGGTATAAGCGCAGTGGGAATAAAACCTAATACATAGATGCATTTATATGTTTTGTTCACAACAAGGTGCCATTGCCGTCAGTTAGAATACCACCAAGCGACCAGATACCAATGGTTACTCGAAAAGACGCCTGAATCACAATCAATAAATTATGTTGTTACCACACACATCCAATTATTTCTCTCCGATAAAAGATTATCCACTACAGCATATACTTAAAACGAAATCCCTGCCAAGTTCACAAGTGAACTTCCCTATTATTAAACTTGCCATCACCGTCGGCATTAGCTTGATTTCCTCTCAAATTTTTATTTGATCTTATAAACAGGTTAAGTACCATATGGATGGAATAACAGCATTTTACCAACAGCGCTCCAAGCAAAAAATCCTTTTCTGTTCTAACCTTTAAGTATAACCGAGTCTTTAGTTTAACGCTAGCAAACTTTCTTGAGAAAAAGATTTAAAAATAATAGAGTAAGGTCCTGGTGCCTCCTAAAAAGTTTTCGTGGATGGGAATGTTGCTCTTATCTAACACAATTCTGGGAAAGGCCTGGCTCCTGTGTGACCGAGAAATTAGAGAGGTATGCCAGCAAAGAGGAAAATTCGTTTACCAAACAGTGTTACGAACATACGGAGCTATACACACTCAACCGTTTTGATTTAAATTGCAAAGATTTCAGGAGCGGAAAAAACTCTAAAGGATGATGAACGTGAAGGAAGGAAAAGTAAAGCAACGATGTTGAAAGTTTATTAAATTTCGGGCTTGGTTATGGCAATATTTCTCATACAGAGAGATATGTATGAAACGGAAAAAAGCTAAGGCCGCGGTAATTACAAAGTGACATTAAACGAAGTGTTACCATCTGTTAATACAAGTGTGTCCTGGAGAAAGGAGAGTGCGAAATGAAGTGTTTGTGTATGCATACAGGCAACTGTAGTGTTTTAGTTCAAATTCCAGGGAAAGTAGATAATATAGTACATAGAATACTGGTGTAGTACAGGACAGATGGACTAAAGCTGTGGACATGTGTGAAACGTGTAATTATTATGACTAAACAAGAAAGGAGTAAGTATAGCCTTACCTCCGTTAGGACAAATGGGTGGATAACTCGGCGGTGGTTTAATCCAAGACCCATCTTCGCGTACCATATGTCTTCTGTCGGACAAGAAAAGTGCGAGGAAATTAGATGCGGAGATCACGCGAAAGAATCTGTGATACTCAGCCTGTAGTATGTTCTCCGTTCGGAACGTCTCTGTGACATACTTGTGAAAATGTGTTGGGAAAGGGAGATCTGAGTCCATGTCGTAAACCACACACCTATCGTCCGGGTTGTAGAATAGGATCACATGATAATCCTGTGCAACATTTTCAATATACCCAAACACATTAAATCAAATTTACCACGTTCCTTTTAAACACACACACAAAATGCACATATACACACGTCCTAAAGGAAACTTCGTGAAGATTCAAACGTTCATTAGCACAAGATATGCATTTACGAAAGTATAAACACAGACAAGGGATCACTAGAAAAAGGACTCCGTCCCGAATTTCAACATATACAAAATTCAATAGCTTTTATAAACCGAAGGTGGCAGAGTAAACAAACTCTGGACGTTTCTGTACACACCATTTATAAATGAGCAACCTTTTCTTTAGAACTCCTGAGACTTTGACTCCTTTCATTGCAAAATTTTGTTGTTTCTTCACATTTTTCTCAACGTTTTTTCGTGTCGAACAGCAATACCCACTACATTTGCGGGATGTTTGGAGAAATTGCATTTTGTGAGGTTACCTGGAGTATGTTTTGTAATGCTACCTGATACTTATGTGTTACATATGTGTGTAAGTACTCAGGTTTCATTCAATAGCTGCAAGCCACAAACCCACTCAAACTATACACTATACATATGTATACATATGTTTCCAGAAATTACACGAAATCTTTCCACAAGGAAATACCATACACTTGTCTTTACTAGCTGTATGGTCTTATTTCAAGCATCACTGAATCCGAAGAAGTACATATGAGGGCATCAGGGCATGCACTAGGTACATACACACAAGGTGAGGGGAGGACCTGAGAGTTACCATGGGGAATGTAATAATCATGGAATCAGAGTGTAAGCGATTGAAAACTAAATGATTGTCACGTTTACCCAAAGAGCTAATTTCTCTTCATTCTTGCCGGACTTTTGTCTCCACATGGGAACCATTCGTTTTGGATTAGAGATGAAAGCAACATGGCAATAGTCTATTTCAGCGGGGTATTCCGTTCGAATCCGATCGCACATCTTCCACACGTTCTCCTCACTGGGGGAAAAATAAGACATACATCAATTTCTTTTGAGTCTTTACATCCACAAATCAACCTTTACCCTTATTTATTGTTATTTCAGATCAGAATGATTAAGTACACAAGGAGGACGAATATGTCAACTGAGTACTTGTCAAGTTCTTTTAATTTTCTCTCCTTTCAACCTCACTTAATATATGGCCCTACACAGTTTCCCATGTAACACCCAAAAAAGAAAAAGTGCTTGCAGCGTAGCACTTCCATAATCCGATTTACCATCATTTTAGCATCCAAACAACATAGGCTCGAATCTATCACAACTTGTAAGTTTGTGAGTAATCAGCGCTCAAGTCCAACCACTGTGCAATTAAGTGTGTCAACAGCTCTCCCTCTTTCTCTCTCTCTCTCTTTTCACTGATTATGAGTAACAGGTAGCTGTCCGCTTCGGTTAAGCATCTAAAAGTTGTTACTCAAACCATAAGAAGCTACGATAGTATTCATCCATACATAAGTGACTGACAGCACATACTTCTGCTAGCAGTAGTACTATATTGTACACGTATGTGGTATGTACGTCACATTATGAAATCATTACATTGCAACCGATGACCCCTTGAAATTTTCAAAGTTTCTGATTTGATAACAGGGGGAAACAGAACGGAAATACAGAAACATTCTAGCTCACTCTGACCCGTAAGTTTATAATTACTAATCAATTCTATACAAAGTGAACAAGAGCTTCGTACAGCGGAAATACAAGCTGTAAGTAATCATGCTAACTGCCAACCAATGTCCAAATGACATGTTTATCATTCTCATAAATGAACAGCTGAAACATTTGGTTCCGAAGCTCAATACAGACCCACACCAACTAACTGCAATATTGTCGTCTGTCATGCACCTCTCCACACTATCATATGGCACCGCGGTGTCCTGAGGACGTAACCTCTAGTTTGGAGGAATATCTTAAGTAGTTCCAAGTAATGAACTTGATTATCTGTATCTAACCTGTGGAAGATACAAATTAGAGACTTTCATTAATTTCCCTTAAATGTAATTTGCCATTGCCACTGCTTACATTAAGTATCATTACGGTTATACGTTCACTTGCGAATCTGTTGTAAAAATATGGGAATGAACGAAAATTGCATGCCAGTTATCATACAAAAGATAAATATATAGCCCATACAGATGATACTTTCCTGTGTACACAGATACTGGGCAAATCATGCAGATGACTTGAGTTGACTCATTATAATTACAAATTTGGTTCGTTACTAGGTTCAATTCACCATGGTCACGGACATGAAGGTCATATTACTAATTTATCCAAAGGGCTGATGGGAAAGGTATAGCATGTATTTTTGTATGTGGTCCCACCACCATGTTCTAGCCTGACAGCTAACTACTGCCAGACACATCACGATATCTTCACACTTGATTTCCTTTCGGATTTAGCACTACTGACGGACAGACAAAATTATTAGCTGAGCGAGCGAATTCTGCCATGCTTCACACTTGAATTATTTCTGCTACTAAACACACAGTGCTTTATACCTAGGCTCCGCCGCAAGATATTGGTCAAAGCAGATCATAGAACCAGCCGTAGTCATAGCAAAAAGGTGTTCCACGGATATTTCCGACACCACAACATGATTGAATGATAGCAAAATGCATATAAAACATTCCAATTCCACCTACACTTTTCGGCGTTTCCTATTTTTCTGATACAACACATATGTATGTTCCTATAGATAATACTTTAATAATAATACTATTCTATGTACGAACTGTACTATGCACTACATACCTATTCTGGGCAATCCATCGAACTCACACAAACGCTATCTAGACCTACGTAAAGCATGCAGTGGTATGGCTCAAAACTGTTGTGATAAAATTAGCACCTGCAGCTATGCTTAAAAACTAAATTATATAGAAACAGTGGGCTTATTATTAACACTCTCAAAATATGCTACTATTCTGTACTATAGCACTTTCAGACTTGCAGACGCAGTTGTGTGTAAGAAAAACTTCCTAAAAGTATAATATACATAGACTCACCTAAACAATTTGTCCGTGGAAACCCAAAAATTGAAGTCAATTCTCGAATACAGCATGTGTTACGAAAACATCTTTATCACTCAGTTGATTTTACCCAGATCAGCAACTCAAACTATTAGGCTACAGAAGCAGTAGGACTTTATTATACTCGTACTTTCAAAATACAGTACCTACATGTGCAAATGTATCTGCGTATTTGTAGTTCATGTTACATTAGATATACGACTGAGTCTCAACCATGTATGCTCGGTCCTTGAAATCGGACATGTTAAATGATCTTCTGGTAGAGAAAATTTGTGAATTTTTTTAAATTATATGCAAGTGTCGACGAAATAGTTTTAGAGTTACTTAGTCTCCCAAGTGTGATGCAACCTATGTAAACAGACGCATAACCATCTCCCAACTACTTATTTTGAGCAGCAACAACCTGACGATGATTCAGTAGAATGCTTGACAAATTAAGTCATTTGAAATGAGCCTCATGAGAGAGTATTAAAGTGGAGGAGAAAAAATATTTTAGTAAAGTACTGTGTGCATTAAACCAAGCTGCATATACATACATACGTCGATGTCGATGGTGTAATTCACAAATGACTTCATTTACGGCCCATTAAAAATAAAGAATACCGTAATATATAGCACGAAGCGCTTGCTTTGAATATCTTTTGTCTTCGAATACTTAATGAAATTTAAGAAAGACGGAGCTTCAAACATAAACACACGTAATTACACACAGTTTCAACACAAATAAATGTTTAACTATCAATATAAAAGTATCAATAAAATAGCGCACGCAATCATCGTCAAACGCATCACAAGACAAAATCCAAGTTCTTACTGCATATCATAACATTTTATGATGGGAAAAACTGCAAATCACAAACGTGCAAGGCTTCTTATTTATTTATCGACTTGCTGCTGAAAAACTTCCCCGTTCTCAGTAACAGAGAATACGGACTTCACTACTCTAGCAGAGAGAGAGACAGGGCAATGATATCCTTCAGAGGACAAGTAAATTCTAAGACTTAATATAATGCCTGTAGGGAAAAAATCTAGCTAAACGTCCCCTTTCCTTTTGATGACATGACAAAAAAGACCAGCTAAATGAAAAGTTTATGTTTTGTCTGCCAATGCACGAAAAGGTCATAAAAAATTTACTGACCAGTAACACGGAGTATAAGTGCATTGTGATGCTGCCGGGAGAACAGACTTCAGTTTCGGTGGTAAAGGCTCCGATTGGTATGGATGAAGTGGGGCATTTGTCACAGCAGATGAGGAGACACTTTCCTGGCTTCCGGGCTCATTATTTTTCGGTGACGAGCTATTATTAGTTCCTGTCGCTGAAGCACCTTGATTCTTTTGAATGTCGGCCATTGTCTACGGGGATAACTGACTCTGTAGTACTACTTTCTGATGGAACAGGACACTACGGTGTGTGTGTACCTATCCACTCCCATATAATTAATTATACAAAGCCTCAACTCCTCAAACCTCCGTTTGATTAACAGCAGGATGATAGAGGCCCTTAATGTTATCAGATATTTAATGTTGTCAGATCTGGCGTAGCAAATAATTCCACAAGTTATTGTGATTTCCGTAAATATAATTTTTGTATACGTGGAGCCAGTAAGTTGAAGTAGACCACGATGAAGAAGTACTTCTTCTTGAAAGATTTCAGATTAATAGTCCTAAATCTGAAAGAATCTCATAAACTTCTGCTGGTAATACTCCTCGAATGCGTTGCACAGGGTTGTGGTTAGATCTCACAGAAGAAATACGTTCAAACGAGTCCGTCAATGTATGCACGTATACAATCCGATAACCTTTAGATGGTGACTTGGTTCATGGGTCAATTTGTCCTCATCATCACGGTCGATAGACTGAGATATATGAGGGGTGGGTGCCGTGCACAAATGAATGTTTATTACAAAAATATATCACAAAATAGAAAATATATATTTTTTTTTGCTCAGACTCAATCGTCGAAGCAATGTGCAGAAAGGAGTGAAGGAAGTAATACTCTCTATATCAGCAGATTTGGAGTCCTTGTACACACTGTACCAGATAGACGAAAGGAAGATGAAATCCTCAGCAACAGATCAACTCTCGATGAAATGGAAATCCAAATGACTGTCACGAAGGACTTGACGGTTAGCAGTTAAGTAACAGCTTCGAATTTATACACGATGAGTTTTGCCAACCTCCCCAAAGTTTTACTTCATCTTGGTGGTAACCTGCCACGGATAATCACCATCACAATGATTTATTACGGTATACGCACAAGCCTCACAATGAAATGAACTGCATCTGTTTCCCGAACTGTTTCTCTATATATACTTAAAATTTACTCCTTATTCCCATTCATGTCAACCTCCCCAACATTTCTCTGAGTTTAGACTCAACAATGTCTCGACATGTGACACAACTCAACACCACTGACTCCCAAACAAACTCTCAACCTGTTAGTAGATTAAACCGCTTCGTAAGTTAGCTTTACACAACTTAAGATCGTAGTTTAAACTAGATATATCTCATACAAATATCCTCAACACTCCACTTGATTCTTCACAATTTCAAATTATTGCTTCATCATCATATTTGTAAACAAAGTACGGCGGTATTGCCCAGGATAAGGGGGATACCGGTTGCACCCGGACCTTCCTACTTGATGCTCACCCCGTCCACACCCCAACAGTTAATCCCCTTGATAAGTTCATCTATATACAAATACAGTTAGTAATGATAATCATAATCCATAAACAATCCTCCTTCCAGCTTCATACAAATATAATATTTACTTATTTCCACACAACAAAAATTCTCCGTCTCAGCATTCACTCACCAACACTACACCGAGCTAATCAAGTTCCCCTCACTCTTTATTTATTTTTCTTACTTTGCACTTTAACATGAAACAATTTCACCGTCCCGATAAAATACCACACGATCCTAATCAAGTATTACTGTACAATCTTTTAATTTGTTTCCAAAACTATATCTTCAATCTTGACTATAGTAGCACACTTAAGAATGAACGTTAAAGCACACTACTGTTCCACTTTGTGATCCACTCTTTGGTATCTAGAGTTGTGAATTACTTCGTGGGTCTTTTAGGCCATTCAGGAAATAATGGACTCAATCTCAACAAATTCTTCTAATTTCCGAGGTATGTATGTAGCAAAAAAAAAAAAAACAAATACAGTACAAAGTCAAGTCTTGGAGTCAATTAAAACAACTTTTACATTTACAGTTAATGTCACTGGGTCTGACGTGAACGATGCGGGATCCTTCTTAACTTGGATATATCTTCCAGACCTTGTTGAATATATCTCAAAAATATCTGGTGAATTTAAGTATAGCTAATTATCTATAATTACCTTGATGAAATTATTACCTTTGACAAAAAGATTTTAGTCAATTTCAAGTCATCTTGGGAAGTTCGGCGGGACGACGGGACGGACGGACGGAGGAGGGTTAATTAAAAAGGAAAAATCTTTAGAGGGAAGTGGTGACTCTGGGAAAGGAAATTAGAATTAATTAGGAAGTAAAAAGAGATGAAAAGGTACAACATTAACTTAAATTTTAGGGGGGAAGGAGCTAGAATCTATGTAAGTGAGGGACAACTACAAAGATGAATGGAAAGAGAGAGAGAGGAATTGGAGAGCGGTAAGAATTGGCGAGGGGTTGCCTCAGCACCTCTCTGGAACAAAATAATATTCCGGAGTCCGGAGAGTTTGTATGGTAACTATACACGTGACTCTTGGAGTTGACAAGACAGCGAATAAAGTGCAAGCTTATAGGGATAATACCGCAGGCTAGCGTTTAAAATCTCTGTATTTCTGTTAGAAGTGGGCTCTACTCCCTCCGTTCCTGTAGCATGTACCAGTGTGTTGTATTAACTACTACTCCGTCCCTGTCTCTCTGTGTATAAGTACTTAAGTACAGACAGGGAACAGTTTCCTCACTCTCGGATCTCCTGCTCTTGAATTTTTCACACGTGAGAGGTGCTAATCTCTTTGGATGCCTTTAAACGTTCCAATTTTAGTATGGAGCCAAATCTGAGAGACTCTCTCCTCTCATGCTCAGTGAGCATTCCTCACACACAATAACATATCCTTAATTTTTCCACGACGGGATCCAATTCGCAATTTAAATCCCTGTATTAATATTGATGCTCTTACTAAATATAAACAACCACACACACTGTACCTGTGAAAGTCCAGGGTTAGGTTATTTACATGGGAATAACCATGGACATATGGAGATATACCTTTTGAGGGATATGAGAGTGTCTTTTAAAAAGTCACTGTACTTGGGTGATTTTGTCTGGCTTGTATATCCTCACCCGAGCCTTCGTAAACTGTATAATGTTTAGTAGATTTTTTTTCTTTCTTGGGCCTGTTTTGCTGTCTGGGTCTTATTCTTATAGAAGATTCTAGGGGGATCTTATGTATGTCCCTTGTATTGGTTAGATCTTCCCAGTGTCTTCTTAAATTTGACTTGTATAGTTGGTATTGTGCTTGTATAAGTCTTACAACTCAATTCAGATGATTCGTATCTTCTGGGCTATCTCCCAGGGTAAGGGAATCTTCTGTGTGTCTGGTTTTTGGCTGAATAAACTTGAGAGAGAGAGAGAGAGTGTGAGGATATTTCAGCTCTATAGCCGGTTACGCTTGACTAGGTAATGTGAGATGATTTCAAAGGGAGATTTTGCCTAAACCTTTAAAAACAATTATGAAGTGTGATCACTTAAGTCAACTGCTTGGAACTCGTTTGAAGGTTAGGAGTTGCGGATGTGCTTGAGTGCATGCATAATGTATGGTGTGAGAGTAAATAGTCGGAGCTAAGTACATAGGGAAACTATTGTTATTTTTAGTCAGGTTCTATTCTTGAAATGAGTTTGTCCTTTTTATGTATGGGGAAATAATGACTCCTGGCCACATTAGCACAGTAATTCCAGTTTCTTTGGGAAGGGAAGGCTTATATGGACCGCAATGAGGTATTACTACTTGAGAGTCAATGGCCAAAATATGCTGTTGAATGGATGAAGACTAGCTTGGAATACTGAGTGGGGCTTGAATGGACACTGCAATGCATTCAGATGTTATTGATGACAGTGTCTATGGAGGATGTGACTGTGGAGCGGGTTAGGATGATCTCGGAGGATCTGCTTTGACTACATAAAAATTCAGGGTCGAAAGCTTCCAGTGCGTGTTTACGGAATGGCATACACAGGGGGGACACCGGGACTGAGAAATGACCCTGTCGGGTTAGAGCGTAGGGAATTTATATGATCAAGAAAGGATATTTGTATGTGTTTTGTGGGGTTCCGTGCTTGTTTCTTCCTATTTTCAGTCAGTTGCTTCCAATCTGTTAAAATATTTCCGATGGTATGTCCCAATGGCCAGGGGTTAGTTGAATGCAGAGTTATAGGAGAGTAATTCAAGTTCTAGTTTCTCTCCGGGGGAATTCCTATGGACGGGGATGTATTTGGTACAGTGGGGGGGGGGGTTGGTTGTATATATCTGTATCCGGTCCTTGGAATACTTTGACAATGCTAAGGAGGGAATCTACTGTGGTGAGAGTATGCTCCGAACCAGTGCAAAAATGATGGGTCTTGTGTGATGGTGTTTGCTTGCAGTCTTGCTTCGCAGAATGAGAAATCCTGTTGCGTTGTTGTCACTCTCGAAGAGGAGTAAGTGCAAGACCAGTAATTTTCTTTGATGTTCTTCTGACTTGCTGGATGTTTAAGGCAATCGAATTTGGACTTTCTATCAGGAGAGCGGATCAAGGGGAAACGACTACTGGAAGGTTCGTATACACACGGAGGACAATGCAGGGTATGTGTGTGTGTGTGTGTCTGTCTGTCTGTATGTACCACTACTGGGGAAATGCAATGAGGAGAACTTGGAGAACTCTACTGGTTGTGTGCTCGGTGCTGCTGGTGCTCTTCGTACTCAAAAACTGACTGACTATGTGGGTCTGTGTTTCCCAAGAAAAACCAAGGGAAAGGAGAAACGACCAAGAGAGAGACACAGCCGCACACACGCAACGCAGGCAGGCAACCAAAAGGATCTAAGTCATGCCATTCCATGTTCGTGTATAGACTCTCTCTCTCTTCGTCCGTACTGGTGGATTTTCTTCTGATGACTGCACTGTATATTGGCGATGGAAAGCCAAAAAGCCCTCACAAAACAGCGATCTTTTTTACTACTTGTACTATCCTGAGCTATTCCATCGTCCTACTGCTTTCCTCATACTAACTAGACGGGTGAAGTATGTGAGGGTGGCCCCGAACCATGAAGCACCCGTACCCGGTTTCAAATAGCTACTGCATGCTTCTAGTCATCTCCAACTACCACTGCATGGTAGTCATGCTGAACACATTCTACATATATGTAGATATAACCACAACTATATGTTTTTGGGTCTCTTCAAGGAATACTATAGCTTAGGGGAACACAACACATGATAGATACTCCGTTATGCTTAGTATGTAATTTCGATAGATACTTGTCGTCTATGAAGGAGGATCCCACAGTATGTATAAGAAATGCAGCTAATAGTAAAAGCTTCAAGTTCTCTTGATATTGGTATTGGTCTGACTTGACTAAAGGCGTCAGCAGATTTTCCCTCGTTCTTCCGTACAATATTAACTCTTGTTAGGGAGCACTAAATAGAGCAAATCGAGTAGTCTGGGATTACTGTTTTCCGAATCTTCGCTATAACTTATGAATCTCAACGTGATTTTATCCTGCTACACTCTCCGCATCCATCTCTGACTCCTACTAGTTATACATACATACATTAGCATAAGTGAGAGCACGTATGAATAAAAACATCATTTTCTCGGGACGGTCAAGAACTTTCGGAAATTTCCTGGGCATTAGTGACAATGACGAATAAGCGTCGACAGGAAGAGGCAGAGTCCTTTCGTTATAATACGTATTTACTAAAAAGTAGCTTACCCCTTTCATCATTTAGATCCCAAACATTTTTCTACCATTATAGTTATACATATGATTCCTCAAGTTTTCCAATTTGGGATCATTTCTGGTTTGATAGTTTGTACGAGGGTGGGGGGGGGGGAGAAACTATTTTTATTATTTCGATACTTATTTGGAACTAATGAAGTAAAAGCAATTAAGCATTTTTGCATTCCTTGATCGTATCGTGATTAACCCGTGTTTCTACAAGTTGTTTGCACTTTTCCTTTCCAACAGGAAATGACTTCTCAGTTGCTCCATTTCTTTCTCTCGTCAAGTAATATTTTATAAACCTCATTCCCGATTGCATTTCCAGCTTTGGCGGAGTCCATATCATTAAATATAAAAACTACACCCCAGCCGTTGTCCACTCAAGGTCGTGTATTACGCCAGTGAGATAGCAGTAACAATTTTCTGCAGCTCCATGATAACGCTCACATTTGACTCGGGCAAATACCTCAAAATGGCAATGCTGCCGTCGCAGGCTCTTCCCAATTACTAATTTATAGCTAGTCCTCCAAGCCTCATGCACATTCTGATTTAATTTCGAATTAGGGAATCAAATAATTCCATGCATCCAGACTTGTAGATACATACACTCCCATCTTATTAAATGGAGAATTGTTTTGAACAGATTTGATGTATAGACATATGTATATTCTTCGACCAACATTTGAACACAGGACTTAGAACATATGGCATTGCATGTATAATATATATATACAATGAGCCCTGCAGTTTCACTTTACCAAATTGGAGGAGAACCTTATTGGGGGATTTTAACCACAGAGAAAAGTATTATCGATATGGAAGCCAAACTGTAGTAGTTTTTTTGTTTGTTTCCAGTGAAACCAGAAAAGCGCAGAGTATTCCTACTACCCTCCCTCCTAATATTTCTAATCAAGGACTGGAAATCACTTTGACATTATCATATCCTTGTATCACTTTATTTAATAATAGTCATCCCGGGGCTTAGGTGCTTGCGTTTTGTTATGAGCACGTCCACATTTTAGTATTTAGTGTTTTACTCAAATACACACCATCAAACTTTGTTTATGACAACTTTGGGAAAACAAGGTTATTAGATATGAGCTTGAAGACTGAAGCTGGAAAAGTAAAGGTTGTATATCTAATGCAAAGATAATGCTGACATGTACTTAATATCTATATGAATATGGAATTTTCCCCAACTGGACTACGTTATTATATTTGTACCTACTTTGTAATATCAACAAAATGATAGGGATAGACAAGCCAAGGTTTGCTACTTTGGAGGAGATTACTTATTACTGTTCGTCTCTCAACACCCAGCTGTGAAACTGTGAACATACTCACTAGGATAGAAGAGATCTCGTTCAAAGTCCACCGTCTTGATGGATACAATACATCTACATAGAACTTACAGTATCATAAGTGTACACGAGATGTACTTGGACTTTTTACATTTGTATTTTGTAATGGACATAATATCCGAGAGTATACTTATAGTATAAGGAGTGACAATACTACTGATAGGGTCTAGCATCATACTGTATATAGGATAGTAACCCATAGAATTAAGCCTGAAAAATTTGATAGTCTCGAATCATATTGCAAGTGTCGTCTTGTAATGTATCTGGTGGAGAGCCATGTCGAGCAAAAGGACACGAGGACGACATTTGAGTAAAGGTATCACTTATAAATGAATAAGTACTGTACATTATGATATCGTGCATCCCGCTGAATATGATGATGAGCTTTGCATTTAGTATTTTGCAGCCTTTTAAACCTTGTAAATCCCTTGGTAATTTTCAGCAGTCCGTGTGTTCAATACCAATGTCGTTCTCCGACCTACTACTGCTTCTCCATCACATCCCATTACATACACAATATTCATTTTAGGTACAATTTTTATGTCGGTCCCTGTACTCCCCGAGTCTGTTGGAACCTATTTACGATTATGATTATGGTGATGGTACTGTCTAAGAATTACCAACTAAGCCCATGCAAGGCAAGCGAGGGAACTCAGCAGAACATTTTTTTCCTCCAGAAAGATTAACAAACTTATGAAATCGTGTCACAAAAATTGCTTTCCATTTTTCTATGCTGGCTCCTCGAACCTTATGTACACTGGCTCGTATCCCCTCCAAGAACCAAGTCCATGCCGTGTTACAGTGTCGTCTTAAGCTGTAGCATTTTCGAATAATAAAGTTGCTACCTAATCGTTCCTGAGCTTGACTATATATAACTATAACACTTAATACAAAACATTATAGTCCAAGACACAAGGAAAGTGGCGTATGATCGAGTCTTTAAACTACGAAACAACAGCCTTCGTATAAACTTTGCATTAGTGTACGCAATATGCACCAATTCCAGATAATAATAATTCTCATACACCCACATTTGATATCTACAGTTAAGCTGCATTTTATATAGAGATATTTGTATATGTATGGATATATATCCACATTTTCATTAACCACTCTAGCGAAATATGCAACCTCCATACAGGCAGAGCACAGCTAGCTCTAGGAGTTCGAAAATCAGAATTTACTTGTTTTGTAATCCGAAGTACAACAAAATTTTAATAAGCTATTTGACAGAAAGCAACGCGTACGCATTGTGCATGTTTTGTAGTTTGTAGTTACCTTCCTCCAGCAATTCCTGAGTACAGGAGTGTGTATATGTATAGCCTGAGTGTTGAATTAGTGCAGTCAAGGAACTCAGTTCCAGTTTTCATATGAGCTGAGTTAACCTGAAGGAAACTCTGGAAGAAAGTGGAAGGTAAGTCGCAGAGCGGAAAATTATCCGAGCAAGCATTAATGGGAAAAAGTATACAATTAAAAAATTTAGCTCGTACTATTCTACCTCCAACAACCTGCCTGACAATCCTGCACCCCGACTTAATACAATGGTGCCTGGAGAATAGGGCTATGGCAACCGAACCTCCTTCTCTACGGTACTTTACAATAGCTAAATGCTCAGCTGGGATTGATTTTATCGCATTCACGCTAGTTGGGCTGTATTATTAAAACTTTTATGCATAAGCTTTGTTCTTTTTCTCCGTCTGAATTTCTTTCCTTGCCTCATGACGATTACCCAATGGAGTAGTCCGCCCCTGCATATGAATGTACATACACTGGATTAGTATGCAAGTATGAGTTCTTTAGAAACGGTTTGCATGGAAGTATCTTGTACTGTAGGTATATCTATTACACTAAAAGTAGATGCTCGAGACTTCTGTCAAAATGCAGCACAGTTCCTCAGGCTTTATGCTCCTTCCATGAAAGTGGCTCTGTCCATGAGAGACATACACACATTTCCGTGCAGGAGATACATGGGCTTTGATACAGCTCACCCAGTCTTGGGTGAAGTCTATAATCCCAGATATGCTCAGCCTCTTTGTAATAATATCGATACTGAAAGCTACAGAAACATTTAAAGAAAATGTAAAATCCGCAATAGCGATTGTACAATAGTATATGTAGATATGTACAAGTTCCGTTACAACGTGAGCAAAATATTCTACCTCAACATTTCAGAGGGATCTCTATATAACCCAGGCTGTCTTTATCCCCATCTCTCCCTTTCTTCTTACACATTATGTATGACTACCATGACTGGAGGAGGAAAAAATACTTCGAACGTGTTTGTATTTTCGGCAGAAAAAAAAAACAGAAAATGAATGTACTGCCCTGCGTGAGTTTACATTTCTTTTTTGTAGTGTGTACATATTTGCAGCGTGTGTAGGTATGCTTAGCGTGGAGAGGATAGGACGTGTCAGTATGAGTCTTGGGAATAATGACAAGGAACAAAGTTGTGCATAGTAAACCGGGGAAAGAAGTTATTATGTTTTTTCCATATCTACAGCCCACATCTCACTTGTCTCCATAAATGTATTTCTTCTTGGGCCGTCTCTTCTCGACGACTTTCTACTTGCCAGATCCTGAAGTTCATTATCCAATCGTCCCTGAGCCCTTTGCAGTTCTTCCCTGATTGTCCTGTCCGTTTGAGTCTTCGTAGTGACAAAAAAAAATTTAATTCTTGTGAACTCTACAGTCCCTTTAATGGACAAGGGAGAAATGTCCTTTTCAACTGTCATTGCACACGCAAAGACACTAAAATACTACGTACATGCTGTGCGCTGAATAAAGGACGGGGAGAAAATGGCACAAAATCAAGGGGAAAATTTAAGCGTTTGCTTTGATCAGAGCTTGTGAGAAAATGAAACTCCACAAAACGGTATTTATGTATGCCATCTTCATTATATTTTGAGCCGACTGTTAGAACACAACTCAGAATATAGCATGCCATTTGGAATTTTCGTATTTATATTTTATGTGTCACTGAGGATTTCTTCCTTTCACTTTCTCCTTTTGCAATTCTTGGTTTTTCCCTTACACAATTCCTTGGGAATTTTCAAAAAAAGCCGAATATATCAAACAGTTGGAAATTTATAGGGTGGTATTCATTCCTACACATAATTGTATAAATATATATGGATATATATATATATATATAACTATAGATAGATACATATTAGATACCATAGCCCAAACAGGCTTAGCAATTCTCTTTGCGTGTATTTGGAACTCATCGTATATACCAATGTTCAACTTACTCCATCTCATGCGCACATGTCATTTAGGTTATGCTCGAATTTACCCGTGTATGTACATATATTTGTGCGCATCTCCAAGTTAAAATACAATTTATAACGTTTCCCTAATTTTTTGGCTATCTCACAGGCCCAGTTGGGAACAACTTGGGAAATTATTGAAGAAGAAAAAAAAAGGATGAAAAACTTTTTCCAAAACTCAAGTCACTCATGAGCTAGTTGGACAACCCACGAAGAGCCAACGAGAAAAAAGGTTGTGAAAATAAATGGAATGAAAAATGTAAATTACTTTCAGCAATGCTACATAACAATACATAATTACTCATAGTCGAGGGTTAGAGGCCCCAGCTCCAATGAAACTAGTCCGAGAGCGAAAAGAACTGCAGTCACATCGCATGCAACACAAATATATTCCTTGCAATAATATTAACCTTGCCTCTCCGCCTAGCATGCTTTTACTACAAAGTTGGCTTCCATCCCCGCTTCCCGCATGCACTAGAGACTAACTAAAACCCTTTTATACTCCCTGAAAATGAAAAAAAAACTTGTAAACAGTCCGCTCTGCGACTAAATACAACACCGAAAAAAAAATCCCCCCACACGTGAATTGTAAAGGAAATTGTCAATAATAAAAATGAACATGGGTTTCCACAAGGAGAGGTCAAGTTTATTGTGTTAACAGTTCTGCTCTTATTGCAGGCTCTCCGAGTGGGGTAAAAAGTGAACTGACAGAATTTGAAGAGAATACTGAGATTTTTACGGAAAATCAATGAACTTGTTTCCATGCTTGGACCTTAAATGATCAATGATCACGTCATTAACAGACTGTGGGAGGAGAAATTTGTTGTGATATTGGGAGGGAAGGCGAGATCTTCAGTGAATGAGCGTGTCGTAAATAGCTGAATGACTAGGGGCGGATTTGGTTCAAGTCTCTATCCTTTATCACATTCTGCACTTGGCCACTGATTTTCCTGAAAACCCTCTGCAGTAGTCATACGTGCTGTACATAATTACTGTACGTATCCACATCATGTCTCCCTTGGATTTTGAGAAGGATCTATAGAAACATGGACTGGCGGAGTCTCCGAGTTTCGTGTTCCTTGTTCACTCAAGTACTGCACTTAAACTTGACACTATCTAAGGGTATAGGAAATATATATATAGATATACATATCCGTCAAATGAAGGTGTGGAAGTTCCTTCGTACTCATCGGGAGGGACTATATGTGCGTACATATGTACTCATTCTTCCCCTTTATCTATTTCCACCCACCTCTGTCTCTCTCACGCTGCCTCTCTTTATCTTCGGTGGAATTGGTGAAAAGTAGGTAAAAAGTAGGGAATTCATTAGCGTAACGTCAAAAGTTAATTTGAGACAAGTCTGAGTTATTATCCTCGGTGGGGATACCCATGGGTAAGTGCGTTACGTTGGAAAGAATCCACGTTGATGGTGTTAGTCGTGGATTAATTTCTTTCATCAACTTTCACACAACCGAATATTTCTCATTTAGAGTGCTCCACATTAGCATGATACACACGGAGCCTATCGTACTAATAAGTATGCATTAACGGACAGGACCTATTAGTATAGGACATGGAAGCAGTAAGTTCCTGCACATGATATACAAATTCCCTATTCTTCCCATGTACACAATGTTTTAGCCTTTGAGTATACATTACTGTAGCAGACAGTCCCTCCTTCCGTAGGTACGTATACTTTGTAATTCTCTCAGCCACGCGAGTTTCAAGTGGGGATTCTGGAAGTTGGGCTTAAGTTCTCCGTATCTAATGTAACAATAAGTATAATCCCAAGTTGAATTAAGGAATGTAATAAGTGAGAGTCTGGATATAACCTTTGAACAAGAATCTCATAATGTAATAAGTGAGAATCTTGGTATATAACCTCCTAGGAAATACAATAAATACAAGTCTAGGGGGTATAGCCTACAACAAGGACTAAGTTGGAACACAACTTTAGGTTCACAGAGTGAGAGTGAGTAATTTTAAAATCTTTTCCTACCAGCTCATGTTGAATGAAGCACTTGGAAGAGAGCTGGCGAGAGAAGTGAGGAAAACAAGGCGAAAAAGTACAACCAAATGTTTGGCTTCCAACTTACATATGTGGATACAACAGACAGAGTGTTATAGGAGAGCGTATACATAGGTATGTATACACACAGTATGGAGGTTGCCGTTATAAACCTCCAGATTCGGCTGAATGGGATGCCTAATGGTTCGTGTCCGTAATTTCTGTATCGACGCATCGTGTCTTGTTCATAACAAAGCTTGGAAATAAAAGAGCGGAACTTGGGTGATAACTGTGAGCTTTTCTTGTCTCATTCATTCTCGCCGGAACTTATAGCTTCCAACTATGAGATGCACAGAGGATGTGGGAGACTTTGAGAGACGTCGCCTCAGTCAAATGCATACTATATATTATTGGCTAAGATGCCAAAATACGTTATCTGTCTTAGTTTTTAAAAATTATTACATTTCCTCCAAATTCTGACTACACACACACCACAAGTCAGCATTGAGGCTTGTTATCAATACAGTAGGAGGTTCAGGTCTTCCCGTATTTCCCATCTAATCATTTTTCCTTCCCAATAACTTTTCCAGATACTTACTTTGGATTCTTAATCCACGATAGGAGAATTTGCGTATGCTTGAGTATTGACTGTTTCTGGTTTTGAGTCCAGTTTTATACAAACTATACTCAAATTTTAATGGGATTTACCTTTTCCAGTCAAATAAGTATGTCAACTGTAATAATTATTATATAGTTTGTTTTATAGCATATTGGAAGGAAAACATAAACCAAAAACCAATTTGATTCGCGCCGAGAGAAGCATTTTGACGATTTCCCATACCCACGACCTATATGGCCCTGTCTCCATCGAGAGGAATAAACAGGATCAAGTTAATTGCCAACTTTTCGATGCTCACAGTTCCCTAACTCTCTATATTGGCATTTACTTTGATTCCACAATCAGGTTTTAATTTGGACTACCGTGTTGCATGCACAAACTTTAGGTGTACTCTCAAAGTTTTGTGTCAGACTTCAAAAAACAGATAACTTATAGGACCGTTGAGTAGTGCGGAAACCGGCTGAAATAACATGAGAAGCGTTTTAGCAACAATGTTGTTTTTGTAAACATCGAGATTTCTAGAAGTTAATAAGATTTTTTAACTTTCTTGTGTATGACTTCAGCTCCCCCTTTCCGCGCACTGTAAATTCCACTACAGTCTTGGTAAAATACTAAATGCCTTGCCCTGCCCATCACTCTCCCACCCAAGTTATCAACCCAAGGATGAAAGCATTCTTACAATGCGAGTCATTGGAGTCGAAGCATCCGTGAAGAAAAATGTCTGACTCAACTCGTCAGACTTACAGGCAGTACAGAAATATACGGGGAAAGAAATGCAAGGCGCTTGTTCGAAGTTTGGAGTACGGATATAAAATAAAATGCTTGACAAAATGATTCGGAATAGGATTAAAATATCTGCTGAAATGATTTTCCGTAAAAATGGTAAATATCTAATCTGCTATTGAATTGTATATTTTCCCCTTCTAGTTTGAACGGGCTCACCTATAAAATACTCCTGACAAATTCATACATGTTTGAGAACCAGAGGGGCTTAAAAGGTACACACATGGTACATATACATATCCGGGGCTACTCTGTAAGTTTGAGAACATTATCTATATTTGCAGAAGTATCGTCTCAATAAGTTGATGTCCCTGGAATTCTCGATTTCTCACTCTTTTCTTGTCTGACGTGGGCTACTGATATATATTTGTCAGAGAATGTGTTGGTGTTTGTAGGGACTCCTGCTGTGAGATTCTACGAAAGAGGGATATTTACACGAACAGTTTTTAGGTTAGCAGGCTTAAGTACAACAAAGTACCTCAATTCCCTCTTCAATGCACGCTTATCCAGACTGAATTCAAAGATTTTTTGAATTCGAGAAAAAGTTTCTCCGTCTCTACAGTACACACGACCAACTTGGCTGGGAGTTTACTTTAGTATAAATCATGTATCTTTGAATGCCGCACAGACGTATGACAAATGGGAAATGACTACAGACTTCTTCTAGTGCACTGTACAATGATGTACTTTTCATCCTATTTATTCAGGTCTGTCTGCCTGGTCTTCCTTTATGGTTGGAGGAATTGTGTTATTTGAGTATATCTTGGGACACACAGTTGCAGGTGATGTAAGTTGTGGTGGTGTTCAAGTAGCATGTTATTCTGAGCACGAGTACAATTCCTCATGTATAGTTTTTGGTGTGAGTTAGCTTGCATGGTTAAGTTTTCATGCTTATGCACATATTTTTGACTACGGGGAACATTTGTCAAAATTGTACAAAAAATAGTAGCTCCAAAATTTGGAAAGAACTACAGTAAAAGAACGTATTTCAAAGTAGGAGTAGGATTTTGCAGATATATGTGCATACATACATCCAATATGTACTTATTACCGTACGATATTCTCGGGGCTCTTTCCAAACAGCTGGGTCTCCTTAGGTTTTATTAGGGAAAATATTCTACCACTTTTTATTTTTTATCCAAAATAGCCAAGTTCAAATAATTTGTTAAAACTTCGGGGCAACAGTAAGGGAATTTAAATAAAAGGTGGGGTTTTCTTGAACTCACCAGGGGAACAATAAATTTGACTCTTCATTTCGGGCTGTGTCATTTTATACGCCATAAAAATAAATACAAGAGACAGCATAGCACCAATACCAAGGTATCGTATAATTTGAAGTGTGTTGATGCTTGCAGCAATGTAAGATGAAAAAAAATCTTCAATGCCTACCCAAGCAAACATATTTTTGGATTTACATTGATTTCGTTTACATACACAAATAGCATGGAGGAAGTTCTCTGCATACAAATGTTAGTCTGTAACATGTAAAAAAAGAAGGCGAGATACGTACATGCACTGTAAATCGAATGCCAAAATGTAAGTAATGGCTAGTAGTTGTGAATATTTTGAAGATGCAACAACGTCAAGTTGGAAGTGACAATGGAGAAACAAGTTGCCTCTGGAACTCCACGGTTGGTTGTGTGAACTGAAGCAGAGGAAAAATCCCAACGTTGTAACTGTAGACTTTTCGATCTCTCACAAACACTGCTCACTTCATGCAAAGAGAGAGAGAGAGAGAGAGAGAGAGAGAGAGAGAGAGAGAGAGAGCAGAGTCCCCGAGGAAATTTTGCCTGACGAGTGTATTGTAAACATTCGGTGATTACACTTGCTAAAAAACACTAGAATATATATTAGATGGCACATGGTTCAATTGTAGTTGGAAAGAAAGTAACAAAAAATTACACATGCATTATGTTATGTACAAGTTGCTACTGATAACTATATGGTAATGCTACAAATATAAGAATCTGTAGTTTCAGAGTGTGAAGTTTTTCGGGAACTCGTGCCAACAAAAAAAAAGTTTAGCTTGCTGACTTTTTACACTGTAACAGCCAGTGTTGAGGAAAAAACTGCAAGATGAGCGTCTTTGCTCACACTGCTTCTCCGTATTTTATTTACAGCATTATGCTACAACACACTCATATGCTTGCACATGTAAAAAAAAACAAGGAAAAAGATACGGGGAAATGATACCTCTTGGCAAGATGTTACCCTTTTTCTCTCTCTCTCTCTCTCTGTCTTTCCATGGAACATGTAAAACCCAACAGTGTTTTGGATTTGAAGCATGCAACCATATATAACGTAACATGTTTGCAAACAAGAGGGAATGAATACCTGCATGAAAAAATCCGCGATCAAGGGTATGATGGCCCATTAGCGGTAGATATCGGACGCTTTTGATAAAGCAGGCAAATAAATTGCTATGCCGACAGCATAATTGAGAGAAAGAGTAAAAAAACTGATGTGGGTGAAAGGAAGGAACAGGGTTCATTGGTTTGTACATAGTACAGTGTGTGTGCGATACCGTTTATTTAGTTGCGAGAAGGAAACATTAGTGTACGCACGTAATGTGTTTTTTTTTATACCTACTGTTCCTAGGTGTACTGCGGATAGATACATAGATACGTTATAGTACTAACGTACAAGCATACCATTTAAAATAGGTTTGGGATGAGAACAAAATGAACAAACAGAGTTTTTCGTTTGCGTGTAGTTATCTTGATGAACTGAATAGCATCATTTGCATTCATGCAACCACCTCTATCACTGTCTATTCCTAAGGCTTTTCCAGGCTTCACCTACATATAATAATTTAAGACACTGGTATGCTCAAACTCTGATTGTAATAAGGTATCTTATATTGTCAGTGTCGTCCTGAGTATAAGACCTACAGTCCCATCACAAGTTTACATGCATACCCATCCCATGATACAAATAACACGGAAACAAGATAGAGCCAGGATGGGTGTATACATACTAATTAGGGGTATGCAGGGCGATTGCATCTTTATATAAGTAAATACCTCCGGCAAAATATATCCGAAGAGTATACAAGGAGGGAGAATGGCAGTAAATGTTCACCAGCAACCAACGACAGTATTAAGCAAGCACTAGGAAAACCAGGACAAAATTGCCATTTACAACTCGTTCAAAAATTCACCGAGTCATCAAATCATCATACATATTCATGCAGAAGATAAGACCATATGAAGTTACTCGGATGGTACCCACCGTCAGAACCTACGGGGTGCTGACAACCCTTATGCCTCTCCAACAATCTGGAACTCTCTCCAGCCAAAAGAGCTGTATGACAAGACTCAGGGAGAAGTAGCATCATAAACTCTCAAGTCATAACAAGTAAGCTCTTAAACCTAGACGTCTTAAACCTTAGCTTTAGTAATAAGGGTAATAAAACCCTTCGGCCCTCTCCGTGAGTACTTTCCAGAAGTGAGTACTTTCCCAAGCCCAAAGAAACATTTATTATTTCGGCTCTGATGGAATGACACAGAAAAACCAGCAATTCAAACCAGTCTCATTGCGACCAAGTAGGGAAATCTAATTTTCAATGAGATTTACATGAAATTAGGGAATTGTATGACCCATATTAGTGTATCGGGCTACGAAATACGTCCCTCCCCTAAGTTCTACTGTCTAACTAGATTTGTAAATTTGATTTTCAAGTTGAGCCACATCACAAACGGATTCATTTCTTATCCTTCAGGAGTACTAAAAGTAAGAGCGGATTCACATGGAGCTACTCTGCGTGTGCGTTCTGCGTTTGACGCAGATATTTTGCGCGCGGGATGAGAACGTACTTGCTTTGTATCGCAACAAAAAATACGCGCGTACAGACATCTGCGTGTGGAATTCAAAAAGTAGAAGTTGAGAATTTTCAACTTCCATTCCCATCGTACTTGCGTTTGACATAACTTTTACGCAATAAAATCTCCAAAGATTATTTAAAATGCCTAAAACACGGCAAAGTAGTGATCAGGACGATTTATGGGAAGAACGACTGATCGAAGCAGTGTATTTGCGAAGTTCTATTTATGATCTAAAAGACCCGGACTACTCAAGATCTAAGAAAAAAATCAGGCTTGGAAGGACGTGGCGGAGGAAGTCATGAAGCCGGGTAAGTACCTTGTTGTCTTTTTGAATTGCTGGCGAAAAATATAAATGTATTCACGTTGCTTGTTAAAAATTAAAAAATGTATTTATGTGAATAAAATAATCTGTTTTTACTAAAACATTGTTGTAATTTTAGAGTCAATATGCCGAACCCGATGGAGAGGCCTCAGGGATCATTTTAAGAAAAAAGAAGCGGACATGAAATCCGGGAAATTGGGAAAGGCTTAGAGGAGGGAGAAAACACCCCTTGTTCCTGGAAATGGTTTTCACGTCTGTCCTTTCTCCGCGAGAAAACGTACCATGGAAAGTAAGTGATTACCTTTATTTTAGCTACTCACACGACACACGCAAATAACAATATAGTCACAACAAAGTATTCAATAATTAATTACTAATTATTAAACCTGAACAGTTAATGTATTTGTAAACTTATGTTATTTTGGTCATTCTATAATGCAATATACTAGCACGACAGATACTATGGTTGAGCCAAATAAAGAAGCTAATGATGACGGGGAATGTATCCTGCACGTGAATACCGAAAGTCAAGCAAGGGAAAGTGTTACTACTCCAAAGGTTAGCATAAAGGCTGCAAAGGTAAATATATATAGTTGTGTATTTTATTGATTTATTTTATTATTTTAATTTAAAATTAAACTCATACACAAAATAAATTCCATCTAAATCATCTTGCTAGAATTTGTAACATCATTGAATCAGGAAATTATTGCTATTTTAGAAGCGAAAATCAAGTCCGACTCTCTCTCGGAGCTTATCTGGCAAAAGAAATGGAAGACATGACTTTGCAAGAAAGGGATGACTTCAAATACGACGTGGCTACTTTGATTAGAAACATCAAAAAATCAAGGAAAAATGTGTTATAATTAAATACGCAACGAATGCACTGGTTTGAGAAATCTTTTCAGCCGAATTGTACATTTTATTTTAAAAATGGTCACATTTAATAATCAACTACCCTCTCTTGCTGCCAACTTAGACATCCTTCATTGCTAAAAAATCTGGCGTACATATCTCGAATCACCTTAGCTCTATTTGGTGGATTATTTGACCCCTGATGAGATACCCTTTCATTGTGACGATTTGCTACACGTCTCCAAGATCCAGGTAATACAACATGGCTCACAGGGTCCTCGTTATCCACAAATCCAAGTGGGAGATACATTCTAGTGTAAAAATGTCATATGGCCTAAAAAATTAAATTATATCAATAATAATTATTGTTGAGTTATTACGTTCTCAGTTGCTGCTTGCTTCGTATCAAATTATGTAAGCATACACAACATAGAATTGCCCACTTAGAATTCTCGTCTGTTAAATAAATTGTTTTTAAAAGCAATCTCCAACGAGCAATTTCTAGCCATTGCAAGTTCAATAAATGAGTTGACATGACACGCAAGCATGAGAATTTGTTTCCGTAGAAACTGTTTGCGTGGAACGCAAATATGAACCGCGCGTATTTTTCCCGCGTTTGACGCACACGCAGACCGCAAGTATTTTTTATCCTTGTGAATTAACCTTAAGGCTTCATACGTTGGAGTTGGTTCTGGAGAGGTAAGGTATGTACATAGTAGTAACCAAATTGTCTGTTTTCCACGAACAAACAAGGTGCCCCAATTCATCCCAAGGTATTCAAGTATTTCTCAAGAGGTCTAAAAAGATTTGGCACGACGGAGGAACATTTTATCGAAATGAGAACTCCCTAGTATACATTATAAGATAAACGGAGAGGAACTAAAGAGAGGAAGAGAGGCTTGGAAGAAGGGATGAGAGAGAAAAGAAAATCAACCACGGTGATGAATGCCTTCCCAATGAACTTGTCTGTCATCGTTTCATCTCAAAAACTGGAAGATTCATTGAGGAGCGGGGAGAGTTGGGATGGAAACAAGAGTGGGAAGAAATTGATGAAAGGTAATTCAAGTTGAAGTGTCAGTATGGGTCGGGAGTTATATTGTCAAAGGCGTGGAGAGGGATTTTGTGCATTATGAAAAGCTAGTCTCCAGGTGGGTCTACCCCTGAGTATCCAAATCACTGGCTTACTTACCAGCTTTTATAAGTTCAGCAACCCAAGGTGTATGACATGCATACATAAATATACTTATTATGACTGGGCTATGTATGGAAACAGGACTGACTGTCATATTGGGCACCCGGGTAATAGAGGCATATTCGAGAAAGAGACTCGGAGAAGAGATACCTGGAAATAATGGGAATTTCTACGGAGCAAATGGTAGATACACATGCCCCAGTAGTGGAGAAATCGGTGTGAAATAATACCAGGGTAATATGAATGGCTGACTGAGTCATATAGGGACAGAATCTAAGGAGATACGTATATAATCATATTACACTGAAATAAACAGTAAGTATATCGGGAACAGATATCTACTGGAACCGTAAGTTAATGCTAGATAGGAAGTTTTAGCTCGAAAAGTATAGTGAGAAAATTTTAATTTCCATGGAGAAATAATGCAGACTTGACTGAAGCTATTGCAAGTATCTGAAGCTTCTGTAGCTACTGCATAGTCCCTCCCGGGTGTTCCAGCGACTCTCCCGGAGAATTGTTCAAGTAGAAGCATGGAAGAGGAAGAAAAATAATCGAGCCACGCATTCAACACTGAGCCACATGTTCTTCAGCAGACTGTAGCCTGCGCTGGAGAGAATTGTGTAGAAACCTCTCTGGATATACTCCAAGCCCGTTACATTCCTTATGAATCCACCTTTATTGAATCCAGCTCTGTCGTCCAGATACTCCAACCTGAAGCCTACTACTATACCTTATCAGTATATACTATCCTTCGCCTACACTTCCCCACAACTCCAGACCTGACTTTTTATTACTGATATATACTTTCGGAAAACAAGGACCAGCAGACAGACCTGTGAGACGGGAAAATTAGCTAAGTTGGCAGAATAAAAATAAATATTCGGCCGATAAATAAATACCAGACAAAGAAACAAGTCTCAAAGTATATACTCTCCAACTCTTCTCACCTTTCAAACTAGAAAGTCTCACGGAGTCGACGAAGGAGTCAGAAAGGGAGAGAAAGGAAAGATTAGTGGTGCGCGACCAGCATTTACATCGACCATCATCATCGGCCACAATCACACACATCATATATAATTTCCCCGTTCTTTCACGTAGTAATTCCTCAAAAAAAAAAGGGAAAAGATTTTCAAAACCAAAGCTCAGCTGATTTCTATCCTCTGGAAACAAAAAACTCAGCTCGAAATTCCCAAGTAACAACAGTGCTCTTTGAGTTCTCAACCTCTCAGTTATCATTGAGTTAAAGTCAAATCTAATTTTCAAAATAGAATTCCATAATCAAGTCATTCAGTCTTTTTAACCTTTTCCACGGGGCTTATTTGATATCTCATTCCTACAAGATACCTATTTCAGTTCTATCAAGGATCATTTCAATTTGACTTGACTGGAAAAACTTAATTATTGACTCTTCTCGATTCATCTCTGGGACCCGCATCTAGCTCGAGGTCTCATTCAAATATTCACAAGACTACACACAAGCTTTTGCACAATTCAAATCCTAATTCCCATTCCAAAACTCCCTACACACTTCCCACCAGCATAAAATACTCTCGGTTTCCCAAAACAAGGGACTTCAGAAGGAAGACAATAAATTCTGTAAGTAAAAGATTCCTTTATAGAAAGTATGCTTAAGTCACCACTAATGTCCATAATTTATTTACAATGAAAAGAGGTATATAAGGAAGGAGAGATAATCCTTTCCGTCAAATGTGAGGGACCTATTTATATGTTGACTATCAAAGGTAAATCTTGAGATTCTTAGCCATTATTAATTGATTCTTTCTCACAACAAGGAAAGCCATCTTTTTTATCCTGATCCTTTATGTTAATTATTTTTAAAAAACTTTGCTCTGTCCCCATACCATCCCATTGCAAATTTGGATCAGGATTTGTGCTCCCTCAGAGTAGCTTATACTTTCTAAATTAAGCTGTAAACTTTCGGTTTCGAGGTAATAAACTCAATTTGAAATGCTCTTGAGTGTAACTATATGGACGTGTGGGAATACTTGCTAGGAGGTGTCACGCAGGTAGTATCTCTCCTATATGTAGTAAAGATGTCTGTGTCATGCTAACAACTTGTAGTTAGTATCATTCAGGTAGACAGTTTACTGGGATCCAATTACAGCTACTGCTGGCGTATGTCCTATGTAGTAGCCCTATAGGATGGGTCTTAAATGAGGAAGTGTATCCTGATACTTAAAGAGTAAATATCTGTAGATCGTAAATGTTTCTTTATACAGTAAGTGTATCTTTAAACACCAAGTGTATCTTAAAACACCGAGGGTATCTTTCAAGAGGAAGAGAGTCTTTAAACAGTAAGTGTGATGACAGGAGAGGAAGTAATGCCCTAGTCCTGGTATCTAATCGGTGAGTACAGAGACATTTAAGAAAGTAGTTGGCTCGAGTGAAGACAACCGAGAGCTCTGAGACAAAAACTTATGAGGGAGATAACGAGCGAGACGTTATTTTCGGACGAGGGCTGAAAATGGTCAATAACGATAAGTGTATCTAGCCTTTCCACGCCCCACTATATATATCTACCCATCGCCCGGTACTTTCTCAAGAGCTCTCACTCAACCTACCCGTCTGCCCAAGACTTTGTTAATATTATTTAACCATTGAGACTCCTTTCACCATTGGACTCAAGAGCTCGTATTAAAAAATCCTATTTTAAATAGCTAGTAGTATCTATGCTAAACATTACTTTCCAAACGGGAACCAAGTACGGACATAAAGGCCGAGGGTAGTTTCTATTGAGAGTGGTCCAAGTACATATACTTATAGGAACGAAGTTAGGCTAATGCAACTTTCTACTTTTCTTCAACCAGGTACCAGAAGTATATTTACTTTCAAGTAACTATTGTTGCGAGTGCATTTTGAAAGGCTCTCTCTCTCTCTCTCTCCCCTACAAAAAAAACAAGGCTGCTGGGCTAGAGTCTCTTTTACAGCCTCATTACATTACTGGAAAGTGGAAACTGTAGGCACTATGCGACGGGTCCAAGTGTCTTTCAAGGAGTGGCAGTAGCTTCATGCCTTCATTCTTAGCTAGGATCAAACTACTTGTAACTATAGCTCTCCTTTAGTAGTAGGTACACACTCTCCTCTAACAAATAAGTATACGGTTGGTGAAAGTTATGCTTCGTAATACTTTGTAGACCAGAGTTCTAAGTATGTAACTAAGGCATCATTAGCCTCAAAGTTTTTTTCCCCGTGATCATGTACTTTTATCCTTTACTGTGGTCGACAGTTGTAATTTGAGAACGACCAAGCAGCTGACTGACAGTTATGGCTCCACTTTTGAAAGACCTGGGACTGCTCAACCCCAGCCGAACGGCTTTCTTCATGTGTGACATCCAGGAGAAATTCCGACCCGCAATGCTATACTTTGAGGAAATCGTGAGCGTCGCGAAGAAAATGGTAGCAACTCTCTCATGCATGCTTTTATATTTTTGCATGCAAGTTTTCCCGCATATGTTATTGTTCTTTGTAAGCTAATAAGCACGAAAAATCATTAGGTTCTCATTACATTATGTATACCTATTTATTCTAACTATATGTCCCTGTCCCCTTGATTTGTTTCCTTCAACTCGTTTATAAGGTGTGGTAGCGAAGGAATTACGGAGTCTTGGTAAAGGGGAAATAATTCCGTTGGTGCTTCTAACGGTGCTTTTATTCATGGAACTGGTACACTAGCTCATTTCATGTAATAAATTTTTTATGGTAGATGTGAGTAATTATTTATGTGCAATGTGCACTGAAGGAGTTACGACCCCGACTACTTGCCTGTAGCTACTTATGTGAGCTCCTCAATTTCAGGTTACTATATAAGAGCTGCTCTTGTTTACTATTAATCATAACGAAACCTACATCTCAATGTAATTCTTCCGTGGTAGCGGTTAATGTGATTGCAGTTTTGGACGATGCTGCAATTTGATAAAGGATTTTTAATCTAATCTACCCCCTCTCTCTCCCCCAAGAATTATGAACAGTAGTTTCTACGGAACTGAGTAACCTTAAAAGAAAGTGTTCATGATTTCCTCTCTCTTTTCCTTTCCCTCAATCTAATTTCATACTAGCTTGGAGGAACTCTTTTCCTGTACACATTTCCTTGGGTCCAGTCCCTGTATACAGGGAGTAGACTTCGGGACTACTAAAACTAGTAGGACATTGTCCTACTCGCACTCAAGTATTAATCATTTGATGATGTGACAATTAACCATAAATAAAAACGCTTTCCCTCGTGAGGGCTTTTTAATGGCAAAAAAAGTGGACTGGTCTTTATCCGTAGGTTTTCACGGTTTCGTAAAAGTCCCCCCAAAAATCCATCTACAGATATTCCTGTAGATACCATGAAAAAGCTACTCTGTCGGGAGGCTCCATTTATTATTGTCCATACTGAATGTTGTTCTCGCAACTAATAAAAAAAGTCCTTGAACTTTTCACAATGGTTGATAATTTTCCAGGACGTAATTACATATAATTATATAACCATTCACGCATGTATTTAAGTAGTTTCTATTGCAGAAATGCTAATGGGGGAGATAAATGAATGCGTTCCGTGCGGGAGGACATTCCAAGGTAAATAAAGAAAGAATTAAGGTGAGATATTGGATTTAACATGGGCTCAAGTATATGGTCACGCCAGTCAATTAAGAATAAAATTAAGTGTCTAGTCAGAGCTTGATAGGGTTATCATTTGTTTATGTTATGACTATTTTTTATTTTTCAGTTTAGAATGATTTTGGATTTATGTATAATTAAATATGTATGTAGAGTAGGGATTTACCCTTGATTTTTGCTGGGATATATTTTTACCCAGATTTCAAAAGTCAGTATTTAGAATTCTATGAACCTACCTACACTTAGCATACATAATATCGTGATGAATTTTAACGGACTCATTTCACTGGCCAGAGTTACTCAAATGGGGATAATGAATTGCATTGACTTTCGATAAAGACCCGAGCAGGGAGTGGACGAGAGGGTTAGTCTAAGGTCATTTCTAGAATTTCTTGTGTTTACGACTTGTGCATGCAGAGATAGAGAGATTAGAGGAAAAATGTTCTCATTCTGGGCAAATGGCAATTCCGTCTTGGAAATAATTCCTTCTCATAGTGGGACTACTAATGTTGGAAGTAACTGAAAGGGAAATTGTTTTCTCATAACTTGAGAAAGAATAAAAGTTAGGTGCATAGTAGTACGTAAGCCAAGAGAATGGGAATAAAGCAACAAGCTATTTTTTTTTGGTGGGCTTCGTCTATTTTATTCACAATTTCGTTCCTGGGGCTCAGTAGGGATTAGACAATTTGTTTTGTGTGGGCTTGAATGAGAGTTACTGTAGGAGTTGGTATAGATGGGATGGCGTGTGTGGGTACTTACCCTCTGGTTGCTCCTGTGTCTATTTGAACTATTATCATTCCGGATGATCACCATCCGTGGATGTCGTGAGTTGGGAGGTTAGGTATGTTCACGGGAGAAATTCTCTGCAATGCTTTAATCCCAGTGACATTGTTATGGCAGGCATGCTCTTTTTTGCTTATTACTCGGCCGCTCATTGGGAGGACTGGAGGGAGGTACATATTTGAATGTGCCTGTACATATGTATGTACATACATAGACACACACTACAATGATATTCTCCGAGGAAGGAGTGCACCAGCTCAGTAGAACTTTATGTATGTACGTGAGGCTCCCATAATATTTTCATCAATTTTTGCTGCCGTTGCAGAGCCAAGGCATTACTTAAGTTGACTTAATTAGGTTCCCGAGTCTCTTTCACACCGCATGCAATCTCATCATGAATTACAAAATGTATCCTTCCCCGCATGCACATGTCTATTTGAATACTAATCTGGGAAAGTAAACAGGAGACGTTGCAAAAGCAACAACTTGCTGAAGTCCCTGGGCACCAATGCATACATCAGTAGTGTCCAAATGTACTTCCTGCTCATGCCTTTGGTTTAATATCAGAAGTAGGAGCAGACACGACCAAGTGCCCAGCATGGTCAAGTGAAAATCCAATTTTCCTCCGGACTCCAACGCCATAGCTATTATTTATTTGGTGACAAATTCACACTTGCTTATTATTACCCTAATGGTTTCTCCTCCCGAGCCCTGTCCTTCGGAAGGAAATGGAACTGTATCCCGACCGTTGTGTACTCTCATATAACGTGGACATAGAGACGTACAACGGTATATAAGCATTTATATATTACTTGGAATTATATAAGGAATATGGAAATTAAATGGAGGGATATGCATTATTAAATGAAACACGTCGGAGTTAAATTATCATAGTGGAATTTACTTCCAAGCGTGGGGCTATAGTCGGAATTATATATGACTAATTAATCCGTTCCGGAAAAGTAACAGTCGGTGAGTTACTTAATCTAAAATACAGTCCGGATATTTATTGCGGAATTAGCTCCAGCTACATACATCTACATAGATTTGAACAACACCATAAACTATTTCAATATTCTACAGTTTCAGACTAATTGGAAATTATAACGGTTCAGCATTGAGCGAAGGCCGAGGGGCCTTTAAAAATTTGAGCGACAAAAACTTTTTGTATGTTTAGTAAATATCGAAAACATAAGAACAGCAACTTGAAAAGTATGTAAGACACCACATTTTTGAATAGCTGGATCTTACCGTAATGATTTGGTCCCTTTATACAATACTGGGGGGCAAACTTATTTACTAAAGAAATGTGATTGAGTAAAACTTTATTAAAAGTTTTTCAAAACATTTTCCGTATGTGTATCTCATGTGAATACATTATTAAAACAAGTTTCAAAGACACTTCAACTTGACAGTGAAGGGAAGAATGGAGTACATACATACGTGTCTGAGGCCGTAGAAAAGGCTCGTTATATGAACAGAGTCACTGATTTAGTTTTAATGCAATGATTTCAGTGGGCTGAAATGATATATAACGATTATTGCCACATCTCTAATGCAAACATCATTGTAAAAAATAACAAGTATAGATATGCGTTGGACTGGAATCGAATATTGAATATAACGCTCTGCAGCTCATTGACTTGTGCTCACTTCGCTGTAACACACTCGCATAATTCATTTAGGGGAAGGTGAGGAGAGTCTGGAAATGGAAAAAGTAAATAGAGAAGTTTAATCCTGAAATTTATTAGCAGTCATGCCCATGCCCTTGGGGATACTAGCAAAGAGAAAGGGAAGGCAGAGTAGGAATTTGTGGTTGTCAAAATTAAATACGGGACATATTAGATTTCATCTCCCATCACTCGTCTTTTACATTTAGTCATGTCCAATCTACGAGCTCAGGAATTCGACAGATTTTATGATTGGGTTACTTGAATTTACTGTTGTTCCTGTATAATTATTGCATATAACGTGACTGTCTTGATGTGACTGTAGAACGGAAAAGTCTCACGATAGACTTTTCTCTACCCGAAAATCTTTTTTTTTTGGCGGAATGGTACCTTTCGACGTACATCCATGAGGAGGAGGAGGCGGAGTAGGAATGTGAGAGAGCTGACGGTTGCGGTAGGAAATTCCATGCTGTATTGACATGAATTGGGGTAAAGTCCCGTAAGTAAATTGTTAAACTGCCTCATTCAGGGTAATAAGCAGAAGAGTATTAAGCATGTCTAGGGACTTGGGACACAGTGCCTATATTTGGGAATGACATGAAATCTAATTTATACAGCTTGCTTCATGTTAACTCAACTTGGGTGTGCTTTGACTAGCCTCAGAGCCAGAGCTCCGCACGGGTTCGAGTACCTACTCGAGTTTCAAGTACGAGTACAAGTACGGGTCGAGTACGGAATCACAACAAATTATGTACTCGTACTCTCGGGTCAAGTTACTCTACGCGTACTTGTATTTGAGTAATTTTGAACCGAGTATCGTAACAAGTACGAGTCCTCAAAAAGTACTCGAAGCAAGATACGAGTACAAGTACAAGTATTGAATTTGAAATTACTTGGTACTCGTACTTGAAACGCAAAAAGTACTCGAGTACTTCCACCTAATCATGCGTAGAAAAGTCATGCCTTAAATCCTGTATCATTGGTTGTTATGTTGATGTGAACCGAGAACCGCCTTGTGTAACACATGCACATATGGAAAGTTATACTTCAATGAAACTACTGAAAATGCAATGAATGGTATAGTCGTATGGTATATAGAACTCTAACCGCTGCGGCTACAGTTTTGAAACTTTAGTTCACAATCAGTTTACAGGGGTATACTTCATTGCCATTGGTTTTTGTGAGCTTGATCTATCACGGGATACGGGAGATTTCACCGTAAATATTTTTAAATTTACTCATTTAACTGAGGTCACGGTTCAAAGAGTAAAGCAATGTCAGCTTTATAAAATTTCCATGTGTTTTGATTACTCAGTGTTTGAAGTGTATACAAATAATAAGTTTTAGCGCTATTTGGTCAAAAATTGTGGAGGCTTTCCAGAGAGCCATTGCGTATGTTTATATAAACGATTGTGGCGAGTTGCGAACATATACAGAAAATACAGGAAACAAGGTTTAAGAAATTCTCTTCAATAACGTATTAATGGTAATAGTTAAAAATATTTCGGATAAGTAAGACTTTAATATCAACGTTTTTAATTACACAGCTGGCAGTTCTGACACTATGTCACTATTGTCTATTTGTTTCAAACATTTCATGGGTAAAACTCAATTAGAGTTAAATATCATTAGGTAAAGAAATGCGACCACATCTGCTACACCGTTGATGTCAGACGATGAATTATTTGGAAATTTATAAGTAAAACATATAATTTTGCTCGTTGAAGATACGCGTACTATATACAGGCTAGCAATAATAGCAAAAACAATGAATAATTTTATTCTGATAAATTAATTGCGGCTAACTTATTTAAACTACAATTTAAAAAAGTAATTGAAAAAGTACTTGAACCTCGAGTACGGTCCAAGTACGAGTTCAAGTACGGGTCGGTCCGGTTTTTAAAAAGTACTTGAAAACTCGGTCCGAGTACGAGTACGCCTACATTGTACTTTAACCCGCACTCAGAGTATTGGATTTTGTACTCGTACTTGAACGAGCAAGTCCGGATCTGACTCCGCGTTTACCGAAAATTCAAGTACGGTTCCGGTTCAAGTTCGGTATCAAAAATTACCCGACCCGTGCGGAGCTCTGCTCAGAGCAACCGTAACCGCAACTTTTATTTCTTACTATACGCATTCTGGAATTAAGTGCTTCCTTGTCTAACTAGAAATTTTTCCCTTCCCACATTCTTCTTCTCTCATTCGCTCTTTCTATGATCTTTAGAAAATTGTGTGGGAAAATTGTCTTTTTTTTACATAATGGAGGAGCCCGTGAGTTTTTCTTATTATAGTCATTTCCCTGAATGACTTAGGAATTCAGCCAAGAGAATCTACATACAACTCTATTCTACACATTTCATATTACATCCACGCTCTCAAACGAATTCTGACACACGACCAGTTCACATTGTCTGTAACTGTTCTATTTTTTCCCCTTTTCGTATGGAAACCGTCAATCCTCCAAAACTTGGAATAATATTGGAAATGTGAGATTCTCGGAGAACGGAGAAGAGAATATCTTTTGTACCCGCTCCGAATATTTTTTCCATTCTACTTGATATCCCTTCATTTTATTTCTCAAATTCCCCATTTTTCTTTCCTCCTCTCTATGAAAAATGTGTCATTTGAATGGAATAATCGCAACTTTATTCTCCGTCAAAAACGCCTTGTAAAGTTAACAGAGGAAAGACGTTGCTCAATGGAGATGCCATTTCCGAGTCGTCTCATTTCAAAATCTTGACGACAGTCAATAAGTCCCCGCGGTTCGAAGGCATACGCTCTTGCATCAGACAGTCAAGCTCTTATATTGCTCTGGGATATTGTCAACCATGATGGGGAATACTATAGTTTTCATGTAAATTGATTTCCTCCTTCATTCTATTATCTCACTTATTTATGCACGGCAGAGGATTTCGGAACTTGTTTTCCCTGACGAAACCCCACAAGCCTTCCGTTCTATCGAAGCTTTGCTTTGATAGATGGAACTCATACTTACGTTTTTATGATCGAATTTCATAGCGGGCTAAATAAGTGGGCGCTTTGCCCTTTCCCTACTTTAGCATGCCTTTGGTTTATCAAGTGCATTTGCGATTGGATTAAGAAAACAAGTCCCGGGGTTCTATTTTTACCTTGATTTGATTTGCGAATCTTGACGTGACTGCAGGACCAACCTATGCAAATTAACGGTACAATCTCTACAAGGGACTCCTACAAGGACTATTATCCTCAAATATTTAGCCATTAGTAATGACATACATATATGTATACGTGCTTCCCCTTGCATTTTTGTCGAAGATGGATGTAGGAATCTGAAGTTCAAAGAGGGATTCAGTCCTAATCAAATACGGAATATCCAAGAGACATATGGGTAAGATTACGCGTGCATGAAAATTGTCTGCACCTATTGCAATGGAGGAATTTGTGCTTAGGAAAGCTATCAATGGGGAAAGGAGAATTTAGAAAAGATGAGATCCTTAAGGGAAATATTGGATTAGTAATTATTCACGCGTGTGTTTGGATTGCTCCTAAAAATTCAGATAATGTTTTTACATGGCATAGTCATGAATTTTAAACTACACCATCAAGTATTAGATTAGTGCACCCCAAAGATTTCCATCCAAAGATTCATTTTCTACATTTTGAGTGAACATTTCCTCGCTCTTCTTTCGTCCCTACTGAGTATTCTCTCAGCTGTGAACTTATATAATTTAGAATTATAACTTACTCAGTATACATAATAGAAGTTGATACCGTCAATCTATGTAGGAATCTTGTTTACTCTAAACATTATCCCTGCTCTCTGGATTACTTGGGACGAGATGGTTGTGTGAGGGGGTCTGAAACTTGTGTGAAGCTAATGGTTGTGCAGGAGTAGTAAACCTATAAAGTGGTTGCCCTCCCGGATATGTGTTATAGGGTCGGTTCAGAGGGAATTAGACGAGGAACGGAGGTAGTAATAAAAGTAAAAAGAAAATACTGATAGCCTCAAGCGAATGGGAAAAGTGGTAAGAGGGAAATTCAGAGTGAAAGAGAGAATTCCCCTACTTTCCTGCAAGCCCGCTCTTGGTTATTTAGAAGTCAGACGGACATATACTATATGAGTATTTAGTGGAGAGTTTGAGCTAATTTGGTTTATTTTGAAATTTTAGCAATTCCTGAAATGAAATTACTTTCCTTTGACTCTGTCTCTCGTATATCCGTGTCTCCTAATGATTTTTCAATGAGTATGCGTGAGCCGTAGTATCATCGATTCCCTACTTGTTTTCCCATGTTCGTCATTAGTTCCCACTTTTTCTCCCTGTTAATGTCCAAGTAGCGAGCACGTTTGGGAAAAATAAAATAAAGTCATTACGTAGTATTACTTTGCCAAATTCTCGACTTACCATCCGACGAAATGTTGTTAGGGTCTAATTATTTTATGAATAATTAATCAGTGGAGTAGCTATAGGGAAAAGTACATAAGTAGACCAAAACCTGACCGAATAATCCCAGTAATGGGGTTCGGAGTTGGAGTAACATTCCCCAACAACAACTCCGTATATAGCTTTGAGTTGAATCTCGAACCATGTCATACCCAAATGTGAGCTCATTCGAGGGAATTAATTTACCAAGTAATATTTTTCTCCCTACAATCACATTTCCGAGCTGGGGAGAGAAGGGTCATTATACCTAAATTACTCAGATTTTTTTTTGTTGCTAAAATAGAATAATTTATGTAGAGGAGGGAATGCAGTCCATGGAGAAAATCTGAGAATTTCGATGCATAGCAGAGCAGGAGAGATTTATCCCAAGTAATAATTCTTGTAGGGAAGATAAACATGAGAATAAATAAATCGGAAGAGGCGAGGCCATAAAACCCAAGGAACGGGACCTTTATCAAGGAAGAAACAACAAGAAATAGCTTATATTTTGCAACTTCCAATGCAATACAGACCAAGAAGGTCGCGTAATTCATTCAGAATTTATGTTATTGCTCATTATAATCCCAGGCTTGATTTTATTTCCCCTGATCATCTATTATGCAGGGGGAAGAACTCTCAAACTGGATTCCTTAGGCCGTCACATTATCTCAAATGTGCATCGTCTCTTATTTAGCCCTATTGCTCCTCTAACATGTCCAATACTGCCAACGACAAGACAGACGGGTCCATTTTGACACCGTGCCAATTCCTTTCACTCTCCATCGTCCAAGGTTGCTCCAAGAAGGCTTTCTACATATTTAATACCTATTCTAAATATTTTAACCAACCAGAGGAAGGTATACTCTCTGCAAAAAAAACGCTAACCGACAATTCACAGCGTAAGTCACTCTCTGGAACCACACATAGGAGCATATGTGACTGTTACTAGGACGCAAAAGTAGCATAAAGAGTTGCTGCCAGAATTACATCTGTTCTTGAACCTTCTTGAAGCTCTGCCTATCTTCTTATTTGGTGTTGGTATGAAAAGTTATGTATCTGTACCTTACATGAATACCGATTGATGGCTTAAGTACCCCCATAGATTTAAATACCAAAAGCGGCAGAAGGGTTCCTGACTGAGATTACCAATAACTAAAAGAGACTGTGGCTGCACCAAAAGGCGATAAGATTATGGTTTGGCTTCGAATACGAAAAACGGGCCCGGAAGTGTGTACACCAGTGTTGAGCAGTTACAAACCAATGCTTAACTTTCTCCTAAAATTGGCTTGACTGTATGTTTGGCTACAGCTGAATTTGACTGAATATTTTTAAACTAATGAATACGACCTACAGACACAAATTTAGTAATAGGAATTAGCTATTCGACTAAATTTTGAAATTGACAGCCCCATCAGTTCTTGGTCATTGCACCTTGCTCTTTAAAATTCGATTTCTTATTCTATTACATTTTGGCCAGTTCGGGGTAAGGTAACGTGAGGTAGATATTCTATTCATCAAAACTAACAGTATCAAAGGTATTGAGTGAAATACTTTTGAAAATTGTTACAAACTTACACTACCCTAAGGCTTCCCTAATAACTACCTCCAGAAAATATTTGTCATCACACAGAGCAGGAAAGTTGGAACCCAAGAGCCAATAAAGAAATGTAATACAGATTTAAAAGAGAATCAGGTATATGAGAATTCTCATTTTTTTGTGCGAGATTATTGTATGAAGCACACTAATAATGACAATATTTCACAGTGATATTAAAATACAACGTACAATTTTTGTATTTTTGGGGTCCTGGAAAGAGGAGAAAGAACAGAAGAGATTCCCAATAAACTAATTACATCAGGGAATGAGCAACACTGACGTGTATATTTGGAATCCCAACAATACATAAACGTAACATATGTATGTGTGAAAGCCTCTAGATTCGAGGAAGAGGAGACAGGCTGGATCATCATTCCATTCTAGTTCCATTTTTATGTACGGATTCACAAGTTAAAGTAGACGTCGAATTTGGAGAAAATCCCAACTCCATTAGATACAAGACCATCTGGTATTTAGAACATCAAGTTGGAGAAAGAGGGAGAAAATACAGGAATAAAAATGTCCTGAAAAAGTGGCAAGATTCAAACCGAGATTTTTCACTCCATTTTCTTCCCAAACTCGTAAAATGTTACGGCCTTTAGTCCGAGGTTCCAAAGCTATGTATGCTTTGAAAATTCATACGTGTACATTACAACTATGTGTCCATATGTGGGATCCATCCCAAAAGCGATTACAGAATAGAGAATAAGTATGGAAATAAAAATAACAAGTGTAACTGCGGTTTGAATTTTTCCCATCGGGAGTTCAGTTCATTGGCTAGTTGGTAATATGCCCTTGGAAAACTTCGTGAAAATAGAATAATGTGTTCATACACACCAGAGGAAAGAAGACTGGCAATTTCAAATACAAAAGCATATCATCACAAAGGCACAAACAATTTCCCATGGATTCCATCCCTGAGCAAAAGTACATTTTAAAGAATTTGAATCCTGGATGCTTCCATATATGGAAGGCTAAACTGAAGCCACAAGGAAGTCATACCATTCCTCAGTCCTTTCATCAGTCCTCGCAGAGGTCATATAGATAAGATATATGAAATGCCGAGATTCCTGTCCGGATATGAACATTATAGAGTCTTCCACAAGGCTTTCTCTTCATTCACGCAAATTCATCCTTGTAAAAAGGAGCATATCGGCGAGAAGGAAAGAGACTAGAACCATACGTACATACATCCAAGCTTCCAAAAAGCTCAAATAAAGCGACCATTCAACTTGACTTTTCCAGACTTTTTGCTAGAACAGCAACCGGCGTCTCTTCCCACAACACTCCGAACAAGAGAAACCTTTTGTCGTCTTCTTGTTCGCCAAGTCTATTGTCATTTGTTACTGCCTTTTCGGAGTCTACAAGGAACCATGGAGCAAGTCCAGTGGTACATATGAATTAGTCTGAAGGATTTTCCTCATCTCCCAACTACTCTCATGCCTGCAATCACCGATGATGTTCCTGGTGTCAGCTTAGATTCTGCTTGAAGTACTATCCTAATAGTTAATGTAATGTATGGGAAAATGTAATACCCTGAATGTGCTCCACTGCACTGGTACAATTTTCCAACGGAGATTTCTTCCAGTTAAAAACATTCCTTGCAAATAGTCAGGTCCATTCCGATTTTGTATCGTACCTCCAGTTTCCGCATCGTCAAAGCTCACAAGTGAAATCATTTGAGGCGGAAGTAAGTTGCGTCTTCTCTGCCGATGAGGGTATATTTGATGTTAGGGTACACTCTCCGTTAAGATGTAACGATGAAATCTCTCAAAAACAATCCACAGACGAGACTTTAGTATGGGAATACTTTTTCGGACTGTAAAGTAGAACTCTTTAAATAATTGCTAAAATAATTCAGATGTTATTTTTATTTCCCAAATGTTTACACCCACTTATTTCGCTTTTACTTCTGATAGCCCCTGGAGATGCTCATTTCAGTCTCTTACCCGTTTGTACATACATAAAAATACATACTGTATATATGTATTTCTTGGAGGGATTACTATATCCTGTGTAGTATTATATAATCATTTCTGTATATTTTGTAATATACATATAATAGTACGGAACTATTTTCGGTCTCGAAATTTTCTCTTGAGGTTATGCTCCTACTGTCTGCCTGGACGACTCTGGTAGAGCTAACGATCAGTGGGATGAGAATAGAGAGGTAAAAACGCTCTGATTATTACCATATATGTTATGGATTGGAGGCTACCTCCCACATATGTACACTCATGTGTATATCTCTATGTGCGTAGATATTCTCACGGATCAAGTCACAAAGGATAAGAATGGATAAGACAAGGAGGAATAAAACAGCTTCCTCATTCTCCTGCAATTATTAGGCTCGTGAAATGTGGGACCGTAATGGAATTATTGTATGTATGCATCTATCGAGATGAAAATCTCATGTGGAAACCGACTTGGAATAAACCAAAGTGCTTTTGTCGACTCTTGTTATGTGAAAGCGACATCATGCAATACTATTTTGTTGGCACGGATAACCATGCAGCTACTTCCCATTTCCAATGCAAAGTATCTATAAGTTTCTGCACAGGAAGTTCCCTAATGTTCTAGCATCCAATCAAACCACATACTACTAAAGTGCTCTGTGCATAGGTGCACTCTGTGTACAGTGTGCTGTCCCTATGTTATGTTACTTACCGTAATACTGTGCAGATACCGAGGAGCAGAAAGTACAGAACATTAGGCATCTTCGTACGACAGCTATATAGTGTGTACCATGTACCTTCAATATCATTTCAGCAAAGTCGTACATATCCCAATCCTTTGAAGTATAGTGTATTACTCTATGTACGTACACACACATATATGACCCTACTGTACATTCAAAGACAGTTGCTTTTCCCTATGATTTTATTTGTTCAAAAGGCTTTCATCTAAAATAATTTTTCCTCTTGTTTCCCTTCCTGATGGTTGCAACAAGCCCTAAATCTCTTGCTTGGTGAATGCATGCCTGTATGGGTTTGCGATTTGCGATCGTAATTTATAGGCAACTGTTGTTGTGATGGGGGAATCTTACATCCTCATACCAATTTCATTTTTTCTGTTATGATTAACTGGTAAGGCATCCTCGACTCAAAATAGATTCGTGTTTTGAAATCCTACATAATAGCTATGACTATAAAGTATTGCAGCTAGAATGGTTGAAAATAGTAGAATGGGATTGCGTAATTCTACCCATATGAATATACGTGCATGTCTACGATATACTATAGAGCAATGAGCAAGGAGGAATTCGGGATCGTTAAGGAAACGCTGCCGGTTCTTGCTCTTAGCTTTGCTCCCACCAACATCAACTGACTACTACTTTATCCCATCCATAATTTGTTGTACTCGGGTTCCAATTTTAATGAGGTGAACATTACTTGGCTGTAGATAAACAAGACTACGACATTACGGCATTCATTCACAGATCCGTAGGAGTCGGTTGGCGAGATGAGTTGTAGTTTCTCTACTACGGATCTATAATGTTTTATGAATGAATGTGAGAGAGTCTTTAAAAATATTCGTGTTCCTTGCGGACGGCTGAGAGAGATAAAAGTTTTTAACTTGAAGTGATTTATGAGGATTTACGGATTCTTTCATTTCTCCGTGGGTACCTATGCATATGCATGAGTACTTCCTCTCTGGTGAAGTTAGCCTCATTCGACGAGGGACTCTCTATGAAAAGTAGACAGTAATGCAAGGAATTTCTACGGAGTAGTTCCCCTACTTCTTGCATTACATCTTTGTGTAACTTTGCACATGCAGCTTGGTGAATACGTATAAAATATAGTTACTTCAAGGAATCTGCGATTGAAATAGTTTTTCCACTCGGTGCCTATATATATGTACATAGACATGCATATGTGTCTACGTACATATAATTTATATGTATGCAATTTCCGATTGTTCGCTTCAATGTAGCTACACATTTCAAGTAGCACTACCTTGACTAGAAGTCTGGGGAAGAATGCTAAAACATTCTCAATTTTCAAGTTACTATAGATACCTATACTGTAGTAACCTGCTCTGCAGCCCTACTAGACAAGGCATGCACTTAATTTATGGATTTTAATTTTTTAATTTCGCCTTTCTGCATGCAGTGCCAAAAGTTCGGAGTGCAGAAAAGTTTTTCATTTTTAATAAATATACTTGCTTATGCTGGGCTTGGATTTAATTACTTTGTACAGGTGGAGCTTTCCAAAGTCATGGGAATTCCTCTCGTGGTCTCCGAACAGTATCCCAGGGGATTGGGTCCAACTGTGTCTGAGATTGATACCAAGAAAGCGACGGCAATCATTCCGAAGACTCGGTAATTATTTATTCGTAGTCTTTATTTCAGTATCTTCCTACTACTAAATAGATACATAGATACATACATGGTGGTACTCGATTCTTTACCCGAATATTTCTCAAACTCTCAAACTCTCGTCTCTACTCACAATCAGCGCTCCTTAAAATGCCATGGGAAATAAAACGGGTGTCTGAAAACACTTGCCAGAACATGTATCATCACTCTTGACTGAACAATGTAGTCATGAATACTCCTCCATGAATAATATTATAATTCAATTTTCCTTTTTCCTGTGTACATGCAAGTAGAAATAGAAACTAGAAATTTTAAGAATATCTGGAAATATTCCACTGTGATCTCCAGTATTCAATTCCAGTCATACCTTCCCAAAGGCTACGTTACGGTAGGAGAATTAGCAGAAAATCAATGATGAAACCTTATGCCATTTTTGCCAAAATTAATCGTATTTAATAAAAATTCTAAATTCACAATCATTCGAATTCCCCCCTCACAAAGCAGTAATGGTATACATTTTTGGCCAGATTTTTTGAGAATTTGACATTACAGATGACGATGCAGAGTTTTTAAAACATAACAAAAAGGAATACGTTTTGTATTAAGCGTCCAATACAAATGCCCTAATTGTAATAAGAATGAAGGAATTTTTGCGTGAGTTAGGGAAACGTTAATTTTTGATGCGCCCTGTGTACTGATGACTGATTTGTAGAAATATACGAAAAACTCCGGGTACTTCATGGTTTACATTGAGCAAGAATACTGGGCCGATAAAATTGATAGTTGGCTCACGGGCTGAAGCTATTTGGCATGACTGGACAATGGAATTGAAAAATAGAAGATAGTTGGCTACTACTACATATAACACATAGTACACTTCCTACAAGTCACACATTACATTCTGCAGCTCATCACACCCTCGACCATTGTGGTGGGTTGAATGAGACGTTGTGGCAATCTTGGCAGATTGTGTATCCCGTATCTACTATCTACAGTCTAGATGTGGTTATGTTGTACGCGAGTGAAATGAGAGTTTGAATTGCAAGTGTTCCTCCACGCTTCTCATTCGGACCATGGTTTACGTCGCGAATTTCAATTTATATCAAGTAATAACATTGGGAATTGTGGTGCAGATTCAGCATGGTAGTCCCGGAAGTGGAGCGGCTCTTGCAGAAACTGTGCGACGGAGTGCTCGAGTCCATCGTTCTCTTTGGCATCGAGGTCAGGTTTCCTATTACTCTTACTAATTAACTCGAAATTACGGGTCTCCAACGAAATTAGTACATGTAATCAGCTCCCGGACGTTCAGTGCATATTGAATTCTTTGAGCTATCCTTTCTTCCAATTGTTTCCTACTAGTATTTCTCTAAAATGAATTGCTTCTTTTTGTTCATTTTATATCTGTATACTCACATCGCAGACTCTATCCGTAGCTTGCCAAGACACAGCTGAGAAAACAATAGTAGACAATAAAATTATACTTTTCTCACTCCATAATGGAATAGTCCAGAGTAGCTGTATATTATTAATAGTAGCCATCCAACAGTTATTAAGTCTCATTGTTTACAGCTAAGCACACTTCAGTTACTGCTCTAAGCAAAGCACACATACATAATTACATAAGTACATATTTGTACTATCTACCCCTTTAAGTTTATGTGAGACAGCTATGGGAGGCCTATACCCAGTGTAGGGCATGTATCTCGGGAAATGTAATTTGATAAAATATCTACCCACACCGTTGTTTAATTTACTGTGTAACGTACTCATTTAGTGAGGAAGGGGGAAAAAATTGCACATTTTTATGATACCAAAGCGAGGAGTTGCATGACGGTCATCACAAAGGTTATGTTTGCATTTTCATGTGAGTACTGCTGGAGTTCCGGACCGTTTTTAATCGCTCATTTTAATCGTTGATTTTAGAGAGGAAAATTATATCTAAGAAAATTCCCAGGCAAACCTTTTCAAGGTTTACACAAATCAACTTAAAGTTGAGAGTCCTTTGAAAAGTTTCAACTGGGGGTTTTATGTAATCCCACCATCGCATCGGCACCTTTCCCCTATAGAAATGTCAAGACCACTGCAGCCATAGGGATTTACACCGTCTGATTATGAAAAGCTTTCAGGCTCAACCAAAGAATATATCATAAATTTTAACCAGTCGACAAGTTTCTGGCACGAAATCTCCAGCTTACTAGCTTGTGCTCACTATACCACAAACAAATCAATGATGAAATTCCTTACGTTCTTCCCTCTCGTTCTCTAGTTGTATATTTAAGTACCTATAGTTAATGTGAAGGAGAAACAAACCAAACTAATTATAATAAAATTATTACTCGAACCTCGAACCCTAGCTCCCATTATTATTCTGGTGTCAGTCTACTCCATGAAAAGTAGCTGTATGTTGATTAATATCATACTTTGATTAAAATGAAACATTGTCCCTGCATTGTGAGTGAAATAACTTACTAGACTGTAACTGCTCGTAGTAAATAAGCAATCCTCCCTCAAGCTGAGTAAACTATTATTCTAATGACTATACATACATACATAATTATGTATATCTAGCAATTCAATTTCTGTGTCAAGAAAAAATGAGTGTGCGCTCCTTAAGGTGTGTACTCGAAATGTCGGAAGACATTTTGATGCGTGTATAGCATTAGAATGGTAAGAAATTAAAACCTGTATCTGTAAATGAGAAGCTTGACATGTACTTTCTAATGTAGCTGTAGAGCTGTATAGTAGTCTGGTGAAAGGAGATATGTAGTAGTATCAGTTTTTACTATACTATTGGCCATTCAAATACAATACGACAGTCCTGTTAATCGATCCATCCCATATATTCATTTCCTAGAGTTCGGGCCCTATTGTGATGTGTAGATTGTAGTGGTAGTCAGTCAAAGGGCAAGAAGATGATTTCTAAAGGGAAATGTGATGTTAGGTATCTGATAGAGTTCCGCATGGACGGCAGGGCTGCGAAACTAATCTGTAGCTAAGGAGAAAGTGACACTCGGAATTAAAATTTAATTCCAACACACGAAAGTCCATACACGGTCGTAACTCCTCAATGGGACATTAGGTATTTTATCGTTTACCCGGCAATATCTCTCAAGCAATTATCATCCAAGACTGCAGGATATCCTATAGAGATCCACAAAACCTCCAACGCATCAAGTTTATCATCTGGAACAGTCAGGTATTGGCCAGGCAGAAAATTCCCCTCCATTCGTAACCATAGCATCAAGCATAAAATTTTGCTCACTCATTAAATTAATGGAGAGTCCCCACTGCAATTCTACGGGGGAAACACTCAATTTACTCTTCTAATCTTCCCTCTTCTAATCCCAACTTCGCAAAAAGTACTTTCTAAAAATCCGAATACGTACGAAGTCCAAACTTCTGTACAAAATTCCCAAAATCTCTTGTTGCTCTAGTTGGGGAATATTATGCGGGTTACACCTTCATTCTGCAAACTTCACTATTTAATCTACGTTGCATCTAAATGGCAAGTCCACGTAGGTATACACATATTTTGTTTCCAAGGCTAACCGACTCAATTTTGTAAAGCGACATTTCTCATACATTATTATTCCTTCTACGACGTGTATTTCCTCTAATTAAATGCGCAGGGAAATCAAAATAACTTGAGATTTTCCAATAAACCTGGATGAGGTCAAAGCCTTCTATAAAAATTAGAACGACTCCAGAAGCTGCTCCTTGACTCCAAATAAAAATAAGTGCGTATGTACAAGTAGACAATTAAAGTTGTACAGGGATTTTTCCACAAGAATTTCCTATTTACTCTGCACTTCTGTCTGACTAGCAGGGAAGATCAGTATAGGCAGGATATGGCAATAGGAGCATATAGTATCAAGTGCTGAATAAGCCCTCAATCATACCACCGAAGTAACACATTTATAGAGATACTTATCTATGTATACAGTGGCTGCTGGCACCAGCAACAGCTTTCCCTCGAAAAGAAAATTTTGGGAAGCTCAGCTCAATACTTACAAAGATAGTAAGAAAGTACTGACGAAAGACGGAAAGAAAGCAGCAATAAGTATTGATATAAAACCGTTAGTACCCTCATTGTCAGTCAAAACAAATGATAAGACATGGCTCATTATTTCATTATTGGCTAATGCTGCTATGGCAGATTTGACAAAACGATCTTTCACCGGCATGACGTGAATACGTTTATATATTGGTGCTTGAACTTACAGATATTTATGTAGGTAGGCGCAAAGTAACATTTCCTGTGTATTTCCCAAACACGGAGAGTATAGTAAAAATAACAAGCCAGAAGTTTGTTCCATTCTAATTCTAAGTAGGCTAGTTTGGGCTGGGCACATTTTTTCTCTATAGTGTCCATGCAATTTCATTACGAAGGAAATATTTCGTATAATAATTGCTATAATTTAATGCCACAGCTGTAAACATGTGCACATACTGCTTGGGCTTGTGTCAGAAAAAAGGGTTTGAGCATTGAACGCCTCTTGAAAACAAAACCAGACGATGCATAGCCAGTCTACTGAGAAAAAGTGTAACATCTCGAAATATGTAATTATCTACTCATTAGTTTATATTTTGAAATTATGCATTTCAATCCACTTATGCGTTTAATACACGTAGACTGTAATAATAATTATTACTGCATGAAACTTCATGCAGAACTAAGTATCTACGGTTTCACGGATGTGTTGATAAGTTAAATAAGAATCATGAACTCACGAAACCTGTACCCGTATATTATGCGAAAATATTAATTTAAGCAGACTAATAATAATTGTAAGATTCCCCAAAGAGTTAACCGATTTTTAGATATGTCAACAAAATATAACACTACGATCATATGGATAGAATAGACGTATGCGCGTTATTAAGTTCTTGTTGTAGTGCATAATCAAACATATATACATCAACTGCGATAAGAAAATGAAAACTGTGAGTTTAGAGAAAATAGGGTATATATCAGGCTTGAAATGATCACAAACACATAAAACGTTCACTATGTATATTCATCGTAAATCTGGTTACAAGTGTTTAGCTAGGCAAGGCGAATGCCCAGTTTAAAAATGCATTCATCATTCCAAATGACGCTTTTAGAAGTGTGATTGCTTAAAACTTTGTCGACTGAATTGAATCTTGTAATTACGAGATTACCAATCTCATTAGGCGACTCATTTGGCAAAGTAATTTTTATTTTCATTGTAAGTATCACGGCTCAAAAGCGATAAGGATTTAATTGCATGGATTATTTTTAAAATAAATTACATTGTAGTCAATCCTACAGCGAACCGCATTTAAAAACTCAAAATGTAGCGTAATTGTCACCATTCACCCCAAGCTAATTTAACAGTAGTATTTAAATATAGAAGGCTTTTCTTTCACAATCCGTACTACACTATCACAAAAGCGGAGCTGGATTACTGTTGGTTATAGAACTTTTTAATCGCACGATCTTCAGAAGTTTGTATTGCCTCTAATATGAAATTGTGTACGTGATACTTAAAACATAAAACGTTGCTTGGTTTTGCAGACTCATATTTGCGTTGAGCAAACAGCAATCGAGTTGATAGCTAAAAACCTGAAAGTTCACATTATCGCGGACGCAACAACTTCTCGAAACCCAGCTGATCGCATGTTTGCATTCCAAGTAAGTGGTAGCGTACGAGATTAGCTCTCACGATAGAACATAAAAACTCATTATTAGCGTATTTATAATTCATGCCAAATGTATATTAACCAACAGAGACTGAGGCAAATTGGATGCTTCGTGACCACGAGTGAGACAATTATCTTCAAAATATTGGGCGACAAGGATCATCCCAAGTTTGGAGAAATTCGTCACTTGGTGAAAGAGCCCTCACCCAACACTGGGTTAGTGGATAGTATGGCAAAAATGTGAGACGCAAAGTCTGCACTGGGCACAACACAAAAAATGCTACAAGATGATGGTGTGTATCGATTGAAGGTGAAATCTATTCGCTCTGCAAATAAACGACAAACGGAAAATTGATAAAGAAATATCTAATGTAGACAGCGCTAAATTGGAAAAAGAATGAAAATATGTTCGAACAAATAGTTACTTTTAGCTGACTGGACCCGTAAAGTTAATAATAATTCAATTGAAACCTAGGATTTTCGAAAAGAAAGTTTGTAGCTGAAATCTAAATGTCCTCAAGTCAAAAAGAGTTGGATTACAATGAACAGGTCACGTAGCGTCACGAATTACTTACGAAAAACCTCAAAGACTTAAACATTATAGCTATAGATTTTATGACGGAATTTACCAGTACTTTTAACTAGGAAGTTTAATAAGGTAACTCTTCTCGTACACAGTTAAGTCCTTAAGACTTTGAAAACACGAAAAGTATTGAAACTGGAATGATACAATGATAAAATAGCTACTTTCGATTTAAGAAGAGCGTGAGTCATGAAGTAATAAGTAAAAGACTATAAAGCGAATTAAATCTAACATGTTTAAAGATGGAACCAGGTTGTCACGAAGTGTTGTTGATTAGTGCAGAAACAGGCCGTTGACAAATTCAAGAAGCACTGACTTCTAAGTATTGCTTTGGTCGGGGTCAGAATTTAGACATTGTATTGATATAGTTGTTTGTTGTTGAATTTTTGTGTTATATTGCTGTTGTATTCAAATCATATTCAGGTCTGGCCACAAAATGCATTGTTGTACTAATTACCATCAAAATCACAAACAACAATGAATGAATTGACAAATTTGCCATTACCGCTGTAGCATGACAATTATTATTGTTGTAGAAATTAAATATATTCAAAGGTATCTGTTGCGGTTACCACAATAATTGATTATATCAACAATTGAATTTTAGAGAAATGAATCTAACTGGTGCTTAGAATTATTATTCATTGAAAAAAAGCGTACGCTGGAATACTAATAAGAGAAATAGCCAATTGTGACGACAATTCAATTAACCGTTTCAGAATAATGAGATCTCGAATGTATTTTAGAATGAAATCATAAAATTATATTGAACTTGATGTTCCGTGAAAAATGTTCCAATAGAACTCCATGACAAATAAATACTGTACAGTTAACCTAATTGCTAGCATTCTTTTCATTTCTGATGCATTAAACTAACAGCAATAATGCGTAACATTAAAACATTCAATTCTTCATTCCGGTAGAACCAAAGCCTCCAGCTCCTCGTTCACTATCATCAAGATTCTGCAAAATCATATCAAATAATAATACATTTAGTAACGATAGCACGCATACATGAAGAACACTTTAATTAAAAATAACATCCTACCTCAACTTCAACAGCATCAGGATAAGCAATTTTCTCACAGATCAACTGCGCAATGCGATCACCAACTTCCACCTCAAAGTCTACGTCCCCATGATTAAATAAAATCACTCCAACATTCCCACGGTAGTCCTGGTCAATCACTCCCGCTGAAAATAAACGACAACATTCAATGCACGTTAATTATAACACCAGGATCTCAATAAAATGCTGGAACCCGCAGGGGTACTACATATGTACTTCACAGATATCCCAAAATCCAGCAACATAAAATGCAAAACTCACCACCGACATCAATCTTATTTTTGAGAGCCAAGCCGGAGCGTGGTGCTACCCTCCCATAAGTGCCAGACGGAAGTTGGATCTGAATATCGGTTTTTACAAGTGCAGAGCCTCTCGCCGGCACCGTCACTTTGTACGCACTGTATAAAGACCCAGAAGCATTATTAGAGTAACCTCCAAAACACATAATTTTTGGAAAAATTTCAATTTTAATAACATAACATGGGTCAAAAACAAGCATGATGACACCATGAAGAGATTAATTCCTCCATACCTTTTTAAGTCATAACCAGCAGCCAATTTAGATCCCCTTGTAGGGACTTGAGCCGTTTCCCCCAACCTCACAAAGTACAATTTGGTACTGTCCCGTACCTCGTTTTGCTGGACCTCACTTATCTTCTGCTTCTTAGCCTCCACTCCTTCACTCCCAGCTTCCACACAAGTTTGGTTAATTGGAGACATTCTCAGATTTCGACAATTACTTAAAACTGGAGGAAATATTACTGTACTGCGATAATTAGACACGAGAGTTGGTTGGCGGTTAATGTAAATATAAGATTTAATATAAATTACAAAAGCACTTCTGTAGTATCTGGATACACGTTCAATCTTGAGAGTTGCTTCTTGACTACCGAAAACATTTCTGCCGGTTGCTGCCCAATTGCTTAAATGGGAAATCTTTAACAAAGAACTCCATTGTCCCAAAGAGCGGGATCCCAATCTTAGGAAGGGAACGCGGTACATTCACACTACAACCCAACAAAGCAAAATGTACTAGGAACTAAAGGAGAAGAAGTCAAAGGAGAAAGGTTTCAGCAGCAGTTGCTCGAATAGGACAAGCAGACAATATTTTGCCTCTCTTTTTCTGTCCAACTGTTTACTCATTTACTGTGTGTACAAAGTATACTCTAATGCATTCATTCCCTCCCTCGTATACATGTAGGCTTGAGTTCTAGTACCAAGCAAGGATTTCCTGACGAAGCTGTTCTGTCAACTAGGAAAGATTTCTCCTCCATGCGGTTATAGTTGTCCAATAATGGACAACCCAGCGAGCAAAATTCCGGTTGTCTTGAAAATGTCCAGTTAGAAGTAGAGATTTTTACAGGATGACCAGTTCCTAAAGGGATGGAGTACCAAATGTGAATGACACTTTTTAAAATTTCGCTGACGATATATTTTTTACAGGGTATGTGTTAAACCTTTTTCTCGCCGCTAGACCCGTACGGGAGTATGTAACGTTGGTTCCAGATTCTTTAATATTATCTCATTGGCGGACATTTTTCTGGTTAGTTTCTAAACGCAAAAATAATGGGGCTTGCTTTCATGGTTTTATTAAGTGAAACATTTCTGAGGTTTTATTCTAAATATCTGGGATTTTGTACTTGAGAATAGGTCTTCGGGTAAGTTGCGCCTGGCCTAGGTGGCGAGTACGGTTGCAATATTAAACGTGGAGCTCATACTGAAGTTCCGTGCGCACTGGCTGCTTTTATAACGAACTAGCACTGCACAGCCAGCTATTGCTGGCTCAAAAAGGCAAATGTAAGTATCGAAGGCAGTAAATAGTTGTACGCAATAGCTGGCTTTGCAGTGCTAGTATAAGCTTAATATCCGGTAAAATGTTAAATTTTATTGCAAATTATAATATTTCGGGGTACACACAATTAATTGTATAAGTACCATTCCCTGGACCCTGTAGTTCCCCCTGGTCCTCAGTTTTATCCACAAATACTTTTACATTGTCTCGAGAATTGGCTCTAGAAAATGCTACATAGAGTTGACCATGAGTAAAAACGGGTTTTGATAACCAAATACCTACTTTACTAAAACTTTGACCCTGTGACTTGTTTATAGTCATGGAGAAGCTTAGCTTGACAGGAAATTGCCTCCTTCGTAAAACAAACGGGTATTCACCCTCATTTGAAGTTAGTGTAATTCGGGGAAGAAACATGGTTTCCCCTTTCGCCCTTCCTGTTAAAACATTAGCAAATATAAGATTCTCCTTGAGTTCTGTAACAATCAAACGTGTACCATTACAGAGACCTCTCTTCGTATTTAAGTTTCGGAGTAACATAATAATTGCTCCGATTTTAAGTTTTAGAAAATGAGCAGGCATTCCATTCGGATTAATTGAGTTTAAATACTCTACAGGATAATTCTGTACATCGCTTTCATTGGCACTATCAACTGTATCTGCACTGCAGTAACATTTCTCTACCCCTGACAATAAGTCTAGGACTTTATCATTGATTTTCGATGAATCGACATTGAGAGGACACAATATTGCCCTATTGGCATAATCTTCTATGTTTGTAGGAGTTATGCCGTCAAAAATCTCGACAATTAAATTACTATTTGTAATAAGGTTTTGGGGAATTTCCACCATATCATCTTTATCTTTAATTCTCTTGTTGAGCTTACCGTCTCCAACCTTTAGAATCCAATCAGAAAAGTCCATGTCATACCGTGCTCGCATATTTACATTCAACTTAAAAGTTGAGAAACATTTCCAGTTAACACTGCTTTTGATATTTGATTCAATTATTGAAATTCGATTCCCACGTTTGACAACATTTAAAATTTGTCGAAAATCCCCTCCAAGAATTATTAATTTTCCACCATATGGTCTATTATTATCCATAATTTCCTGTAGAAGCCTATTAACTACATCCAAACTGTACTTGCTTGCCATCGTGCATTCATCCCAGATTATTAACTGAGATTTGCGAATTCTATCCGCCTCCACAGAGTTAACTCGCATTGAGGACGTGGTGTCCTTGTTTGTATTCGGAGGTATGCAAAATTGAGAGTGGTAAGTCCTACCACCTTTCAAAAGTGTAGCTGCAATTCCCGTTGAAGCAACTGCAATTGCTATTCCTTGCAGCTATAGAAACAGACGCAACGTATGTACTTACGTAGCGTATATAAGGCGCGGTTGCATATGTGGAGTCAATCAGCTGAGCTTCGGCTTTCTGAACTCATAGACACAGGCAAGCCGATGAGTGTATATGAGTATATATACATGGTATATATGGTATATGTATATACAGCAAGCAAGTCGAGAAGAAGAGCTGAACTGAAACTCTCTAACTCTGTTGCAGAAGAGAGCTTTTCCAGTTCCAGCTTGCTGTGTTTCTCGGCTTGCTTACTTCCTAGCTTGCTGTATATACCACCGGCTTGCTTCGCTATATAGTGAAATAGCATCGTACATAGCGGCTTGCTTTACAGTGACTGAAATGAGCGCGCGAATATTTGATTCTTACGACCACTTTCACTTTCACTATCACTATCCACTCCTTCAAATTAGAAGAGAGGATAAACCAGTAAGGTTACCGTATTGGACCTGGATACTATCATGTTTATTGTTGGGAAAGGATTTTCCTTGTTGGTGTCTTATGATTATGATGTTAGACAGTTAGACACTATTTTATTAAGTATTTATTTTCGTACAATATTTCAACAATATAGGATCAAACATTAAAGAGTCTGAATACCAATGAATACCGGTAAGTGCTTTGAGGTATCCTCCATCCTACCGGGATCGATATGGAACCTTTCAGAAATTACAAAATCAGGATCAAACATTAAAGAGTCTGAATACCAATGAATACCGGTAAGTGTAATCCTACCGGGATCGATATGGAACCTTAAATTGCCATATAAAACATGAAAATGGAACTGTGGCTGTAAGTCAGGCTGGAATCTAGATGGGCCATGGAAATTTTCCAATTGGAGGTAGCACAAGTTGTTGCTCATATTTTGTAAATACCATTGGACAAAGGTGTCATCAGGCCAAGCGATAATTTGATACGAGCAAATAGTGACACCACAGGAGGGGCTCCAAGATTGAGTGTCTAATGGAAGTTCAGACTCCAGATCTACAATCCTTTACACTTAAATGACCACGGTAAGATTATAAACGCTTAACACGCTCTACATAATTTTCGTGGTTGGAAACATTCCCGCTATGTTCCCGTGATCTAAAATCCCGCAAAAAGTATTCCCAATACAATATCAGATTCACAATTAGATTTATTCGGATTATTTTCGGGCTGGGCCAATATCATCCATACTAAGCTTATAACATAAATGAGAGAGTTGACAGGAAAGTATTCCTGGAAATGCAATTATGAATTTTAAAAATATCGCAAATGAGATCCATGGAAGGGTTTTTGAATAGTGATAGGAGAGATCTCTGGTTGTGAGTGAAAGCCGCTAATATGGTATTTCCCACGAAGCGACTTTCTTGGAAGGTCGTACAAACGACACCTTGATAGGAGATGGAGTAAATCGTCTTGTTCGTGTAGGTTACAAGTTACAATCAGTGCAGAGGTCAGGAGCTGAGAGCTTACGTTTCACCCTGGTTGTATATAGGGTATCGGAGTGCAACCTTATGTTGGCCATCAGGCGTATGTATTGGAAAGGGATTCGGTAAGTGAGGTATCCTGAAGTGGAGAAATGAGATTCAATAGTATCTATGAAACTCGAATATATAGGATTACGAAAGACCACCACAGAGTAAGCTGTGGACTTCAACTTAAATACAAGTTAAAGTTGTAAACTTTAACTAGAGCTATATTTAGCTTCGTGAGATTACGATTATTTTCACTTGCAATCACTTTCACTACAAAACTAGTAAAAAGCCCTGCTCCGCATGGAAATTTGCTTGAAGTCTTTATTTGCCGTAACACATTAAACCCTGCATGATAATAGTACGATTTAAGCCACCTAAAATATTAAAATTCGATAACCACGTCAAAAAATCATGGTTGAGCGCACTGGCAGTCGGGAACACAGTACCAGCTTGCACCATAAACGGTCTGGACCTATTGTGGTCATTTATAAGCGTTAATAGGTTGTTGTAGACCACAATAAAGTCTAGAATAGGCTTATACCAGTTCATGCTCAGACATAAAGTGGTTTAATAAAGACCGATTCCGGTTGTGTGAATTCAACGATTTTTTACGGTAAGAATACTAAGGGGAAGCCTTTTATAATTGGTTTCATTGCAAAGTTCATTATTTTTTGTGCAGCAAAGGCAATTTTCACGATTTTTTACCGTTGCAATTTGGCGCTGGGGATTTTAATATATAACGCGATCAGAAGTATTGTTACAGGGTGGCCCCAGTAGCTTGCGTTTGTATACATTACGTGAAGTGTTATCTCATTAATGATCATGTGAACTTGAGATATTTGCAAATAATTAATTTGACTTTAGTTCATTTAGGATAAGTTGAAAAAATCTTTAGTTTTAGATTTACTACTCTACCGAAATTTTTTAATTTTTGACTGCAACTCCGTAAAAGTGTTAAGGTATCTACGAAATCAAAATCTTAATAATTCATGGTTATCACCTCATCTGCAATCTCAGCTTGTAAAACTAGCAGATCATCAACCAGAATTAACTCTTTTCGTTTTTTTAGAAAAGTAATAATTAAACATCATTTAATCTGGTGTTTAAACTGTAAACAATTGCCCAGATAGTAAAGGCGTGGCCCGCGGGTAAAAATTCGGGTCGGGCTTAGGCCCGACCCGCCCGTGCGGGTTATGGGCGGGTTCGGGTTTAGTGCTTTGTCATGTTGCAAGTTGCGGATCGGGCTGGGTTTTTGTCGTATTTCAACGGGCTGGGTCGGGCTGTACTTTATGCACATAGTGCGGGTTGCGGGCGGGTTCGGGCTAGACTTAAATATACTTTGGGCCCGCAAGCAACCCGCAAAACGTTTAAATTTCAATCAACTACGTTTAGGATTTTTCCAGTAGAATTATATGATTTGCGTCCATTTGAGCTCACATGTTTGTGCCTTTGTAACTGTTGGTTGTTACTACTCCTGTTTTATAGTGTTTCTCGCTTATCCTGCTGTGGATGTGACTTGTTGTAACTTGTAACGTTTTGAAGGTCCTGATATGAATTCAAAACCATGTAGAATTTCTTAGCGCAGTATTCTTACAATTAGTTAACAATTCCTGCGAAGTGATTTTCAAGCATAATATGACATGGATTAAAAATAAAACCAGCTGCAGTTATTTAAAAGGCTCAGAAAATATTTATTTTTCGGTTTCTACGGTTTATACTTCTGTTTTAGACATTGTGATGGAGCGTGATAGCGTTGCACGAAACATATGCGGGCCCCCGCGGGGGCCCGCAAGCTGGGTCGGGCCGTGTCAACTGAAACCCGGCGGGCTGCGGTCTGGCGCGGGCCTAAAAAATCACGGTCTGGACGGGGCGGGCTGATGTTTCAGAGGTTGAATTTCGGGTCGGGCGGGTTCGGGTTACGTGTTTGCGGGTAATACTGGGGTTGGGTTGGGGAATAGCCTGCGGGCCACGCCTTTACCAGATAGTGAACGGTCAACTTTAGTACTACTATTTTACTGTATACTCGGTTTGAGTGAATTTATATTAATGTATTGACTGAAACTAAATTATGTGAGTAACACTGTATAAACTAAGCTTAAAATTTCCTTTACTGTTTTTGGTCTACAATAAACCGAATATGGTTTGAGTAAACTCGAATTGGTTCTAAACTGACCATTATTAGTATGTACCGACTGTGGTCCAAAATGATACCGAAAATAGCCTAGTGTTCCCGACTGAATGTTCTCAACATAATACTATAAAAGGGGGAGGAGAGATGGTCGTAGCTGATGCCGCCCTACGCGACAGCCCTAAATAATCGCGGAGCGATTACTTTTCGTCTTTGGTTTTGACAAATTCGGCGGAGGATTGTTAAGTTCAGATCTTTTTTGAAAATTACTGCAGGCGTGCAAGAAGCTGATGTGGTTTTACTGGCCATTGACGACAGATCGGCTTTAATCGTGGAATAAATTTTGGGGTGATCTCTCCCGGTTTTGGGGGATATTAATAACAAAAATCTTGTCTTTTGCTACTGCCACACATCAGTTTTGAAAACCCCAAACTTCGCTCGTGTAACAAATCTAGTTTTTTGTTATAGTTCTGGTTAAATCAAAGGAAGTAAGGGGATACTGACGAAACTTAAAGAGTAATTTGGTTAAATACCATAATAGACACAAAATATTTAATGAAATGACAAGTGTGAGAAGAGTTTTCATAATTATAAAAAGAAATAGTACAGCACCGCAATATGTCCTTTAAACGCAAATTTTAGTCATATGTTTGATTGTGCCCATAGTGCAGTTGAAAGGCTCACAATCCTCCTTAGACGAGGGAATAGTTCTATCGCCCTAGTCAATTCTAGTCTATTCCCTCTATGTTAACATTCTGAGTATTCTACTCTATTCTATTCCTTTTTAATTTGCAGCAAGGCTATTCAAGTCTAGTCTATTCATTTTGCTCCTAAACCCGGGCTATTCTATTCAATTCCCTAGTTTCCTAGTCTAGTCGGACTAGACTAGGGCAGCACTGATCATCATCTTCAAATTATAGTATTTAGATTTTTAATATTTATTTTTGATTTCTCGAAAATGCAACATACAGTTGACCATGTTTGCGGAATATTTATTTTATGGCGTGGTAGTGATGGCTACTATATTTAACTACTAGAAATTTTTTATTATTATTAGAATTTAGAGGTTCCCTAATTACTTCAAAAAACAAGCCGATAAAAATATTCGATTTTTTACAAAATAATAATATAGACTTTTCCACAGTAGTTTCAAATTATTATTATTCATACGAGCATAAAAAGCCATCGGCTTCGCCAATGGAAAAAAAGAAAGCCGCTGAGCTTCGGCCCAAAGCTAAAAATACTAATCATTATTTAATATAATATTTTTTTATTTTTTAATCTTTATTAAGCTTCGCGCGAAATTCAAAAAGTTTATGACACGGTCAAATAATTGTTTCAAGGATTTTTTGTGCTTTTTTTAGCAATACGCTCTTTTTCTTTTTGTACTAATTTTTAAATTAGATGTAGCTTTCTTATTGGCTCGTAGATTTGGCGCGAAAATTCAAAAAGTTTATGACATGACCAAATTATTGTATAAAGGATTATTTTGTAGCAAACCCTTTTAAAATCCATTATGGTATATTATGGGATGCTTAACGCATAGCATCTACAAGCGAAAAATGTCGCAAGCGACCAAATCAAAAGTAAGTGATCCATGTTTGTTTGTATGTACAAACTTAAGAGGGAAATATTTCACTCCTAATTAAATATCTGTTAATCATTTTTTTAAAACGTTGTTCATATTGGAAATGGCAAAAGGACCAGTAGCAGGATTTGCGTGTTCACTCCGTTTAAATAATTTAGTGTTCAATTACTTACGTAGTACAACTTTAGCACCTTTCTCCTCCTCGAATAATTACTGTAAACCTTTACGAATATGGTACTGCTGGTACTCTTAATATTTAACACGTAAAATCGCTTTTGGAAACGGATGATACTAAAGTTCTGTCACTATAATCATCATCACATCACTCATGGTGAAAGCGAACCCGAAGGGAAAACAAACTGCAACCACAAAGTCCACGAAAAGCGCAGGTGTCCAGACTAAGGTCACGGCCCAGCGACGGCGGCGTTCCATAATAAATAGTCTTCCGATACGCCTTGGACTCATTTTCAATGGACTGTCCGTGGTAATCTAACATATAATAATTGATTTCATTTTGTTTAGCAAACTCATCATTCAAATAATTCGTTTTTGGAGTTATTTTGTTAAAACGCTAATTCCAGGGATTCGGATGCTCCATTTTTGCTCTAAGTTTAGCGTACATCGTAGGAGTGATTGGGACTCAAGAGACAAAGTTTGACGAAATTTCGTGTCAAAATTTAACGTTGAATATAGCACCAAATCTGAAACCAGACTTTGTTCTTTCGTGGCAGTGCAATTACTTTCAGATTGAATTCTGGACAGCATCTATGACTGCAATTGCAGGATTGTTTCAAATGCTTTTTTGCTTAGTAGTTCTGTTAACTGTAAGTTTCAGGTAAAACAAAATAATTAATTTTATTTCCCCTGCACGTTTCATAATGTATGGTATGAATCGTGTGGTGTGACAAAAATAACATGCTGCATTCCCAGAAATACTAGGGCATGTAATTACTAATTGTACGGGCTCAGCTTCACTGGGATTCACTAATTTTGGTTGTAGGATCAAATCGGTTGGAACGCATGGATGTATCCTCATGTGGCAGTGGCAACTTTACTGGCAGTTTCTATCATACTATTGTTTGTCGTTTTTTCTACTACAGCCGATAGAAGTCTGTATCAAGGACTGAGAGGAACACCAAACTTCTGGCATGAAACCTCACCCCACATGGGCATAACTAATGCTGAACCAGTGCTTATACAATTTTTAGTTCTTTTCTACAGTGCTTGGATGCTCTTTGATTTTATTTTTTGCTTCTTCGCTATCTTTATTGCCAATGAAAAGCGACAAATAGCTCTTCGTGCACTGAAACCTTCAGCTGTTATTAAAGAGGACGTGTATTCCGCTCCTGCGAAATCAGCAAGCGACAAAAGTATTACATCTTATCCAGAGTCAAAGCCAGTTTCTAATGTGAACGAAGAAATGCAAACAATTAACCCGGAAAACATGCTGTCAAAAGAACGAGTAATTGGGCCTGAAGAGAAAGCTCAGATAGCAGTTCCTGTAGGAGTACAGGGAAAGCTAGGTAAAAACAAAACATTCCCAAAAAGAGAAACCTCTAATAGAAGTATGGATCCTCAACCAGCTCCTAACAAAGCAGGTAAAAAGATGAAGGGTAAAATAACAACTAAACCAAAGGAGAGATCGGTATCGACAGCGTCAGATGTGTCACAGTCTTCTGCGGGTTCGATGAGAAAGCCTCCCACAAAATCTAAATTGAAGAAGCAGAAACCTACAAAGGAATTAAGTGATTTTTAATGTTATTATTTGTTAAACTAATAATAATTACTAGAAATTAACTCATCATAAGAATATCCAGCTAATAATAAACTGAAGCAATTTTATTGTTACACAAAATATATTCAGTTGTAGTTTCCCTCTCAAATAAAATGTGTAATGGGCGGAAATGCAGCCTTGGCAGTATCATTTATACACAACTTATGAAACAGCAAAATATGTGTGCAAGTATAAATATATCTGATGTGCAGATAGATACTGTATGCTATGAAAAATGTTGTGCTTTTTAAGGGCTTTAATTACTACTCGTTACAGGGTATTTTGAAGGTTAAAAAATTGCTTCCAGGAATCACCTGGTTATAGTACGTTATGATAGACCTGAAAACTGGTTAAAAACGATTGATAGATATATAATAATTATTCAAGTTTTCATTTTGCTTAAATTAAATTGGCTAGATTTACTCAGAATGTAAAATTGAAAAAATCGTCGTGAGCTACAAGGAAATGCGTATTATAATAATTACATTATAGTACCATAGGGAGGTATCCGACACTTATTTGGGACTATGAATGCAGTCAAATCTGACTACAGCGGGTGTCAATACAGCAGAATTTGCATTTCACAAATTGTCTATCATTTTACACACAATTATTAATGAGATTATGTAAAACAATTAGTTACAGAGGATTGAAATTATAATTCTAATACATACTTATAGCATCCATATTTAAATTTATTCACACCATGGTGTCACCAGTACCAGTCACCACTTTTATTATAGAACAGTTGCGGAACGTTCCTTGTAAATAAAAAGATGGTACAAAAGGAACGCAACAACGCAAGCTAGAGAACGACAACAACAACAAATGTATGAGCATCCCTCCCCGGCCCGTTCAGATGTGATGATCCGACCCGCTGCTCGCAACAGGAAAACACTTTCAGCCCGAACGCGCCCACAGACCCCACGGGCGTTTCGGGACGCGTTCCAACCGAATTTTTCACCCCGTGCCTCGACTCTATCTTTAACAGCAATCTTTATCGACAACAAAACAGGCACAATTTAAAACCATCATATATTGATGAGTGACCATTGACCATAACGTAGGGGGAAATTTAACAAAGGGGGAATTTTAAAATTGTTGGCTCATCATCTTCAGTCGTCAAATTGATTTCATTCAGATAATCTTTGTAATGATTATGATTTTTGTGTTCTTGTGACGTTTATAATGACATTTCATTTCATTACATTTCTAGTAATTTTGAAACATAATAATTATTAGGATCTACGTAACACTGGCTGAAAGCTCAATCTGAAATCTGAATGCCACATGTTGTGTGCGTACGTACACATGTGTACTTCCTTTTTGTTAGTAAGTGACTTCCAAATAGAAATCCTTCAAGAATGCCACTAATTGTTATGTGCGGTTACCCCTCAAGTGGAAAGTCAACATGGGCCAGGAAATTAAGTGACTTCATTAAAGAGGAATACAAACAAGAAGCGATTATTGTCAGTGAAGAAGCTTTACTTCGTGAACCGAAAAATGATATACTTGATGGTAAGACTTGCTTTCATTAAAACCTAATTTATTTCAATTCGAAAAATCAATTCCATTTAGATTAAGAATGAACGTGTAGAAGAAGTTGCTATTGCATGAAGAGTCTTAAAAAAATTACCCATGATATAATCATTTACGCATACAATATTTAATAAATTATTTGATCTCTTTGAGCTCTGTTCCCAGAAAAACGAGTCACAATCAAATATATGGGTTGGGGGGCTCGGTGAATAAAATTCGGACCCAGGCAATGAAGTCATCAATTGTGGGATGCTGGACCCAGTCAATCAAGTTCGGGCTGGCGGGCCTGGTCAATTGATCTAGTGAGGACTATAGTGTGCCTAGATCGTCCAGTAAACTTTGAGATGTTGTCCCTGTCCGTAATCCGAGGAAATTTTGTCCCGTACATTAATGTTCGGTTGCCCTGCTCCGTCGATTAGTGTAGTGATGGAATTGACTGACCTGTTCATTAGTTCAGTATCACCCTTGGAATAACGAAAATGATTTTGTGTAAGACGCTGTCTTGATGCTTATTAGTAATTCTGTCCCCTCAAGTTATTCCGTCCCTCCAGCTCTCATCGTACTGATTGAGTCCACCAGCCCACATTACATTGATTGAACATAACCAGCATTTTATTGACTGAGTCGTCAGCCTGGATTTTATTGAGACAAACCGCCCATACTGGTGGTGAAGCCAAGGCATGACCATGGTCCGGTGTCGGATATATTCCCTCCGACATAATCCCACCGAGGATTACCCCTCACAAAATGGAAATAATCCCTCCCAGTATTATTCATATATATCCAGTATTAATCTCTCATGTTGCAGCGTAACGTCCTTTAACCTTAACATAAAATTTTGTTTCTTCCAACAGAGACTACCACGATTTTGACTGTGTTGTAGTTATTTACTGTCTTCTATGGTATATGAGGTCACTTATGGTTAATGATTATGTAAGTAATTAACACCGGGTTGAATTGAAGCAGCTATTGAGAGACCCTGATACAGTCCTTATAATTGAATCACAACGCCGAGTCTAATGTTAGATTATTGCAAGTTCAGTTAGGTGACTCCAAGTCAAGTTAGTTACTGCAACAGATAAATATAATCAATTAAAACCAGGTAACGTCACTATATAATATACCCTAGTGCGTGCCACCCAGTAATGTGATTAATGTCAGAAATTGTTGAGATCAAAGCATAGGTCGCTAAATGCAAAATGCAGGTTATTGAAGTAAATTTTGATTGATTATTTAACCCATTTATGTAATTAAATTTTTGAATTGAAATTTTATTAGTTAATGTCAGGTTAAATGTTTCAACTCTAAGTTATTGAAATAATAGTTGTTCATTTACAGTTTGACTTTGATCTTCCTAGATTCTAGCTTTTGTGTCACGGACGTGAACCAAATCGGAATTTTTAACGGATTTTGAATTGAGTAATGTTTATTTCAACACAAAATATTTGTTCAAATACTTGTTGACGCTTGGTTAATTATTATTGAAAATATCAAATTAATTCTACTTATGTAAAGGGTGTATGCATAATTTAAAATGCAGTAAATTAGAAACAGTAATTTCTGTGTATATATACAATATAGTTTATAATATTATAAATAAATATTATATACAAAACACATATTTCTTTGTATATAGTTTATAATATTTTTCGATGAATTGAATGGGAATTTGTTTTTCAGACTCCAGAAAGGAAAAGGAGTTAAGAGCTAAAGTAAAATCGGAGGCGCAGAGGTAACTATTATACTTGATTTGGACTGGCAACGAACGTAACCCCCTCCTGTAGCTGCCAATCACTGCTCATTGCAAATTATCAGTGGGCTAAGACGAAAATATGTTTTACGTAGAATTTTGATTTTTATTGAATTTCAGAGTGCTGAACAAAGACACAGTGGTAATTATAGACGCACTGAATTATATTAAAGGTAATTGATTGTGATATTTATTATTGGTACCTGTGGAATAATTGTCAGAAAATTTTTAGCCAAAATATTTTTTATGAACTACTCAGACTGATGATATGATTTTAACCGTTGGGCCACTATTCTGATCATTTATTTGGCACATACAGTAGTATTCCGATGCAGGCAAAGGTGTGATGGGTCACAGTAATGAAGGAAAATGTCTGATTTTAGGATACCGCTATGAAATTTTCTGCATGTCAAAAGCTGTACCAACGAGACAGTTAACAGTTCAGTGCGAAATCTCACCCCAACAAGCGTGGGCATGGAATGAAAATCGTGATGTAGACCAACAGTATACAAAGTTTGAACACATTGCTGTATATATGTAGTATATCCACTGTGAAGTTTCATTAACACTAGAGTTTGGGAAATGTTTATGTTAATTTGTTTTGTAGGACCGTATTCGACCATTTGATTGACCGCTTTGAACTGCCCGATTCTCAGAACAGGTGGGATAGTCCATACTTTTCCGTGCTTGCTGATGAGGAGTTAGACTTGAAAGCAGTTTGTGCTTCATTGTTTGCAAGTAAACAACCGAAGCCAAATCAATCAACAGTAAATGTATGGAAAACAATTTAATAGTAGTGAAAACTTACAATTAGTAAACAAACTATTACACTTATAACGTTAAAAGTCCGCTTGGAGAGCAATAATGAAATTAAAATATGGTGTAAATTAATCTTAATCTACATTATTCTAGAAACCCGTCTCCGAAATTAATTTCCTGCCAACTATAGAAAAAGTCGCTTCAGAAATAATTCAGGTAATATTTTTCCACCATTATGCAATTATAACGAAACTAGTAACAAGATAATTATATATTTCCCATGTAACAAGGGGATTCAAACGAAACAGCACACGTTGTAGTGCTTCCCTGGTAAGTTTTAGAACTCTAGTAACTCGAGTAAGTTTCCTCAGGAGGGGACTCGAAAGTTTCAATGTCACAGGGACCTGCCTGCATTGGAATAAATCCGATAAAGATTTGAAATTTTTCGATGTCGATGATTTTTACCATTTTTTAAGGAAAGATTTGGGATACTATTTTGTATCCCAAATGTTCGAAGTTGCCGACTTTGAAAAATCCAAAATTTTGGAATCTACATGTGAAATTTCAAAGCAAATGGGTCCACCAGGTACTATTTTGAAACTTTCAACGCCCTTCCTGTGGGAACAAGACAAAATGCGCCCGAGTTACTGGGGTTATCAAAGTTATTAGGGAGTACTAAAACATGTGCTGTGTTTCGTTCGAGACCTGCTGCTGTATGGGAAATAATACAAATACCTTGTAAGCGTAATTCACGCAACATAATTTAGACACAAAATATTGAAATTTGATAACAAAATAAATGTCTACCTTATATTAGCTGGAGAATTAGATTGACTATTTGATATTACAAACTCAGAACTTAAAAACTGACTGCAGTATCCATGGAGCTTTTCCAGTAAATAATTTTCGAAATTTCACAGGCAATTGCAGCAGTGCATAATTCCGATTCTGATGTGGAAGAAATAGAAGTACCGTACGCGACAGCGAAAATAAAATACAACACTTCCTTATCAATAACTCAGTTAACGAAATTAAAAAGGCAATTCATCACCCTAACTAAGAATACAACGACTGTGAAAAAGGAAGTTTTGGGAGACATGTTTGTTCAGTACCTTAATTCACAAATTGACCAAGAAAGATGAAAGTGAGTCCTACTCTTACAGTACTTTTCGTGTAATTCTAAAATTAAAATTGTATGATTAAAAATGCATAAACTACAAAATGTAGTCTTGCAGGGAACAATACCACTTTGTATTCTCTCATCTCACACTTAAAATTTCCTAACAACGACTGTACCTGCACCCGCTAGGCTTTTCAACGCTAATTATAAGCTTCTCGTAGTCTTCATCACTACTGTCATCAAGGCAGTGGTTTGTCTCCATGTCAATATTATCATCGTCGATTTCAGGACTGCCATCGTATATCATAGAAATTGGTTGGAAGTTCCTTTGATGAAATAACTCACATTCTTGCCCTTGCTCGGACGTTGGTGATCTGGAATTCCCATTCATTTCTTCAATTATTTGTACTTTCATCTTGATTCGGCTGTTATTATTTGAGTTGCATTTCTCATGACTTCGCGTGGCAAAGAATCCTCGTTTATTGAAGGGACAATACTTAATTGTGTGGGCGTTGTCTCCAGTGGCTTTACAAATGCAGCATGTGTAGTTACGGAGTGAAGGGCAGATAACAATGTTGTTGAGCCGCAGTGGGTGACTCTTGTAAATAGCTTCTGTAATGAGAGCAAAAAAACAATTTGTAATTATTATTAAAAAATTTAGAATTTGAATACCTTATAAAGCTGCTGAAAGTCTTTTTATTAAATTCTACCTGGTTCATTATTTCCTTTGCAGAAAACACAAAGATAATTCTCTTTTGGAGTGCTTGGTGGGCTATTACTTTCACTACTGTCATCATTGTGGACACGACAGTGGTAGTTATTTTTGCATGCAGTTGTCGGTTTCGTTGATCTGACGAAGGTAGGATACACTTGTCCCATTTTTGGAGCTTGGGCCTCGTAATTGTTACAATCTTTTGGATGCATCTGCTTCGGCCAATAGCGACCTTGTACACAACAGGATGAACTCGTTGACCCCCTTTGCATAAATTCAGCAGTCATGGAATTATCCACGGTGTGAGTACTATTGCTCCTCGTCCATCCGTTACTAGATTGTGTTGATGACCCAGTATTGCTGCTTTGAAGAGAATTTGAGCTGGGCATCCAATTACTGTCATTATCTAAGTTTACCTTCAAGCTGGATGTAAATAAGGACGTCGCCGGTTGTGGTGGGATATATTCCAATTCTGTCCAGTTACTAATACTACTGTTACTTGGAATTTTTCTAGGAGGTGCCATGAAAAATTCATCTTGGGATTTGAGAAAGTCTTCTGAAAGAGGTGGTGGTTTTGGTGCTCCGGATAACTCGGTCCCCACAGTTTCATTAATTGAATACACACTCTGCTGTAATGAACCATAAGTTTGGTTTAATCTGTACTGTATTAACTTCTGGTACTCTAGACTTTGTCTAACGAAGTTTACCGGGACTGGGGCAAACGTTGGTAGGAAAGCTGAGTTTGTACTTCGCACAAGTCGGTTTTGAGTAGTAGGCCAGTAATTTTGTTTCAGGCCGCACATGGTAGCATTCCGCAGGCTGTCAGGACCACTGCTGCTACATTGACGTTTCCAACCTTTTTCGGAAAATTGAAACTTTCTTAACTCAGAATTTCAGAAACACACATGAATGGAATGGTAAAGACTAAAGACTATGAAGTTTGAATAAAGTCAGGCTATGTACTTTGTTGACCTGGAGCATGCGAGGGCATCGGAAGCTTCTGAGAAATATCTTCAGGGAATTTCCGTATCACTGCATAATTTCCTCCCCCAATAGCTTGCTCCATTTTGGCCGTTTGAGCTATGTCCTTCAGCCTCTCATAGAAAACTGCAAAAAAGTTTTACAACAAATTAGATTAAGCGTAAAGGTCTTCATGAGAGTAACCAGAACAAAATAAGCGACAATTGAAACTCAATATTTACAATCTGTTGATGAAGGGTCCGATGCAACTTCCAATCTGGGCAAGTTATCAATGATTTCCGGTGACGCTCGGGCGAGTTCCATGAGGAGGTAGCAGTCATGGTCGGTCCAGAACATTAATGGGACTTGAAGGGATGGATGCTTGGACAAATTCAACCTTGGAGAATTCAGTGTATTATTCAGCTCTTGAATAAAAACACCGTAAAAATCCTGGTCGAAATTTGACTGCGGAAAAGAATCCATCGAGTACTGAAAATAAAAAATACAGTATTATTACATTTTATTATTTTACATGGATGTCAACTGTGTTCATAACCTTTATTTTGAAATCACACCGTAAAGAAATTAGGCCTGAAAAATAAGCAACAAGAAGAAAATGTACCAATTGTTTTTTTTATAAATGAAGACACACAGGAAAACTTACCTTATTTTATTCCTACAGCTTGAGAAAGAAACTTAGTATGTTATTCGTTTCTGCTGAAGCTCTTCGGTGAAAACGGAGAGCAAGAACGTCGAGCAATGGATCAAAAAGATTGGTCAGAACATCATCCTTCTGGTGGATTGACAGGCGATGGACTGACCTGAAGTAACCTAGCAGTAGTGCCATAATATCGTCTGAAGTGATACCTAATTATTAAACATGGAATCAAAGCACCGCACCACTGTAGGTGGTAACGGTGATGCGTTTTGTAGGATGATTCGCATAGCTGGTATGATGCATAAAGTTCATCCAACACTTCTGTAGCCTGCGGCTGTACCTTTAGAAATCAGAAAGTCAGTCGATACAACTGACATTGCCGAAGGCTATTGATCGCGAATCGGTGTTTCCTTGGTGTTCTAACGAGCAATATGTCTCACAATAATGACACTTGACAATACATGACCTTGGTTGTAGATATTGTGTGTTCCGTGTGTCTCACGTGAGCTTCGCACCTCGCGCAGCGACTCGTTCATATTGTGTCTGATGAAACAACTGATATGGCAGACTCTATGCTGGAGATTGGAGAGCATTGAAAGCGTTCCTGTTTCTGTCAATTCTTCTTCATCCTCCACACTCTGATAATTATGGACTTTATTATGTAAGGACATATTATATCGTGTCCACGTCTACAATGGATTCGAGCGATTAACCTGGCGTTGTAAAAAATCTCAATTTCCTTATTGTAAAGAATCTTTTTGCATATTTATAAACATACAAGCCTTGACCCAGATCATCTCGTAAGGACACTCACAGGATTCACTGAGTAAGGAAAAGTCAAGATTTCCCCTTTCCTAAACACAGGTTCCTGCAACCTAGCCGGATTTTTGGCCCTTATGTGGTCGTGCTTTTCATTGGATTGACCTCTAATTTTGAAGCTCAATAAGCTTGCTTCCAATGAATTTTAACATTGATGGTAGTAAAGTTTTATGCGGAAACAAAAAATCCGACTACGTATACTTTCCGGAAAAAATCCCTACTTTTCTTCATTGAACGCAATGACCTTACGCGTTGACGCAGGCCAATCATTGTACTTTTGAATTTCCTCCGGAACGTTTCTTTATGGGGGAATTGATATTTTTAAGCTTTTTTTAAAATGAGTTTTGACAATCCCGTTTTTCTACCACTAGCCCGTATAAGGACGCAATGATACAAAATATATGAAGCCTCTCATTTTCAAGCAAATGCTTTTCCAGATTTTATAAATTTGTTTCATTGAGCTAGGTCAATAATTTGTGGTGTTAGTGGCCGTAGATAGGAAGCAAAGTTGGGGTTTTAAGGATTTTATGAGGATTTCATAAATTACAAAGTTTTGTTCCCAAATAATTTTTACAATATCTTTTTGCTATGTGATTTACACTGGAAAATGCTATTAGAATGTGATAAAATGTAAAGTACATATTTCCCCACATTTCTGAATGGAAATAAATCAATACTAATAAATTATTAGCGAACGCTCTATATCATAATAACCTTCTGTCTCTGGTATGTCTCTTGCCAAAAGATTATACACACGGATGTACTTACATACATGTATTATCTACATATGTTCATTGTTCATATGATTTTGAAAGTGTACCTGACCTAGTCCAGCCTAAGATTTCAACACCAGGCAAAAGAAATTTGGACGAATAGCCATAAGCTATATAACTAGTTTATGTCATAAGGAAGACAAAAAAGAAATATTTAAATAGAGGGAGCTACTTTATTTGCTCTTCCTTTTGACAATCCTTAAGTACTTCGTGTGTAGCTTACGTGACTTTAAATCTGCTGGAATGTTGCAATATTCTTGTCAGTTGTGAATTATACATGGCATAAAAGACTGAAACGATGTTCCAGTCATACTTACCGAATGATTCGTGCACGTATAATTAATTAACTCAATTACATGTGCCCACGTTTAGTACATGTGTATGCATTTTATGTACACGACTTTTAAAGTTTATAAAAATAAAAAAATAAAAATCTCTTGTCCCAGTTGCTTTTCTATAAATTTAATTTAGTTTGGTCTCATTGATCTAAGTCTTCACCAGGTGCGGTTGCTTTTAAACGTTCTGGGGGCAAGTTGGACGTTACGAGAAACATGGTTTAGACCCGCACTGCTTACGTATATATTTTTTTGACAATTTGAAACATTTTAGCTGATATCTATGGTATAATGGGTTCATAACTTGTGGGAAGTCCATAATACATAGCATGAAATAGTATTCAACTCATTAATCAATGCTTACTCACTGATATTTAAATTACCATCATTGACAGAATCGCTCATCGTATTTTAATTGATATTGACTGACAGTGAGTGGAAATTCGTGTCCAGTTAATTTATGGAAATTTTCCCTCAAGGAGGAACCTTGTAGTTACAAGTTACAACAATAATAAGTTGAGTAATTATCACTCCCCAGATTCATGATATCAGTTGGTCTTGAGATTTGCTCAAAATCAGGCAAAATGACCTTGGTTCCATATGGGCATATGTAAAGTTCTGAAACAATAATCATCCGATTTCTTTCAAATGTGAATTGTTCTAAATTAGTCTCGTAGGAATTCTTTCTTTATTCACGCAATGTTGCACAATAATTAGTTTATATTTTTACAATCGCAAATCGCAATCCTACTATATGTACTATATATTGCATGACCATTTTACAAAAACATTTACAAAAAATTCCTTTACTAAGCAACTCCTATTAAATTAATCGATTCTCTTCCCCCCAAGACTAGTCAGTATATGCCACGCAAACTAATCGTAACGAAGATTTAAATCATTATTCTTTCACTAAATTGTAAGTCTCCATACTGAACACACAAAAACAAAAACATGATATTTTTTACAAACTTAAGAAGCTACATAGTTATTTACATTTGATTTTATAAATTCCGAGCTGTGTAACTAAAATTGCAGGAATTATATTATATTTACATATAACAGGCTAAATACAGTGCTTAACGAAATCAGCTCATCTCAAACAAACCTGTTCCGCACAGTTTGTAGGGAATATAAGCATGAGATCGACGATCAAAATACATTTACTTGAAACAAAGAGGGAAAAGCTATACGTGCTGTTGCACGAAAGTTCTTCTCTATCGATTGCCAACATCTTTTTAAAATTGAAATAATAATTTGAACTTATTAGGGGTCTAAGTATATGTTGGTTTCGATTGTTCATTCTCAAAACTTAGTGAGAGTTCCGGCTATGTCCAAAATCATCAGTACACGAACACAGGTACATCAACTTAATTTTGTGTACTTAGTACTTACAGAGCAAATAAATTGACACTTGAAAATAGTAACTTAAAACATGATTATTTGCTCCAAAAATAAAGTTGTACTGAAGGAAGCTAAAAACGGCTTTGTAATCCCAAAATAACGGAGATGACTAGGCATACGGAGGAGAAGATTGGGACCAGAATACCATGTAATGTTGTCCCAAAGAGGCCCACGCCGAAGAAAGACCCAATTCTTCCCCCAGCACAGCAAAATCCAAGGGCTCCACCCCTATAATTATTATAAATGGCAATACGTAAGTATTTAAGTTAAGCCAAAAATTTAAAACCCTATTTGAATGAGAGTACTTAAGTATTGATTGCCAGACCTGATCCAAAAAGGATATTTATCATAGGTTGTGACTAGAGCGCTCCACATGGCAGCAATCATTGCATTGCTTATTGTGTGTCCAACTAGTGTCCACGTTGCGTCCAATGGCCAAATAGCAAGACCGATGCTGACCAGCGTTGCAATAAACAAGACGATCACCGTCAGAATTGAGCGTGAGAACATTGTCATTAAGATTGCGGCCAAGAGAGTTCCAAAAAATATTCCTAGCACGGGCAGCCCCGAGTCAATCATGTCACTACAGAAAATCAGATGTTGTAATATATTAGTGGCACGTACTACCCTTACTCTTCGGCAAGCATTTTTCAGTCTAATACCTTGAAAGTTGCATATTGAAGTCTGGAATAAGATGACAGGTTGGATTCAACCCTAAAAAATAAATCCAAATTGAACTAAAATTTCCGAGGATTTCACTTGTAATAAATTTCAATGTAAGTCTGCATTCACATTGAATAGCCCTCGATACATTATGGTACTTACTACCCAATCAAATTCTCGTCACGTAACTCACCTGCATAAGTAATATTTTCCAAGCGACAGTTTTGGAAATTAGATCGGCCCAAGTCCGTGTCCAGGAAGAAACAGTCAGTCAGCTCGGAATGGATAAAGAGAACGTAAGAAGCCTTCACATTCGTGAAATTAACTTGCTGGAACGTGCAGTTTTCAAACTTGACGTGGTTCATCATCTGAGACGTACATGAAAGAAAAAAAACTGATTTGGCAAACCTTTTTGATACCTTACAATCAGTTGGCATACCTACGAAGGAAACCTTTTTAGACCCGGAAAGATATTAAATATTTTGTAGACTTTCATACTGCGCACAGTGCGCACTAGACTTACCACATTCTGAATTGAAACGTCCTCAAACTGACTATACTGGTAACGAACATTTATCAAATCAGAGCTGATATTGGAATGATTGAAACTTTCATTTTCAATAAATTTGGCCTTATTATCAAATGTCCAGTCTCTTAGGGTTGCTTGCTGAGAAAGAGCCCAGGAACTTAGGGCTCCAGATCTGAAAATCGGAAACAAATAATAATTAATCGTCTACCACTACCAATAAAATATCATATGAAAAGATATAGTGAACTCAGAAAATGTAACTTATACGTATACACTTTGAAGCAACTTACCCCATTGAAGCAAAAAACCAAATGAAGGTCAACCTCAATGTGAGCTTCCGACGGTTTTCAGTCCACAAAGCCAGAAAGGATGCCCAGATCTGTGGGAAAAGTTGGACACGTGTAAACATTTAATTCTGTTGAGATCCTGGATTTTCAAAATAGCTTGGTATTGCGGTTGAAATACTTAGAAATGAAAACTTACCCTTTCTATAGCTCTACTGAGATCACCAAGGACGTTACTTGGAGAACTAAAGGGTCCGGGATGTATTGCTGGAATTTCTATTTCCGAAAAGCAGAACGTAGCCCGACTTCCTCGGTTGCATTTGTGAATTCGCTGCAGAAGGAATTAAATCACTCTTGTAGAAATATATAGAAACTACATATAAATCACATTCAAAATGAATCCTGGGATCTTAAAAAGTATGTTAAAATCTCCTCCAGGAAAAGTCTTGTTGTAGTATTTATACTTTGTAGAACAATCTCGTAATCCTTTAAGAAGGCGCATTAGTGGAATTCTGTGTGGGACTGCTCCGTTTTGTTCTCACCATTTAACCCTCTGAGAGGTTCTAGAAATTCAACTGGGCTTAAATAATTGCTACAAGGCTTACTTTGTACACATTAAGAGACTCAGCATCCCGTCCATTTTTCATCAAGGTCAGAGGTGCTTCTGGCATGAATATGAGAGCTACCAATGACACTAGAGTTGGAGCAGCAGCTGCTAAGAGGAGTCTTCTCCAAGCACTAAAATGCTCTTTTAATTCCTCACTCAGATGGAAACCTGTGACACATAAATATTTGAGCTCTCAAACTTATTAATGTTACTTGCCATCCCCCCAAAAATTCACCTAATCAACTCCTGGATTACACAAGCTTACCATTCTCTGGCAGGATGAACCAAGTAGATAAAAGGGTTAGTCCTGCTCCAACAGGCCAAAAGAGAAATAACAAAGATATTGCCAACCGTCTCCTCTTCTCTTGAATGAATTCAGCAAAATAGGTCACAGCTAAGGGCAGGCAACCGCCAAGTCTGCAAAAATCACATAGCAATTTCAAATCATGTTCCCATAATCTTCTCTAAACCTTTGGGAATAAAATGGTGAGAACAGAATGGTTTCAATTTCCATGTCCAGGAGTGAAAAGTATAGAGACGTAATACTCAAAAACTATTAATGGAAACATTACAAGTTTTCTTTTCAGGAGGAATTGAAGACTTCACTTTGTAATATAGGAAAGGTTTTTTCAAGTCATGCGGAAATGAGAAAGTAATCAAAAATAACGAACCCAACACCGCTGAAGATCCTTGCCGTAATAAAAGTTCCCTCCGTGGGCATTATAACACTCGCTCCACCAAATATTGAACCCACTCCCAGGCAATATATCAGGGCTCGTCTTCGTCCCACTCTATCACCCACTGCACATTTAATTAATACATTTCCATTATTTCCTCCAAACTTTTTCCATTACTTGTCTCTCCCCAACCTGGCATAATCCTATTCCTTGAACAATATATCAGACTCTAACGAACCGGAATAATCGTCATTAGATATTCGGATTCTTGTTGGTAATTATAAATACTTTTTCCGTATGCTAATTTGTATAACTTTTCCTCACTATGTACTATTTCCCCATTTAAAGTATAAAGCCCGCCCACTTACAATAAAGTATACATTAATTATAAAAAAGTGAACTAACATTCCCAAACTTTTCCCCAGAGGAATAAAGTAACAGCAAATTTTTTCCAGTTAAGGAGGAAAATGAAATACATAATTAGGATACTTTTAATTTTATCCCAATTTTGAGTAAAGTTAGAGTGTTTGTTTGAACGTCTCAAGGTGGTAACATTTACTTATTCACCTTTGACATACTAAGAATCTCTTGTTCCTTGAAAGTACATACAATACTTCACTCCTTAAGTAATTTTATTCAGGGAAATAATTAATGCACCTATGATCATGCCCTCGAAAGAGGAAATTCTTACCAAATCCCCAAAATATTGCACCAACGCCCATTCCCATTAAAGTGGCACCAACTGAAAAGATAAATGGTTAAAAATAATTAATTATTGATCAAGTATTCACTACATCTCCCAGCACATTCGTGTCTCTCTAGCCGTACTTAATTAAAACTTGGTAATTAATTCATCAAGAAACCCACTCACCGAGCCAACTTTTTTGTGAGTCATCAACACAAAATTCGAATTGAGCACTTTTAGCAGACATTATAACTGCCAGTAATTCGGATAAATCCGCTGCCATCACGAGTCCACATACCAGGAACAAAATCCATTGGACTTTTCCGTGACCAACCTAAAATAAAAAAGGAATTTTTAATTACATGTTTACCATTTACTTCGGAGTAATTATACAGGCTGGGGAAAAAAACGTTATTTTAGAAAGGCACACTACAAGGTGTATTCCTAATTCCTACATATATGTAAGTGTGAAAATTAGCCTGACCTGTTGCAGGGCATCTTCATGGAACCGCTCCAAGAGAGTATAATCCTGCTTGATAGATTCTGGGGCAACTCTGTCACTCGTGTTATTGACTGAGTCTTCGTTGTCATTGCCTTTATTAAGGATGGAAGACCCATCCTCTGAGCTGTAGTTCATCGTACGGTTGTTTGTATTCACCAATGGTTCACTCTCCATAGCTAAAGGGTTTTAGAACAACAATAATTTGTTAGTTCATGTCTTTCACAATTTACATAATAGGACATACCTCAGCAAGAAAATAATTGCTTTAATTATTACCAATACAATGACACCATTATGGGAGAGAATGTGATTACTTGACACTAATATCCGTAGTATTTATCCAATGACATTTGCTCTTCACACATTAGCTTTCTGTCAAATCCCTACTGCACACTAAATCTCAAGTAGTGCTGAAGATGTTCAACAGTTCCTACAATTTTCTTCCCATATTACTACAACGAGTGCACATGACAATAATATTTACTTTACAGTAGTGCGCTGTGATGAATTGAGGGATTGGGAGGTTTGGAAAAATCCTAAAGGTTCTGTTCATACAAGAATCTTCTTGTAAACAAGAGCATGCTGCAATGCATGAGGTTGCCCTCGACGTTCCCAGTGATACACTTTTGAACCCCAGGTTTTATACACAAATGAGTAGATATGACGAGCACAAACTTACACACAGACTTCAACGAAAGAACATGAGTCACAGATTTAAAATGTTTTTTACTCGTAAAAGAAAACACGTAATATTTTGTTCCTCTCCTTTGATACAATAATAATTCCTGCGTCCAAGAATCACAATGTGACCATTATGAAGTTTCCGTAGTGGAAGAGGTTTCCGGAGGGGCAAAATTTTCCATCACTGTATACAAAGGGTGTACTACTATTATTAAGATGGAAAGGCACGTCTTTAAAAAAATATCAAGAGCTCGCAAAGAGAGAGAGAGAGACGTGTTCTTACTATGCTGCTCTCATCCTGGGAAATGTTCCCTTTTCTTATAAGTATTCTCAAGTTGTAATCAGAGAGACTGGTGCAAGTATTACTGCATTAGATTCTTGACTGTGTATTCTTAAAATAGAAGAGCAGGCTTTATTCACGTACTCAGTTGAATAAGCCTTAGCCCAGACTGAACAACTGCTTCTGCTAGTTTTAAATAATATACTTGTCTCTCCAGCATATCCTTCAGATAATTTCTCTCCCTTTTTCTTCGAATACAAAGTGATACAAAGTGTACAAGACTCCACACACACAAAAATCTCAGCACTTATGTTTAAGTTTAGGTTCGCCCGTGTTCAAAAGTGTATACAGAGCGACCTATAAGAAATGTCTCGAGAAACCCTAAGTATTCCCAGGATTTTTAATGGAATCTGCCCTGAAAAGGTAGGTGTTCTGACTCTACTATTTACCCTGGGAACCAAGGCATGGCTCACTTTTTTCTACATGTACACACAAGGCACTGAGTACACCTAAATATACCCTGAAATATTTAGCCCTGCCTTGAGGAACACTCCATCCAAGGGACAAGGTAGGTAGCCTTTTGTTGGGTCAACCTTTTCCTTGTTTGTACTTTAGGTAGTCATTATTGATCCGTTTGGGTATCCCCACCAGCAGTGTAAGTACCAGCAGCTGGCTCTGACTGCATGGTTATAATATACAATAGATTTTGTTATTTCTGAGTCTCCAAATATTTTGGTAACTCAGACTCATAAGTGAGACTACATAGTATAAAATATAAGACTCATTATTCAAGTTACCTATCTGGAATGTACAAAAAGTGGTACATATGCATCTGTGTGTATGAAGGCTGCTAACAATAAGATATCTAATGTTCCCATGTAGTCCTGATAGTCCTGCGGCTGTGGACCCAGTATCAATATTTTTATTCTTATCTAAACTTCTGGGTCATTAATTCTATCATAAAATTATTACTCCTTTGGTTCCTACACTTCTGCTTATAACAGACCCATTAATATAAGTTCATCTGCAACGTTTACTTTCCTCCCCGCTCGCAGAGTTTGTGACCAGACAAACGAACAGAGCGAAACTCACCTGGTCAACACTGTTCAAATTTTGTGCAAAGATGAAGTCGCTTACATCAATACGGTCAGACTGTTCCAAGATTTCATACTCCGTTACGAGAGGGGAAATTACATTTGGGTGACTCATTGTCACACGAAAGGATTCATGGATTTCAGTGTTTTAGTCCTTTTGGCTGGTTTCTCCGTCAAATCCCTTCCAAGGTAATTAATTGTATTTGAAAATACAAGTTCAGAGTTCAGTTAGTATTCACTGCAGTGAGTCAAATAATCAAGTAGAATTGTTTTGGGACTTATATGGTGTAGCCAGCGTATAAGGTTGATATGTAAGCTCAAATATGTTCATCATATCAGGAGATACAGTATAGGTACACACTTCCTGTCATTCCCAGACATAAAGACGCGGACACTCAGATTACACAATGATTGCTTCCTTTATTATGCTCCTGATGACTTGTTTTTTACACAGATGCTTTTTCCGCTCACTGTTTGCCCTGCAATGATAGAATAAGAAATAGATTGACATAAAATTTGTCAGCAAACACCAAAATGAGATGTAATTTACTTGTCATTGGAGCGCGTAGGTTTGTCTCCTCCGTTAAAAGTTATGGATGATGATAACTTTTGCTATAGTCATCCATGTATGTACATACGTGTGTAAGCTTGTCAATATCACTGCGGTTGTTAATTGTATCTTCTAGGCTTACCATGCACACGGACACCATTGTGTGAAATACTACCTTGTCACACGCCTCCAGCAATTCAATTATCAGCAGCTGTAGAAACTGATACCATGGAAGTATATATGGCTTCAAGTCTAAAAGCTGGCTGGTGCAGAATACTGCATATGGTTTTAGGTAACGAAAAGATCCGGAGACAATTTACTCAAAGTTGAGATAAAAATGAGTTGTGATACTTTCAGAGTCTTCATAACACAAAAGCCCTTAAGCTTTTAACGCTGTTCTCCCCTCTCAACATACTGTACCTCAATGATAATACCCCACACTTCATCCGCGTTATTAAAAGAATGTGAAACATGAGAATGTAGTTAGCTGATAATAATAATCGTATTCAAGCAAATTATTAGTTTTTTTCGCAATAATTTCAGCAAGCGAAGCTCCCATCGTCACGCAATGACTACAGTAAAACTATCATGGATCACGCTATACATAGCTTTGCATTTGGGATTACTGGACTGATTCTTGCTTGAACTTACATAAGTAAATACATTTGAGCTGCATCAGCTGCAGATTTTTAAAAGCAAATAGCAATATCTGACTCTGTATCCATTATCCATACTAATGCTATATTACTGTTTTTTGGGGGTGCAAACAAGTAATTCCATACGAACTTTTCATATGTCTCTCCAAACATGGAACTAAATGGTTATGTCAGAAATTACTACTAACAAGGTAAGATTTTGGGATGGTACAAGCCGATTCAAAAAAAGCATAGCACATGTTTTAGTACTCACCTAGTAT